>OX439369.1:12616655-13138397 GCA_949319445.1 Mythimna lalbum
CCAATGACAAACCTCACTCTTGGGTGGAGCGGGAGATAGTGTCAGACTCTTACTGACTAAAAACCCACCCCGTTCCTGCTAGCCTCTTCATACCATCTTCATGATGATGATGATGATGGAATCAAATCACAAAACAGTTTCATCAACCCGAAACACACTTCCTCCATCAAATTTTCGCCAACGTCAAAATAAGACTCAAAAACCTGACAACAAAACTTAATGACCAATTCAGCAACATTACATCCTGACAAAGGAACATAATTGTCCACAATTACACAGCCTCACACATTCTGCTCGCAAAGAGGCTCAAACGAGGCATTGTTCTCGCAAAACGTTTTTGTGCTCAGTCGAGGACATCAAGATGTTATCATCTTGACGAGAGCCAAACGGAAATGAATGGATCCGTATTTATATGGAGTTTTTGGGGCTTCTAACATAAATGTAAGTGCAGAAATGCCACTGTCTTATAAGGTACTCAATTTTATAAGTTACCGTCTAAAAATAATTTAGATTTCAATTACTTAATAGTCTGTTAGGCTAGATTGTAATCAATTATTAAGAAATTTATTCTTAATAACAAGGAAAAAAAAAATTAAAAGTAAAAGCCTTTGGTAAAAATTTTTGGTAATAAACGTTACCACAAAATAAATGTGTTCAACTGTATTTTTTTTTTGCTTCTTTTATTTTTGTATACTATTGCGTTTGAGCCTTGTGCTGTAACAAATAAATATTTTTTCTTTCTTTCTTTCTTTTTTGAATTGTCTAATAGTGGTATTTCTTTTATTGTTAATAGCTTTGCGATTGACCGCTATCTCACATAATATAAAACGATGCCGTCGACGATGGAGCGCGAGAAGTAACCTATTCACTCTTGGCTTAAAGACTACAACCCAGGAAGGGTTGTAGCCATCAGGAAACACAGACTCCGGTAGGGAATTCCACTCCATCCAATTCCTTAGCTGTGTGTTTGTGTTGTTGATAGATAGATAGATAGATAAATTCTTTATTGTACACCAAAAATAAAAATTACATAAGAAACTTAAAATTAATAGGGTGTCACAATGGGCGGTTTTATCGCTAGAAGCGATTTTTTACAGACAACCTTTGGATGGATTTGACCGAGGAGGAGAAAAAGATACGCAGGTTGTTGTTTTGTTGTTGTTGTGTGTTGTTATTTTATATATAAGGTTCACCAATAATTTTATTCTTTATTCCAAATGCCTACGCACTAAAGTTGTTTTCATGCATAAACTGAAGTGATACTTCTCCTTATTCACTTCGTGTAAGAAGCTTTTCAAATGCGGCCTGAAATGTAGTAATGTGGGTTTTTTTTTTTTGTCGACGGGGAAAATCATCTTTGACGAAACCCGCTCTTGGGTGGAGCGGGAGACAATGTCAGACTCTTACTGACTAAAAACCCCGCGCCGTTCCTTCTAGCCTTCATACCGGGGCACGAGCTCCCTTTCGGACAACCCTGTCCCCAGTAGGCTTCGACCCAGCTGGGCCCCTCCTGCTGCTGACAACTCCTTGAGGCGCGCGGGAACAGTGCACGCCGTCGACGTCTTGGACTCGGTCCATTACCGGACAATCGGACAGCGATTTAACTATTGGAATCCATTTCCACACATTCCTGATTCTAAACAAACTATATACAGGTTTCGTAAAAGTATTAAGATATGCATCATTCAGTTACATGTTGTTTACGCTCATCCTTTAAAAAAATATTCTTATCTCGACAAGCATATAACATCTAAGTAAAATAAATAAGATTCGGATATGCAAAGGAGGAGGCAGACCGCATCAGGCAACGGCGCCCCCGCCGCCGCCGCCGGGATTCCGATCCCGATTTCCGGCCACCGTAGACGCGGGCTCGCGGACGGCGAGCCATGGGTAGCTCGCTGTCCGATCGTCCGGTAACTGTCCGGACCGAGCCAAGGCGTCGACGGCGCGGGGTTTTTAGTCAGTAACACTCTGACACTGTCTCCCGCTCCACCCAAGAGCGGGTTTCGTCAATGATGATTTTCCCCGTCGAGAGAAAAAAAAAAAAAAAAAAAACGTGATATTTTAACGAGTAATTTATTTCTCTTTTTTGTTTTGTGGCAAAATATACAAAACCCTGACGTTTCTAAGATATACAATTACATTAGGAAAGAATATACACTCACTTAATGGTATTTTATTTTGCGCAGAGCGAAGTCTGTTTTCGTTTTTGTTGGCGCAACGGAGTATCAATATTTTTATGGCTTGGCGTAGGCCCGGATGTTTATGAGCTCAGTGACATTAAATGTGACCTTGGTTTGACTTCGACCTTGTTTTCTATGGAAATCTGGTAAAAAAGCTGTAAACGTTTGGAAAATTCGTCGGTTCGATAACGTAAATAAAAATAAAAAAGAGCAGTCATGGTGGCAGCCCTGACTTACAAGTCGTAAGTCACGGGTCCAGACTCAGACACCCTTACGTTGTTGAAACCTCTACGGTCGAGACTAAGCGTTTCACCTCGTCGTTTATACCGCGTACGTCAAAGGCCTGGAATAATTTGCCTGCTGCGGTCTTCCCGTCCGATTATAATTTGGGTGTCTTCAAGGCTAGAGTGAATAGGCTTTTAATAATCTAATGTGCCTGACCATCAGAGATTGCATCACTGCTTACCATCAGGCGGGATCGTAGTCAAGCACTAGTTTATAACAATTAAAAAAAAGGCAGGCACATTACTTTGTGTAATTTATTTCATCACCATTGCTCTCAAAGCGGTGAAGGAAATCGTGAGGTAACCGGCCTGTTCTAGAACCAAAAAAAATTCGAACACTCCGCACTTGGCCCCGCGTAGTGGATTACGGCCTAGTACTCCTAGAGAAAAGGCCCGAATCCCAGCAATGGGATCATTATAAGGCCAATTATGCTAATGATTTTATAAATAACGCAATCAATGTTGTTAAATCCTGAAAATGTTTACTGGCTGTGTGTTACGCTGTCTCTACAGCTTTTTTTTTCAGTGGGAAATCATTAAATAACCCTTTCCGCTCTGGGCGGAGTTTGAGGGAAAGTTAGGCCTTTACTGGATAAAGCCCGCCTGTGTTCCTTCAGTTTCTCTTTGCTTACCAGGGCCACGGTAAAGCTAAAACTACATTAAACCGATGCACACGTGTAACTCGCCTCATTTGTAGGTAGAACGACGTCGCGTGGCGTGGATCTAGTGTAGCTCTACAAGTCTAGTTTCCATGTAAAATGTATGGAGACCGACGCGCCCAGATCTTGGATCCCAGGACCTAAGCCTGGTCACTATCCACAGGTGAGTTACCCATTACTCATCCACAAGCCCATGCCTACGGTGACCGCACCTATTCTATCCCTGGCCCTGAGAATATTGAAACAGAAAAAAATGCGAAATACGCTTCTACTAATCTATTATAATCAACAGAAAATAAGAAAGTCCCACTTAAGGTGGTGCATCATGACTCACATTTTCACTGTTTTTCATACAACCGCTCATAACTGATTATGACGTTATTACAGATTCTTCATAAGATATTTTGGAAATACAGTATCTTGTGGATATTATTTAGGTTTCTATAGAAATTAATTTCTAAATTTGTGTAAAACTAATCCAGTAAAGACCTCTGAAAATCACCTATTTTGTATGAACTTTAACACTTCATAATTTACCTAAAAATTTAAAAAGTAAAACTATAGAAACCTTGCAAATTTTATTAAAATTCTAAATGATGACAACTTTTTCCAAAAACTTTTAAGGGTTTAAAAAAAACAGCTATTTCCTGGAGCAAGTTTTGTGAAATTTTCGAGTAAATCTCGGAATTACCGAACACTAACAGAGTTTTCGGGCGTTATCTCTCTTTTTTGCGTTGCATCACGTTGGATTGCATTAAATGATGTAACAAGCTTTTAAACCATTTTCGATATTTACGATAGTCGAGTGGAAAAGGACCCTCTTAATAGAACTTCTGGACGTGAAAGACTCACTAAATCTAAATCATCTATCATTCTCCTAAATGACCAACCACTAGTTTCTCTTTCGGACGGTTGAGCAATTCCATTAAAACTCCAAAATCCTTTTAAATTACATGTAAACCTATTAAGGCTAGGTCAGCTCACACAAATTGCATTCTTATCTGACGTCACTCAACAGAAAGCGATAATTATCAAATTTTGTTTCGTCCCGTCCTTAACATGACGCTCACGCAACGGAGTCCGATGGTTTGGGTGTGTTTCCACTGAGCGGAGCTGGGTCGAGTAGAACGAAGAAGAACGATGAAAAATGCTAAGTATTTCGATAGAAGCGGGGCTGGGCGAGGGGTTTTCGGGCCTTATCATGGCGTGCCAGGCGTTGCGCGCTAGTGATAAAGAGAGATTGAGCTATAACATACACCCAATATAATTTCATCCCTTTTTTTCTCCCCGCTCTTGGGCGGAGCGGGAGTCTCAGACTCTTACTGACTAAAAAACCCACCGCGTCCCTTCTTACCTTTCATACCGGGGCTGAGAGCTATCTTTCGGAACTAACCCTGGCCTCAGTAAGCTTCGACCCAGCTGGGCCCCTGCTGTTGACTTCATCCCTTTACCGGTTCAGTTTAGGTCGTCAAATGGATCGCGTTAAGAGTTTGTAGTAGGGCACCTGCCCTAGAGTGACAAGTCTACCACACCCACCGCGTTGTACTGTCTCGCTACGCTCCGCTCGACACCACAGCTTGTTCGACTCCGTTGCTCCGGCGGATTATATATGAAATTCCGCTTAGCTCCACTCTGCTCCACTCTGCTCCGTTTTGCTATACTCTGCTTCAATCTGATTTACTTTGCTCCACTCCACTCTACCTACACTATTTTCACAAATGCGGAGTAGAGATTTCGAGCACTGTTATTAGCCAATTCACGGTCCACTCCTGTGCACTCCGCCAGCCCGTCAGTGGAAACACACCCTAACGTGCCTTATCTTAATGACGTAATCAGCATGACGTCACGGCGTCGAAATAAATCACGTCATGTCTCGCGCTGTTGTCGTAAACGAGAGAGAGTTGACGCGATTCGTGTAGCGTAAAATCAGTTACTGGAACTGTTTTTTTTTTCGGTGATATGGTTTGCAAAGTTTATTTGGAATTTAGGGTAGGTACTCTGTAGTAGTATATAACAGTAGTATGTAAAATTATTATGAAACAGAGTAACTTCAAATTGAGCAGTTTTGTTAATCACTGTATAGTATAAAACAAAGTCGCTTTTTCTGTCCCTATATCCCTATGTACGCTTAAATCTTTAAAACTACGCAACGGATTTTGATGCGGTTTTTTTTTATGGATAGAGTGATTCAAGAGGAAGCTTTATATGTATAATAACATCCATTAAATAGTGGAGAAATACTGTTACCCGAGCGAAACCGGGGCGGGTCGCTAGTTATTTATATATTGCATTATTTTTAAATCAATCTCATTATAATGACCACACAAAGATGGCTGACTAAAGCTTATGTCAATATGTTTTTTTTAAAGAAAAAATGCATTTAGTCAAAGTCACGTTCAGTTTATTTACTACGACATAAAGGTAAATAACTTAAACTCTTCAATAATGGCATTTATGGAAGACACACCACAATTTTGCCAATAACAAGACCATTAAACCTTGGACAGTATTTAGCGAGGATTAACAGTAAAATATCGTGTACTTACATGTCAGTAACTCGAAAAAGTAAAAAAGATAGAAATAAACAAATAAAATAATACTTAATTTTATTAATGTTAATTGAAATTTATAGTTTAAATATAAAACGAGTAAAGGAAAGAAATAAGAAGGGACAAAAAACTGCCGAGGAAATGTCAACACTTTCCCGCTATTTTTGGCTGACAGCTAGGTATGGCTGTAAGAAAGTGTTACATTTGGTGGGCATGGCTGCAAGAAAGTGTCAATGGCAGGTATTGCGCTAGTGGTTGTGTGTCGGCTGGTGTCGGCTGACGTAACTGTCTGCCATGCGATTTTAATTAGGTATCGGGTACCTACTAAGCAGAATTGCGACAATTTTTTATTAGGTACTAAGGAATCGATTTTTATTTTTTTTATATTGAAAATTGCTTGTTACGATTACGCTTAATATGCAACGATACAGGGTTCATGTGTGCTAATTTTGCAAAATAGTTCTAATGAAATATGGATCTTAGATTTTCATCACGTGTAACCATAACATATTAGGTTAGGTCTAGTCACAGACAAGCATTCAATTTATATCGTAATGGCCAAGTGACAACTTGAACACACTCGTCAAAAACTTAAAACTATTGACTTACTGTATTTCTTGAATAGCTGATAACGTTCATAGATATCCTTGAATATGCCTTCTGAAATCTTGAGAAAACTGAGGAAGAGATCTTACCTGAAACAAAATAGAAAAAATACAGTTGCCAGCAGTTTTTTGGGCACATTACCAATCGACAGAGATGCGGAGAAAAAATTTCCGACACCTTATACAGGGTTATTTGCAAAACACTTACAACCTCACAGGACTGTATTACTGACACCATTAACAACAACTACAACAAAGATTTCGTTGTTCTATCTGATACTTTTCAACTCTGTATTTTGCTGTAACTACCTACGTCTGTACAAAGGGACGCAAGCGCATCTAGCCCCAAAGAACCACGCTTCTCTCGGTGATTGTACTATCGCTTGCTTCGTAATATTTAGAACATTTTTTTGTTTTTTTGTATGAAAATCTGATGAACTAAAATATGATAAATTTTTACTAAAGTTGTTATTTACGACATTAGTAACTTAGTTTTGAGAGGTTGACAGTGTTTTACAAATAAAACTGTATAAATAAATCATATTTATACATTTTTAACATTCCATTTTCACATTAAGCAATTCCAGAAATCTCAGACAGCTAGCTATGAACCGGGAAACCACAGACAGATCTAATACCTATATCTTTCACATAAATCGGTAGCACCATACAATAACTTTAGAATTTGGCAAGCATCCAAGCCAGAACATTCCACTGTACAGTCAACTGCACATCAATGGTAACCGTTTGACCTTGGGCTTTAAAAGTGATCAACGAGTTTATCTTTTTTTGGAGCTGATGGTTAATTCATTTTAATTTCACTTGCGGCGTGTGTCACTGTCTACTCTTAGCTGCCGGTGACTTAATTCAATTTCTATTTTTTTTTATTGTTATTACTTATTTTCACTGTGCTCAAATAATAGAAGCAACAAGAAATATAAAGCGATGATTTATGTACCTCAGAATATAATTTAAAAGAGTGTCCATGTAGTTTCTTGCACGTTTTTCTCCATAGAGATCTACATTTTGGAACGTGCAATTTACTGACCGACATGTTGACAATTCAAAAGTGCCTGTAATTGGTCTATTTGAAATAATCTTTTCTGATTTCTGATTACGTTATTGACACTTCTACGGTCCAGACTAAGCGTTAAGCCTTGTCATTTTTACCGCGTACATCGAAAAACTGAAACAATAAAACAAAACAAGCTGGCCTGTTAGTCTAGTGGTCAATGGTCCTGACTACTATGTCGGAGTTCGTAGGTTCAACTCCCACCCAGGACAAATGTTTGTGTGATGAGCACGATCATTTGTTGTGTCTGGGTGTAATTATCTGTGATATGTATGTATGTATATTTAAGTATATTTATCAGTTATCTAGACCTCATACCTCAAGCTCTGCTTAGTTTGGGACTAGGCGGCGTTGTATGAAAGTTATGGAATATTATTATATTATTAATTTGCCTGCAGCAATCTTCTCGTTTGATTTTAATTAAGATGTATTCAAAGTTAGAGTGAACAGGCTCTTAATAAGCTAGTACGCTTCACCATCAAGGATTTCATCACTAATTACCATCAGATGGGATAGCAATCGAGCACAAGTTTATATTATTAAAAAAAATATGGTTTTATGTATCTATTCATTCATCTATATATATAAAAATCAATGACACTTTTCGTTGTTATTTTATAACTCAAGAACGGGCTCACCTATCCAAACCAAATTGTTTAGGTGAAGTTTGGTAGGGCAAAGTAGGGTAGAGTAGGGTAGAGTAGTGTAAAATAGAGTAGTGTAGGGTAGAGTAGGGTAGAGCGGGAGCGAAGCCGTGCGGGCAAAAGCTAGTCATTACATATTTTTCATCAGAAGGCTGAAAGTCACTCAAAGGATGCTCGGAGTTTCTGTTTTTTTTATCATTATTGATAGGCTTGGGTTTGACCACCATCTCACCTGATGGTAAGCGATGTTTGATCGAATCAGGAATAAAAATGTCTGCAGGAGAACCAAAGTAACCAACAGCTCGAAGAATATCTAAACTTTAGTGGCAGTGGGCAGGGCACATTGCTCGCAGAACAAATAGTTGATAGGGCTGAAAGCTTCTGAAATGGTGGCCCCGTACCAGATGATGCGCCATTGGCAAGCTTCCCACAAGGTCGACCAATGACCTGGTGAAGGTCACGGCAATCCGATGGATGCAAGACACTCAGAACGGGTCGTTGTAGCACCACTTCGAGGAGGCTTATATACAGGGTTGTTTGTAAAACACTGGCAACCTCTCAGGACTACGGTACTAACATCATAAACAACAAGCTTTGTTCTATGACTTTAAAAAAATATCATATTTTAGTTCATGAGAATTTCATACAAAAATAAAAATATTTAAAATGAACGTCCTAAATGTTGCGAAGTCTATGCTGCCGAATCAATTTTCTAGTGTGATGAGTACACGAAAATGGTGCAAATGCTTGCTAAGTAGGTGTGATGACAATTTTTCCGAAGCCTGCTTACTATTACGAGAACAGTGCACGGCAGCCGTAAGTAGATACAGCAAAATACAGAGTTGAAATGTGTTAGATAGAACAACGAAATATTAAAGGTATGTTTTTGGTAATCGTGTTATGTTTTGTAAAAAGTCATAGAACAAAAGTTGTATTTTATGATGTTAAGAGCACTTAAGAGGTTGCTAGTGTTTTACATATAACCCTGTATATTATTTATTAAGAGTTTTCGTAGCGTCATATCCACGTGCGGTTGACTGTACCATTCCAAGCTCATTCTACTGCTTTGTAGCTCAATAATACAGGATTTACGAACATTGGACAGTTGACTAGCTTCGTCAGTAAAGTCGGAATGTATCTTTGTTTAGAGGCATCGGGTGATTGGTTTTGCTGAACGAAAATGTTCCTTTAGCAAAATAAATACAAGCCAGACAAGCTTTAACTTTTTCTGGACTGATTTGTGACTTGTGATTTTACGAAGGTGAGTTGGGCTCCCATTTGATGCAGCCGTGAAGCGCACACCGCACTATGCTACTATTATTATTATTTTGTTTGTTTCACAAAATAAGTACCTATGTTTGTGTTTAATGAAGGTTCTCGCTAAATTTATATTTGTGATTGTTAACATTTTTATTTTATTTTTTGTTAATTTATGTGCTTATTTTTGTAATTTTATTGTGCTTGTGTATTATTACTTGTTTGCTTTTCTGTTTGCATCAAATAAATTCTTTATCTATCTATCTATCTATCTAAGGTAGATAAATTTGCAGTCAACATCATCATCGTCAGCCTTTTTAATGTTCCCACTGCTGGGACTCAGGCCTCCTCTCTAGGAGAGGGAATGGACCTTAATCCACCACGCGGGCCCAGTGCGGGTTGGTGAATGTCACATGTCTTCAAATTTTTGGTTCTAGGACATGCCGGTTTCCTCACGAGGTTTTCCTTCGCCGTTTTGAAAGCAGTGGTAATGAAAAGAATTACACAAAGTAATGCACCTGGCTGGGTTTGAACCCGCGTCCTACAACTCGTAAGTCGAAGCCATTACCACTCGGCCACCACTGCTCTCAAAATTTGCAGTAACGGCTATTAACCTTCGCGTATTTTTTTTTTGTAATTTAAACTAGTGCTTGACTGCGATCTCACCTGATGGTTAGCAGTGACACAATCGTTGATGTTAAGGCGCTAGTTATGAAAAGCATATTCACTCTAGCTGGAAGACACAAATTGTTCCAGTCCTTTAAAAATGTGTCTTTGCAGCGAAATGCCCGCGCATACCGCGTACTTTAGCCCGAACCGGATTTATTGGCACTTTTAAATTCAAACATAGAGTCAAATAGGTAGTCTACGGCAGACGGCACTCTTTTTTGTTAAAAAATAAATATACAACGTGTAACATTAAATGCGCAAAATCTCAGACACCCTGTTCAGACTTCGCCTTAATGAACAAACTTCGCCTTAACGACTGGAGCTGCCATCTACGTCACAGCGATTGGTCGCCCACGCATGCCATCGACCAATCATCACCGGGCTACAAATCAACGTCTTTTTCAAAATCATATTTTTTCTGGCATTGCATCGCACGCACTAGACCATTTTAGACCATTTCCACTTTATTTCATGTAATTCATTCACAATATAGACAAAGTTAAAGTAATTCCGCATCGCCTATTATTTCACGCAACCTTCAGTCTCCTAACACGCAGCAGAGCTGAGAACGAAACACACCCCAAATGATCTTCAATTCAATTGACCTAATTCTGTGAGAAAAAAACGTCATTTTTTTTTAAGTTTTATGTTCATCACAGCCTTTTGCCAGTTCTGGCGAAATCTGTCTAGTTCGACCTGTCTGCGCAAACTTATGACCAACTAAAATAATTTATCGAATCTTGTAGTACCTTCTCGTATCTAAACCACAAAATAGATAGGTACAGAAGACAATCTCATGTATGTACTTCACTTTTTATACCTACGCTCGGTGGGCGCACACTAATGAGCGTTTGAGCTTTTTTTTTACTTGTTTTTGTCGACGGTGAAAATCATCTTATGACAAAACCCGCTCTTGGGTGGAGCGGGAGATAGTGTCAGACTCTTACTGACTAAAAACCCCGCGCCGTTCCTTCTAGCCTTCATACCGGGCTCTACTTTCCTTTCGGATAACCCCGAACCCGGTAGGCATGAGCGTTTGAGCTGGAACTGTTCCGACTGTTCGACGAACAGGCCGAGACGCATCGAGATATCGTGTCCGTGAGCGGTGTCTATGTGTGCGTTGTTCGAGCGCGCTTTGTATGTAGATTGACTTCAGTACCTATATACTTTGTGCCTAAACACACAAGGACTCACTTCACCAACCTCTCTCAAGGGTCTCATAAAATAGAATAATGAACAAGAGTAATCTTCACAGACATTACACAACTCCATACATTACTTAAGGAGAGCTGTTTCTAAGGAGGTTTCATTATGAATGATGACACAAATTGTGTAGTGCCCGAGTGTTAATATAATTTGACTCTGGACTTCGTGACATAATTGGGATCGTCTGTACTCCAAAATATTTTAGTGGATCTTGTGTTCTTTAGTGGAAAATAATAAAAAAAAAAATCTTGGCCCGAGTGCAGCGAGGGTGTAACAGATTTATACCGTCTAAAATCTACCTGTATTCCTTCACATCCCTTTGCGTTCTAGTCTCGTTGCGTGCTTGACCACATGACAAACCCATACATAATGATAGCAAAAAAATTGTGAGAGCTAAAATAAAAAAAATAAAAAAAAAAATACCTTTTTTCATTTTTTTACAGTTATCATGACAGAAGGATGACACATTATCTAGACAACGATTTCTAGCAATGCAATATTAAGGTGGTGCATCACGACTCACAATTTCACTGTTTTTCATACAACCGCTCATAACTGATTATGACGTTATTACACACTTTTCATTAGATATTTTGGAAACACAGTATCTTGTGGATATTATCTAGGTTTTTAAAGAAACCAATTTCTAAATTTGTGTAAAACTAATCCAGTAAAAACCTCTGAAAATGTCCTATTTTGTATGAACTTTGACACTTCATAATTTGCCTAAAAATTAAAAATGTCAAAAAAGTAATCCTCTAGAGACTTTGCAAATTTTATTAAGATTCTAAATGATGACAACTTTTTCCAAAAACTTTTAAGGGTTTAAAAAACAGCTATTTCCTGCAGCAAGTTTTGTGAAATTTTCGAGTAAATCTCGGAATTACCGAATACTAACAGAGTTTCCAGGCGTTATCTCTCTTTTTTTACGTTGCCTTTTCGTCAAACATCGCGTTGGATTGCATTAAATGAAGTAACAAGCTTTTAAACCACTTTCGATGTTTACGATAAGCGAGTGGAGAAGGACCCTCTTAATAGATATTGACCTGGATGGATCAAGAAACTAGAGATAAAGGGTAAGAGCCGAGTTGGACTCGCGCACGAAGGGCATCGTACCATTTATCTATAAAACATGAGATATTATAACTATTAGTAAAATCGTGCAAAAAAAGCCAAAAAAATCATAGAAGAGAACAGAAGAACTTTATTATACACCGAAAAGACTCATAGCTTGTACATAAACTTAAATCTAAGGGTACAATACAATCATGTTTGTTGTATGGGCCTCACTTAAATATTTAAGTATTTGATTCTGTTTTTATTTTTTTAATATTTGTTATTGTGATGTATGTTAATATTTAGAATAAGTAGGTAGTTTGTTATAGCTTTTTATTGTAACCACCGCCGCGCCAGTCTGCGAATATACGCTGTGCTATCGAGACGTTACGTGTTTTATTCTGCTCCTAGCTGACAAGTCACCTACTCTCATATTTCTCAGTGGCGACGAGGATTGCTTTTACTTGATCTTTACGCGTGTGAAATAAAGAGCGACGATGACTATCGGAAAAATAGCCGAATTTAACGTTCACAAAGACGACTGGAAACTGTACGTTGAACGGCTAGAACAGTACTTCGTTGTGAACGACATACGGGAAGATTTACATGTACCGACCCTAATTACCGTTATGGGAGCTGAGAGCTACGAGTTACTGGTCAATCTGTGTACACCGAATAAACCAACAACGAAGACATTTGAGCAGATAACGGAAATTATGTGTAAACATTTACAACCAAAACCAAGTGAACTCGCCGAAAGGTACAAATTCCGACATAGGAAACAGAAAGAAGGTGAAACCATATCTGAGTACGTGGCGGCGCTTAAAAAAATGTCGAAGACCTGTGAATTTGGAAGTTGGCTCGAGGAAAGCTTGAGGGACCAATTGGTGTGTGGAATAGCGAGCGAGAATATAAGGCAAAGGTTATTCGCAGAGTCAAAATTGGATTTTGCCAAGGCGTATAAATTGGCCGCCAGCATGGAATCAGCAGAGAAGGACGCTGCTGTAGTGGAAGGGCGTAAATCGTCAACGGGAACGGAGACATCGACGGTGGCGTGTCAAGCGATGGCGACGAGACGGCACACAGCGAGCGGTGCGGAGCGCGGCGAGCGTCATGGGCGCGAACGACGTGAGTTCCGGGAGCGGCGCGCAGGCCACGAATCGGTGCCGGGTGAGCGGGCTCGGCCGGGGGAGCGAGCTCGGCTGCAGCGGTCGTGTCGTGTGTGTGGCGCCAACCACAGTGAATCGTCGTGCAAGTTCGCAAGTTACGTGTGTCGGGTGTGTAACCGGCAAGGGCACCTGCGACGAGTGTGTCCCAATATTGTGGAACATTATCAGGTAGACGTGAAAACCACTGGCAGGGACGGAGAGGCGGACAGTGACGAGGTAATTTTTGTAGATGTTTGTCAGTTAACGATAGAAAATTGTAAACCAATATACGTTACACTGAACGTGCATAATAAACATATTGCTATGGAATGCGACACGGGTAGTGCAGTGTCTTGTATTAGTCGCGAGTGTTACGATGGACTATTCAGCGACCTACCCCTAAAACCTTGTAAATTAACATTGAGATATTATACTGGAGAGACTGTTAAACCCTTAGGCATAATCAAACCCTTAGTTAAATATAAAGATAGAAGTGAATTTTTAGAATTGCTTGTTATTGAAAAAGGAAAAACTATACTTTTGGGCCGACATTGGATAGCGGCATTAAAAATACAGCTACCCGATTTAAAATATGATGTGCATAAAATGGAAGAATATAATGAGTATGATGCATCTTATTTCAGTTCCAAATACTGTAACGTGTTCGCGGAGGGTCTCGGGCGGTTCACAGGCGGCGCGGTGAGCATACACGTGCGAGAGGGCGCGCGGCCGGTATTCATGCGCGCGCGCCCGCTGGCGTACGCGCTGCGCGAGCCTGTGGAGCGCGCGCTGGACCAGTTCGTGCGCGACGGAGTTCTCACCCCAGTGGAGCGTTCCGACTGGGCCACGCCGATAGTTCCAGTGGTAAAAAAGGATGGTAGCATTCGTATCTGTGCCGATTACAAACTTACTTTAAACAAGGTGATAGAAATTGACCGTTATCCGCTGCCAAGGGTAGAGGATTTGTTGTTTCGTCTCAGAGGGGGTGAATATTATAGTAAAATTGATTTGTCGCAAGCGTACGCACAATTTGAGCTCGACGAGACAAAGAAATATACAGTAATAAATACCCACAAGGGGTTATACATGTATAACAGATTAGTTTATGGTTTAGCGTCTAGCCCGGGCATTTTTCAAAGGAGAATTGAACAATTATTTGCCGACATGCCGAGTGTAGGTGTTTTCTTAGATGATATAATCGTGACAGGTATAACGAAGGTGGACCATGTCAACAATTTACATAAAGTTTTTCAGCGTTTGCAACACTACGGACTTAGGGTAAAGAAAGAAAAATGCGTTTTCTTTGTAAAGTCTGTCTCTTATTTAGGTCACGTTATTAGCAAAGAGGGCGTGCACACGTGCCCGGAGAAAGTAAAGGCGGTGTTGGAGACGCCGGCGCCAACCAATATTACCGAATTAAGAGCGTTCATAGGTTTAGTCATGTATTATGCGAAATTCATTAGAAACATTAGTACAGTTCTTGCACCATTATATAATCTGTTAAAGTCGGGTACTAAGTATAATTGGAATGAAGATTGTCGGATCGCGTTTGAAAAAGTGAAGCGTCGGTTAGCGGACGGTGAGGTATTAGTTCATTACAATCCAGAGTTACCCCTGATTTTGACCACGGATGCCAGTAGCGTGGGTGTCGGTGCAGTCATTTCGCATATTACGGCGGATGGCGAGCGCCCGGTGGCGTATGCGTCGCGGTCGCTCTCACCCACTGAGCGAGCTTATGCGCAAATCGATAGGGAAGCTCTTGGCATTGTATTCGGTATTAGAAAGTTCCATCAATACCTTTACGGACGTCACTTTACACTGCGGACAGATCATAAACCCCTGACATATATTTTTGGTAATAAGACGGGTATTCCGGTGATGGCTGCTTCTCGACTACAGCGGTGGGCGGTACTGCTGTCGGGTTACAGTTACAAGATTGAGTACGTAACTTCTAGTAGGAACAACGCGGATGCGTTATCACGCCTGCCGTGTAATAATAATTATTCGAGTAAACCAAAAACAGAAAGTACATATGTGAACTTTGTGGAAAATTTCTTACCTGTCACCAGCAATGATATCAAGCATGTGATATCCAGGGATAGAATACTTAGTAGGGTGATGTTATACATACAATCAGGATGGCCGTCGGTTTGTCCCAGTGAAGAGGTTAAACCATTCTATGCTAGGAGAAACGAATTGTATGTAGAATGTGGGTGCATAATGTGGGGCTATCGTATGGTAATCCCGCATGCGTTACAATTGCAAATATTACAACAATTGCATAGCAGTCATATGGGAATTGTAAAAATGAAAAGTTTGGCTAGGAGTTATGTCTGGTGGCCTAATATAGATAAAGATATCGAGGACCTAGGTAAAAGCTGTGAGACATGTGCAGTAGAAGCGAGCGCGCCTCCGCGATCCACTATTCACCCATGGCCGTATCATACTCAACCGTGGACTAGACTTCACATCGATTTTTTAGGCCCATACCGAGGAATGACGTTCTTGGTATTGATAGATTCGACTTCAAAATGGTTAGAGGTATTCGAAATGTCACGAACTAATGCATCTAACGTTATTAAGGTGTTGCGTTCGACTTTTGCAAGATTTGGTTTACCGGAACAGTTAGTATCAGATCAGGGACCACCTTTTACCAGTGCAGAGTTCAAAGACTTCCTCATAAAAAATGGAATTAGGCAGCACTTTTCACCAGCTTATCATCCGTCTTCCAACGGAGCTGCTGAAAATGCAGTCAACATTTGTAAACGCGCGATCAAAAAGGCGATTAGAGATCGCGTAGATGTGGACACAGCCTTACAAACATTCTTGCTAACATACAGGAACACACCGCACAGCACTACGGGTGAGACACCCGCTATGCTTTTGCGTGAGTGACGTCACGGACGCTTTACGGAGCACATCAGCTGTTCATGTTTTCACTAATATAAAATAATAAACATTGTTTATTCCGCGTTAAAGTTATATTCACGAGATTGCTGTAGTGCGACTTACATGCAAATAGGTTTTTGCGGGGTGACAATAGTGTTTCGGCATTGTAATTGCTTAAATATTACCTCAGAAGTTTCGAACATTTTTTAACTTTGAAGCTACACGAACATTTTGGTTTGCGACTAGTACCTTCATAAAAGTGATATTCCGGGTGTTGCTAGCGCTGTGCCACGGTTTTTGCATTTGTGGATCGATTTTTGTGCGGAGTACGCGCCATCTGGCGGTGACGTCTGAAAAAGTGCGAGGAACGTGCACGCCATCTGGTATTTTTTTAGAGTACTACGTGCACAATGGTAAAGTGTGCAGCGTGCGGGAAGTTCCTGGCGGCGAAAGGTGGCGCTACGTGTGGCAATTTTGCTTGCCAAAACAGGTATCACCTGGCTTGCTTGCCCGACGCGGTGCCGACTAGCAGTGACTGGCTGTGTCCGGAGTGCAAAAATAAGTTGCCCAGGGGAGACAACAGCGCCACACCCGTTAGAGGCGTGGATAGTACTGCCCCGGCTGTGCGTACGGTTGTCGCGGGCTCTTCGGACACTGCGGACAGGTCACCCGCAAAGACCTCTCAGAGTCGGGGCACTCAGGCCAAGCCCCCCGTTGTTGGGCCTAAGGGATTATCGCGGGCAAGTAGCGAACAGGCTACAGACGGGGAGCCCTCGCCGGATGCACAGTTGACCCTCCGTGAAAAAATAAGGCTTTTCAGGTCTGAGCTACGGGAGGTCCGAGATGAAATGCGGGAGTTTCGTCGTGAGATGGCTGGCCTGCAGTCTTCTGTGGGTATTTGTGTTGAGCGAGTCGACAGCCTGGAGGCCAGAATAGTGGCTCTCGAGAGCAAGGAAAGTGTCGCCTTGCCTGAAAGCAAACTCAGCCAGCTGGAGAGGACTGTGGTACAGCTCCGACTGGATCTTAATGACCGCGAACAGGATCTGCTTGGTTCTGACCTGGAGATAGCGAACATCCCGGAGATCCCGGGAGAGAATGTGGCGCACACTGTTGGGCTGATTGCGGTGAAACTTGGGGTGACCTTGGAGGAACGTGACATTGTGTTCGCACACCGTGTGGGCCTGCGCGTCGACCGTGAGGGGCATGCGACGGCTGCGGCCGCGGTGGGCCCAGCGGGAGCAGCGGCGGAGTCGGGGCGCGGGCGACGGATCGTAGTGCGCTTGACGCGCCGCACTTTGCGCGATGAACTGCTACGGAGCGCACGTGTCCGCCGTGGATCCACCACTGCGGACTTTGGCCTTCCTGCGCCCCCGCGACGCTTCTACTTGAATGAGCGGCTCTCCAAGGGCAACAAAAGTCTTTTCTATCGGGTGCGTGAGGCTGGCAGTCGTCTCGGGTGGCGATATACTTGGACAAAGTCTGGTCGTATCCTGGCCAAGCAGGGAGACGGGAAGCCTACCTTCTGTATCCGTACGGAGGAGGACCTTCCACGTGTTTTTGGCCAGGGGCTGTCTGCTGAGGGCAATATTTAGTTTAGTGGTTGAAAAACTGTTTAACATTGGCTATAGAATTTTAAACTCTAGTAAATTACAATTGGCTTTCTGTGTTTTTATATTTTTTGTGTTTTCAAATTTGTGTTTGCACTGTGTGGGGTCGGAACGGTTTCTGTCTCAGTGCTTGATGGTGTCATTCTGGAGCCCAGCTACTCTTACATCAATCATATATATACTTTACTACTTATCTATACTACTTCGTCCTATCACTTCGCTACGTCACTATACACTGCTTAAAATATCTTATATATTACAACTATCACTGGACTCTTCATATATCATTCATGTACTTATATCATATATTATCATTATAAAGTATTCTATATTTTACACTACACTCTACACAGTTACACTATCTAGAGTAAATATACATATATTCTGTAAAATTCCCTGCAATGACAATGGTTAAGACTAAAAACTTAAAAGTTGGTTTGTTTAATGCTGGGTCTCTGGGATCACGTCATGACGAGTTTCTTGTGGCTATGGAGGGCATTGGGGTTGACATCTTAGCGGTAAATGAGACCTGGCTAAAGAGCGGACAGGAAGGCCGTGCGCCCTGCGTCCCGGGGTATCGGCTGCGGCACGTGCCGCGCCCGCAGTCCGTGCGAGCCGGCCGCGGTGGCGGTGTTGGCTTTTTTGTTCGCCGCGGACTGCGCGTGTGCACCGTGCCGCACCCGTCTGCGCCGCAGGTCGAGCAGATGTGGCTTCGGCTGAGTGTCAACTCCCATTCTGTCATCGTCGGAACTGCATACAGACCGCCGTGGCTCGATGTCAATGTTTTCCTGGATGCAATTACAGACTCTCTTTTCTCTTTTTCTAAAGTGGATAAAATTATTTTGCTGGGCGACTTCAATATTAACATGTTAAGTCATACAAATAATAAAACAAAACTCCTAAACAATTTTCTGCTATGCTGCAAGTTAAATCAAATTGTATCTCAGCCAACCCATTTCACAGACCACAGCGAGACATTAATTGATGTTATATGCACCGATGCCCGTGTGCGTGAAGTTTCTGTATCACACATACCAGAGCTCGGCCAGCATGCAATGATATCTGCTGAATTTAATTTTAAATTAGATAGGCCTTCGCCACGCTGGATCACTTTTAGGCCGCTTAGGGATATACTGCTGGACCATTTCAACAAGGATCTAAATAAGATGGACTGGGAATACATTGAAAGTCTGGATGATGTCAATTCCATGGTGGAAACTTTTAATAACTATATTTTAAATTTATTTGATTTACATGCTCCCCTTAAAAAAGTTCTCATCAAAGATAAATCCCCTCCATGGATAACTGATACTATCAAAGACATGATGAAGCTGCGTGACAAGAGCCACAACAAGGCAAAAGCTACTAAAGCATCACATCATTTTGATTCATACAAACAGCTTAAATACCTTGTTAGGGCAGCGCTGGACAGTGAGAAGCGTGCATATTTTAAAACTTGTATAAATAAAAATATTAAAAAACCAAAGAAGCTATGGAGTCACATAAAATCCTCCATAGCTATCTCTAAAACCCCAGAGCACAGTTTACCAAACCACTGTAGTGATCCTGAAAAAATCAATGCACACTTTTTGGATGTACCAGGTAGTGGTACAGTCACAGCTGCCGACTTACAATATTATGAGCAACACAGATTCAGTAACACTAATTTCCAGCTGGAGCCCGTTCAGGGGGATGTGGTGTTGAGGCTGCTACGTGGTCTAAAGTCTAATGCTCAGGGTTGTGACCACATCTCGCTTGAAATGTTGATGATGACTCTTCCTCGTACGCTCGCAGCTATAACGGCTATCGTCAACCGGTCCATCTCCTCCTCCTCTTTTCCGGATCTGTGGAAATTGGCAATAGTTAGACCCATCCCTAAAGTCTCTAACCCTACCAGCGTTAAAGAACTTCGCCCTATTAGCTTACTGCCTTGTCTCTCCAAGGTTCTAGAAAAGGTAGTGTCCAACCAGCTCAGAGCGTATCTCGAGGAACACAACATGTTGCCGCTCGCTCAATCTGGTTTTCGTAAGGGACATAGTACAGCCACAGCCCTACTTGATGTGGTCGGGAATATCCTTGAAGGCAGGGATAAGGGAATGGGTGCTATGCTGGTCCTACTGGACTTCTCACGCGCCTTTGACTCAATTAATACGTCACTTCTCCTTTCCAAGCTGTCGTACTATGGATGTCAGCCTGAGACGGTTCAGTGGTTTAAAAGCTACTTGACTCACCGTTCTCAGTTTGTCCAGGTGACAAGTGAAAGTGATGGAAGCATTGAGTCTTCTGCTCCAAGGTGCGTGGGCAGGGGTGTGCCCCAGGGATCGATCCTGGGGCCTCTTCTTTTCATACTGTACAGTGCTGACATCACCAACTGCCTGCTAAACACCAAGTTCCACCTTTATGCGGATGATTTACAGATGTATCTGTCTTTCCATCCTCAGCAGACTGTTGACACTGTAAAAAGAGTAAATGAGGATCTGGATAGAATCACAGCCTGGTCTTCGAGAAACTCTCTGGTTTTAAACCCAGTCAAGTCCAAATATTTGATCATAGGATCACGAGATTTCTTGAGCAAATTGAGCAGCAGCAATTTGGATGTGAGGATTGATGGTTGTTCCATTGAGAGGGTGCAGGAAGCGCGTAATCTTGGAGTAGTATTTGATGAACACTTACATTTTGAGACTCATATTACAGAAGCTGTGCGTAATTGCTTCTATCGTCTCAAGCTTTTATACCGTGTACGCCCATACTTAAGTGTGGATATGCGTATCATGCTCTGTGAGTCACTTGTTTTATCCAAGCTGAACTATGCTGACACTGTGTACGGGGCGTGCATTCTCGGTAGAAGTGATAAGTTAATCCAGCGAGTACAAAATGCATGTGCTAGGTTTTGTTTTAATGTCCCTCCAAGATCTCACATAACACCATTTTTAAATAGAGGTAATTTAATGAAAATGACAGATCGTAGAAAACTCCATCTGGCTACCCTACTCTTTGGCACAATCCTCACAAAAAAGCCTACTTATCTATATAATAAATTAACTTGGTCACGGGATGTAAACAAGGTTAAAACGAGAGCATCATCTTACCTTTTATTAGCTTTGACCCATAAAACTGCTGCATTCCGTGGAAGCTTCAAATACGCCAGTAGCAAGGTCTGGAATGACCTGCCACCACCTTTTCGTGCTTTAAAGACGGTTGGTGCTTTTAGTTTCAAATACAAACAGTATTTATTACGCAACCAAAAAGAGACCACCACATAATTTAACCGGAAAATTCTGCACGGTTTGCGATGGTGACTTTGTCGCTCAGTTTGACATCTCTCTCTTGCGTCCAATACAACACAACATTACACTTCACACAATAATATTTCAGATGCACCCGATTTACTTTTGTTTTAGACGTATTAATGTATTATATGTATGTATTATTACTCAACCTTTGTTTATTTGTTTATTAACCAATCCACCCACTTTTTTGACAGTTGATTGCAACTTTGCAAGTCGATAGATCGTGCCACAGAATACTAATATCTATAGATTATACACTCCACAGATTAGTTATAGATGCTAAACACTCCAATCGAATATTCGTGACCTGTTGCCGTCGTCGCCGTACGCTCGCGTTCATCTGTTTGTCTATGAATTAGACAAATGCTTTTGGAGCGCGCTGTCAGGCGTCTGTCTATGGTTAATTATTTATTACATTCTCTCTATAATATAACTATAACACATGACACTTATTAACATAAATTCACGCTTTTTACCAATGTTATGTATTAATTATTATTATTTTTCCTATGTTTTTTTTCGTATTTTTTATTATTTTGTTCCGATACCTACCTACATATAGTTTACTACTATACCTAATATATTTTATTTAGTCTCCGTAAGTATGACCGTGGCATCACCGCGGGCCCTAACAGAATACCAGCGCTGCGTTATTTATTTTTATAGATATCGCAGCATATGCTGAGTTAGGTGCCTTTCTGACCTTGCACAAATTCTTCTATGTTTATTGTACCTATTTTTTAATTAATATTTTTAATATGTGTGAGGTTCGAATAAACGGTTTTCTTTCTTTCTTTCTTTCTTTCTTTTGCAGAAACGATCGCTACGTTCTAGGTTAGATTTGTTACGGACGGAACGGTCCGTAGATACCAGGGTGCAGAATGCGCAGCGGAGACAAATCGATGTAGCTGGTGGGATTTCGCGGTCGTTTAGCGAGGGAGACCCCGTTTGGATGAGGGAATACAACTCCCCAAACAAATGGGTAAAAGGCGCGATCACAAATGTGGACAGCTCTCGACGGTACATGATAGCAAGGGATAACGGTCAATTAATCAGAAGACACGTGGATCAGATACGGCGTAGGACTCGGATATCAGTTGCCGGGCCGAGCACTGAGGAAGAGGGGACGATGGAGGGTGAGAACTCCCTGGCGCAGGCTCACGACAAATTAATGAATGAGGATGATCGCAAGGATGAGAGTGTAAGTGAAGAAAATAAGTCAAAAAAAGAAATTGATGACGAGGTAGGAGGTGTAGATAATAACCAACCATCTGATCAATCACCTGAGTTATCAGCTCAGCGGCGAGCAGAGTATCCGAAGCGAACACGAAAACCAGTTAGCCGATTTACTTGTACTTGAATGTTTAAACTTAATATTTAATAAACCTTTGTAATTTAAGAAGGGAGGTGTGATGTATGTTAATATTTAGAATAAGTAGGTAGTTTGTTATAGCTTTTTATTGTAACCACCGCCGCGCCAGTCTGCGAATATACGCTGTGCTATCGAGACGTTACGTGTTTTATTCTGCTCCTAGCTGACAAGTCACCTACTCTCATATTTCTCAGTTATTATAGCAGCAATAGAATTACATCATCTGTAAAAAAATCACCTATTTAGCTATCATGGTTCATGAGGTACAGACAGGTCTGGTGACAGACAGACTGACAGTAGAATCTTAGTAGTACGGTCCCGTTTATATCCTATGGTTACGGATCCCTGAATAGGTTGAGTATGACTGACTACCACGTCTGCCTACCCCAAAAGAGATGGCGTGATGTAATGTAATAATGACAAATGACACACGATATTTTTTAATATTGATGAATGATCGGTCCAAGTGACATGTTTACATTTACTTACAATATGACGTGACCTGTCACGCCACATTTTATCCCCAAATGGTTCCGTGAAGGTATTAGGACACGCCCTTTGTAATTACTAAATATTTATTACGTGTTTAGAAAGTTCAGATGGCTCGATTATGTTTATAAATTATTGTGTTTACTGTACTTTAATTACTAGTATAATAGAAGTATTTTTTTAATGTGAGGAAATTGTCCAAAGTCATCTTGGACGGAGAGGGAGATAGTGTCTCACTTTTACTGACTAAAAACCTACTCCATTTCCTTCGTTGCCTTTCGCACCAGTGGCTGAGCTACATTTCGGAGCTAACCCTGGCCCCAGTAGGCTTTAAACCAGCTCGGCCCCTGCTGTTGCTGACAACTCCTTGAGGCGCGCGGGAACAGTGCGCGCCGATGACGATTTGGTCTCGGTCTGGACTGTTACCGGCCGGATGGACAGCGAGCTACCCATTGACTTTCCCCCCTTCAACAAATGGGGGTTTTAGTTTGTAAAATCTGACATGCCTCTCGCGCCACCTAAGAGTGGGAAAGTCATTAGAGGATTGCAAACCTCTTTTTTTATTCATTTAATTTGATATTGTAATGTTTTTTTGCGCCTCATAGAGAGGTCAGCAAAGCGTAGAAGCCCTACAGGGTCGAAGCCTGCTGGGGCCATGGGTTGTGCGAAAGAGAACCCAAAGAAACGAATGCAAAGAAGGAACAGGAGTAGGTTTTAGTCAGTAAAAGTCTGATACGCTCTCCCACTCCGTCCAAGAGCGATGATAACCTTAAAAAAAAGACAGTAAACTGTATGCAATAAATGAACAACTTTTATTTAATAGATATAAAAATGCAGTCATTAAAATCTTAAAAACAAATTGATAATGGATTTACACAATCGCCGTCTGCAAGCATCGGTAACTCAATCTCCACTAGTGCAATCAACGGTCAAGAGAACAACATAATAATATAAATGATAAAATACATTTTGAATTCAGAATATTACGTTTTCAGAACAATCAGTCTTGATTGCAATGCCGAAACTCCGTTGATTTCGTAACTTCATAACAAGAAGTTGGTAACTATTTCGCTGGAATGTTGGCAGTCCTTACAGATTAAAGACTTAGAGGTTGGAGGGGGAACGGGGGTATCTACAGTAAAGGGTTGAGGATTCAAAACCGAATAACTTAGAAACTCAGCAACCAGCAGCTGAAATACAGCGATGAGAACTCGTTGCATTATGCTGAGCGTACGGCCGTTTAGCTCGGATGTGGCTACTTAACACGTACATTTTTATTGTTTTTTTTTGTCTCGAAAATTGTACCTTTTTTTTTGGGTGGGCAAAAATCATCCAATGACAATCCCCGCTCTTGAGTGGAGCGGGAGATAGTGTCACACTTTTACTGACTAAAAACCCACCACGTTCCTTCCGTTCCTTCCAACCTTCATACCGGGGCTCGGCCACTCGTTGAGGCGCGCGAGAACAGTGCAGGTCGTCGACGTCTTGGGCTCGGTCCGGACAACTTCCGGACGGTTGGATTTCCCAACTCAAAAAATTAAAATGTGTTTATTCGTTACACTAGTCCTTACTTAATATTATAAAAGCGAAACTGAGTTTGTTTGTTTGTTACGTCTTCACGCCTAAATGGCAAAACTGATTTTGATGAATTTTGGTACAGAGATAGTTGAGACCCTAGAGACGGATATAGACTAAAAACATTCACCATTAAAAAACGCGGGCGAAGCCGTGGGTAAAAACTAGTGCTACATAAACTTATTTCTCAAAATGCTGTTAAAATTTATTGACTGAGAAAAATTCTCGATAAAAGTATACGTAATTGACATTGAAATATTGGGTTCATAATTTATCTAAAGAAGCGATGGAAAATTACTTTCTACAGCCATAAAATATCGACTAACTGTTTATTGTGGGAAGAACTTTACTTGTGTGTTACTTTTTGGTGTACAATAAAGTTTATTGTATTCTATTCTGATCAGGTTGGCCGCTGTAAAAGCAATCGGGCCAAATGGGGCTTCCTCGACCCATGTCTAGCACAGTGCCAGTGTGGAGCCTCTCCACAGGACATTCGCCACCTGCTATGCTGCCCATCCTGCATTACCACCTGCAATTTTCAGGATCTATACGAGGCCAACAATAGAAACGTACAGGTTGCCAAATATTGGTTAGAGAAAGTATAGTTTGAGAGCATCGACACGCGAAGAAGCATAATCAACCTTATAATGTTCCCACTGCTGGGACTCAAGATTCCTCTCTCTAGGAGAGGGGTTGTGCCGTAATCCACCACGCGGACCCAGTGCCGGTTGGTGAATGCCACATGTCTTCGAATTTTTGGTTCTAGAACATGCCGGTTTCCTCACAATGTTTTCCTTCACCGTTTTAAGAGGAGTGGTGATGAAGTAAATTATACAAAGTAATGCGCTGGTTGGTTAGTGTCAAAAATGATACTGCTTCTTCCTGCCCTTATCTCGTTTTATTCGGGGTCGCCGCAACAAGTTTTTTTCTTCCATTCTGTCTTGTCACTCGTCACGCTATCATCAACTCCCTTTTCTTTCAAGTCACTGGTCACGCAATCCATCCATATTTTCTTTGACTTCCCTCTCCCCTCCATCCATCCACATTTAAACTCATAACTTTTTTTAGCAATATGCGTTTCATCTCTCCTTTTCACATGTCCATACCAAGACAAACGATTCCCTTTCAACTTTTCAGTCACTGGCGCAACTTTAAAACTTCCTCTAATATACTCATTTCTCACTGTATCCATTCTCGTCACACCACACATGATACTGTAGGATAGGTATTGGGATATATGTACAGGGGACGCCGGGCGCTAGGCGCGCACACGTTACCTCTCCGTGCCAAGGACTCGTGATGACCGACGGCCGCTTGTCTTGATTCCCGATGCTGCACGAGCGGGTATTCGGGTGTCAGCGAGTGGTGACAGACAGCATTCGGCTGCGTTCATAAATAATTCCGATCGCCATTATTCTGCGCGTATGGGCTAAAAAAAAAGTAGCTGCTACCAGCCTCAAGTGGCTGTCACGCGCTCCAGCTTACTTTGTGGCCGCTTCTAGCTTCTTGTGGCGGCTTTTGAAGCTGTGGCATGCAGCCCATGTAAGGCGACACTAAAACTTTTGAAGCTAAAAGTATCAAAGTACCTACAGCGGTGCTACCACGAGCTCCAAACGCGATCAATTCCAGAATGGTATCACCCACCCGAACTTTTTTTCCGCACAAATCCGGTGCAGGAACCTCCCGAATTTACCATATCATGCGGAAAGTAAAGACGTCGTGACGTCTTTCCAGCCACTCCTCAAAGAGGGGACTTTCCGCTATAATTATGGCATGCCCAGCACTGGGTTGCGACAGTTACTGTTGCCATTCCACCATGAGATCCCACCGGTACTGGAGCTATATACAATGCGTAAGGGACAGCCCTCCGCAAACTTTTAGAGCTTGCTCTGTATATGTAACTAAACCACCGTTCACAAGATTTGTTTTCAGGAAACTAAAGAAAATCAGCTTCACCATTCAAAATTATAAACTTACTAGCTTTCCGCCCGCGGCTTCGCCCGCGTGGACTACAGTTTATATCGCGCGGGTAGAGACTCGTGCTCAGCAGTGGAATTATAGGTAGTCTATGTGTTATTCCAGTGTCTCTTCTACCTACCTAACAAATTTGATCTAAATCCGTTCAGTAGTTTTTGCGTGAAAGCGTAACAGACAGACAGACAGAGTTACTTTCGCATTTATAATATTAGTAAGGATATTGTAGTAGGGATTATAAAAAAATATTGTGGAAGGTTATTCAGTTTTGTCTACTAAGCAAACCCTTAAAGTGTGCGGAGGGCTTTCCCTTACTCCTTGATATATATGGAGCTTCAACCATCATTTTCGCTCGCACGACTGATATTTTAACATGTCATAGTAAGACAAAACAAATACAATAATGAACACTTATACCGGGTAACAACAATCGACCCAAAGTTCAACGACTCACAAAAGTCTACACTGGAAACTGAATGGAGTATATCTGGGAACTGGGCAGTAATCACACATGTACGAGTTCAGAACTTCAGCGTCTGTTACTAGTTTCTGTTACGGCGAACAGTTATCGAATTCTCGTGAATATTAATTCACAATGGGATACCTTTTCAAGAAAGATCGTTACCGTGCCTTGGGAAGCATATTAAGCCGTTGTTCCTGGCTGATATATAGAGTAATAAACTGATGACAATTCCCGATAAAGAAAGAGGGAAATCATATTTATTGATAACTAGCTGCTCCCAGCGGTTTCGGCCACGTGATAGCATAAAATTATCCCAAGGGAACATACTTCCGGTATAAAAAGTATCCTATATCCTATTCCAGGACATGGTCTATCTGTGTACCAAGTTTCATCAAAATCGGTTTTTCCATTTAGGCGTGAAGACGAAACAAACAAACAAACTCACATTCGCTTTTACAATATTAGTAAGGATAAATAATGCGCACTGTTATCGTAATAATAGTTAGCAGGCTTTCGAAACATTGTAATTACACCTAGCAAGCATTCGCACCATTTACGTGTACGTAATGTCGACGTTAGAATATTGATACAACATCATGTAAAGATCCGCACTGCCAAATTTCGCTACAAGAACACGTATGACGCGACGAAAGCGCATCAATGCGACTAACCGACTGGTGAGGGTCGCCCATAAATTGGTCAAGTTCATGTTCAGCTACCCTCCGCTATTGTACTATCGCTTGCTTCGCATAGACTTTGTAATATTTAGAACGTTCAAATTAAATAATTTTATTTTTGATGAACCAAAATATGCTGAATTTTTAAAAGTCAACTAACACCAAAGAGGTTGCTAGTGTTTTACAAATAACTCTGTATATAAACTCACTAGACCTCACCATCTCCTTCTAACCAAACCTGACCGAGTCACAGTGTCCCAATTCCTTTGATAAATGTAAAAAGTCCATAAATATTCGGTATATAATTAGTATTTTTTGTGAAGAATAAGATATTTTTCAATACACTTGCTCGTAAAGTGACTCTTATTGAACTGCACTTAGGTATATAATGGTACTAGCTTTTGCCCGTGGCTTCACCCGCGTACATAATCCCAGGATAAAAAGTATCCTATGTGTTCCTATGTATTCTAGGATATGGTCTACTCGTGTACCAAGTTTCATCGAGATCCGTTCAGTAGTTTTTGCGTGAAAGAGTAACAAACATCCATGCATCCATCCATACAAACAAACTTTCGCATTTATAATATTAGTAGGATTAGTAGGATAATGGTACTTGTTATCAAACTGTGACATTTTGATTACCATTGTGCCCTAGTGCTATAATGTAGTTAAAACCTTTTTGTTCAACCTCTCCTCCTCCATAATTTTATAACATTCATCGTAACAGGATGGGCGCGAAGCAAAAAAATTTATAACAGATTTATATTGCCACAAAAGTTTACTAGTTTTACAGTTATTTTCTTCACAAGTGTATTGTAAAACGTCGTATAATGCACGTGAGTAATTAATGATAACCGGTCTTGGCTCTCTTAAGACCCTCGCCATGGCTCGGGTCTAAATAACGCTTCGACGGTACTCACTAACACATTAACTTTTGTTTTTGGACATGATTTTACTGTTTTTTATTTTTTATTTTTTTGACACGATTTTATTATATTTTTAACTTTTTTTACATTAATTATGAATTTTATTGTATTTTTTATTTTTATGATAATAATTTTTACTGCATTTTTTTTTACATTTACTGTAATTTTTATCCACTTATATGTTAATATTATGTAAAACCTATAATATATGGGTCTAGACGCCTGAAATAAATGCACACTTATATCATAATGTATTATTATGCACAGTTTAAAATATTTCTATTTATTATCCAACGGGTAAAATTATGAACTACAAATCCAAAGTACTGTGCTAGGGAAACCATCTGTAAAATCTATTTGCCTGTGGATTTTGATCCCGAGAAATGTAAGGAGCTTACGGTTAAGCTGGGGTCGCCATACGTGATCGTTTTAGAGGACAAGTCCTGGATTATTTTGGGACGTGGTGTTGAAAAACTTGGAAGGTGGCTTAATGCTTGTTTAGGTTACTTATAGTCCTTTTGATGGTTAGATTACGTAGTCTATTAGAATGTAATACAAATAATAAACACCCCCTCGTGCGCCGTCTGTATAACTTGAGTGACGTTGAAAACCGCATAATTGTCGTTTTATACACACGGGTGTACGAAAATAGTTCTACCGATAATTTGGGTCTCTATATCTTCGTTTTTTCTTAGAAAAATCCTTTTTTTTTGTATGTTTACCTACGTGATAACGCCCTTTTACATAATAATAATACTCCAAGACGCGCGTGGGGTTTATCACCCTAAATTAGAAAAATAAGTTACAATCGGTACTGTTTACTAAAATGCATTTGAGTAGCGTTTTTTTTAAGTTAGTTAAATAATATGAGCATTGACGCACTATATTGGTCTACACTATATTGCGTTGCTGTTGGTTAGTAATTACGCACGTATACACAAACATGCTAATGAAGCAATCAAAATTAGTCATTTTAATTCTTGTTTAAGTTGTATAAATAAAAACTAATCTTTACTTTCTTTACTCACGCCATGACTTGAAAACGATTACAGCAATTTCTTTCTTTATCTTTATTTAAAGTTTACTAGTATTTAGTACAAAGTTCTTACTTACAGAATTTTTTTTTTTAAGTTGAGATGAGTTTATTAATTACAAACAAAAGTACAAATTTTTCGTCTGTATAAATTAGTATAAATTAAAAGCAATCCTTGAGAATATACAAAGAAACTAATTAGAACTTTTGCTAATTTCTCTTATTTTAATGAACATTTCTTATTCTACCTTGTTTGAATTCCAAACTAACTGAATTCTCAAATAGTTACAGATAAGATTATCCCACCAAAAAAAAATCATGTAAAATGTTGCCAAGACGACCACATAAGGTTTGCCTTGTGAAAAAGATATCAGATCTCATCAACTCTACAGACCCTAACTTCACGAAATCTACATATCAGTAAAAATGTATGCTTCACCGTTTCGCTACCGTCGTCGTGGAGGTGATGCAAATATTTAGTTTCTGAAGTAAGTAACGAAACAGCAGGCTCGAATAATTGCCAAATAGTACACATGGCTTGCAATATAGATACTTACTATGGCCTCATTTGCCGTAATTTTTGCCGTTATATTGTATGTATATATAGATAAATATGACGATTGATCAGCGGAAAAGTTCCATCTGCTGGAAAGTCTTCCAAACACCAAAATTCATGGTAACCTTACCAGCCATCTTATAAGAACTCCATCATATTATATCCTAGTTCGTTTCCCGAAGAAGCAGGGGCTTCATATTATTCAAACTCATATAATATATTATTTCACTAAGGAAATATTTGTTCACTTCAAGGAGGAGATGTATTAGAAAAAAAAATGTCTTCCCCGCTTCTGATATTTGAACATCGTGATCGAAATACGAAAACGTATTTCTTTTTAAAAACATCTCGTAAATAACGAATGGTAAGTAGTATATATAGCCTGAAGGTAATAGGATTTCTTGTTGATATATTTACGGGTTTGGACCTGACAAGAATCAATGTTCAAACCATCATCATCGACTTGCCTTTTTATACAATGTGTAACTTTAAATGCGCAAAACCTGAAAACAGTTTCATCTGAATAAGGAGTAGAATCTATTAAACCACATTTTTCAAAAAAATCTTCATTAAAAATGTGGTCCAGTCTATTTATTAATAAGTCAAGCCATCACGGGCGAAAACCCGCCCAAATAGTTATACAAACATAAATGATTGTAGTTCAATCAAATTTCCTCGTACACGGGATAATAAAAGTTCTTATTTCAATGCAGATATTAATTTTTATACAAACTAAAACTGCACATATAACCTTAAATTTTTTTAATGATTTTTTTTCACAGTACCAGGTCAATTAAATTAAAAATCATTTGGGGTGTCTAAGGTTTTGCGCATTTAACGTTACACGTTGTATTAGAAATCAAACCTGACACACGGGTATAGTATCTATATTTTACTTATTTAATTTATTTTATTTAAAATTTTAAACCGACCGAAACCAATTACAATATTTAATTCATTAAACCCCAAGCGAACGCTCGCTTCTCTCATCGCCTTTCTATTGTATCTTTAATTACTGTATTCGAAAGATTAAACACTGAAGCACAAAATATATAGGTACAGCAGTCAATTTACATACAAAGCGCGCTCGAGCAACGCACACATAGACACCGCTCACGGACACGATATCTCGGAGCGCCTCGGCCCGCTCGTCGGACAGTTCCGGCTCAAACGCTCCTTAGTGTGCGTCCACCGAGCGTAGGTATATCAAGTTTTTAATGAAAAAAAATTTTCATATAAAGCTTTTATAGCTCGGTATACCTATATAATTAGTACTCGTCAAGACGAATTATACGAGCCAAAACTCGATGAGGTTGTGTCATTTAACTACCAAGTTCCTATAGCCACCTTCCGGTTCTATCATCAGATCAGCTCCTTGTCATAATAATTTTGCATTGTCGTCTGATATACACACACATGCATGCAAAATTTCAGCTCAATCGGTGACCGGAAAGTGGGTCAAATTTAATTTACAAGATTTTATGATAGACAAACATCGGGACAGGTGAAACTAAATCAAAGGTTGTAAAAAAAGTGAAGTACATACATGAGTTTGTCTTCGGTACCTATCTATTTTGTGACTGAAGTGTTTGGTAACGTCGCAAAAGTAAAAATTTGTCATACGGGTGACAATTTTTGATCTAAATTAATTATAATTGATGATATCTTCGAAACCATGCATGTGCGCTGGCACCTAATACTCGCGATGACCTGCCGTGACCTGTTGTGTCGGTGGTATCCAACTTGTGACCGTTTTTTAAATATTTTTGGGAAAAATATAACATGGTGTAAAACTTATTGGAATCGATTCAGTTACTGATTCTGAACAAACTATATTCAGGTTTCGCATGAACTAAAGATATTGTTGTTTACCTATATTTTACGTAGTTAAACCCATTGGCAGAACATCCCAAGGCCTTCACGGCGCGCACTGTTCCCGCGCGCCTCAAGGAGTTGTCAGCAACAGCAGGGGCCAAGCTGGGTCGAAGCCTACTGGGGCCAGGGTTATCCGAAAGGGAGCTCAAGCCCCGATATGAAAGCACGAGAGAACGGAGTAGGTTTTTAGTCAGTAAGAGTCTGACACTATCTTCCGCTCCACCCAAGAGTGGGGGTTGTCATAAGATAATTTTTCCAAGAGCGGGAGTTGAAAAAAAAACTGGCAAACGACTGGCAACGATAAATAGCAGTAGTTAAATACGAATGTCTGACTTAATTAATAAGCATTTTTGAATAGCTTTGAAAGACGATGTTAGTGAAATTACAGACTTAAAACACCTTTTCATTTTGACTAATATTTGCTCGCAACATTATAACCTTGTATTTATTAATTTTTTTGTTGAATAAGACTTTTCCCGCTTTAGGGCAAAGCAGGAGGAAGTGTTATACTTTTACTGACTAAAACCACACCTATATTCCTTCAGTTGTCCTATGCATTTCAAGACCACAGGTTTTCCTTTCAGAACCCCTGGCCTCAGTAGGCTTCACCCTTCCTCGGCCCCTACGGTTTTACTGACATCTATTTGAAGCACGTGTGTAACAATACGCAAAAGACCCATTTAAGAGCGCCCATTGTAAATCTAGATACATTGTCATACCACCGCTCTTACTTGATTATCAAGTTATTACACAGATATTTTGGAAACACAGATATCTTGAGCATTTTATCTAGGTTTCTATTGAATCAAAAACTAAAATTTGTCTAAAACTAATCCAGTAAAGACCTCTGAAAATCTGCTATTTCGTGTGAATTTAGGCTCGTCATAATGTATTCATAAAATAAAAATAATATTTATAGAAACCAGAAATATTTAGTCCAGATTCTGAATGACGTTTCCAAAAAACATACAATTAAAAAAACACACGTATTTCCTGTAACAAGTTTTGTGAAATACTTGAGTGAATGAGCGGAATTACCGAATGCCAACAGAGCGTTTAGATGTAATGAAAATAGAGAGAAACCCTATTTTTGCGCTGCCTCATCAAAAATTGCGTTAGATTGCATTGGATGAACGAACAAGCTTTTTAACCCATGTCCCGGGTAGTAACCAGAGCTGTTCCGTTGCCGGCACTATAGCCCGCAGTCAGAATTTTTCTGGCAATATTGCCACCAATATTTATAAATCGGGCAATATTTTCCCGGATTGTGAATTTTGCTAGCAATATTGCCACCAATATTTATAAATCGGGCAATATTTTCCCGGATTGGGAATTTTGCTGGCAATATTGCATCCAATATTTATAAATCAGGCAATATTTTGCTGGATTGGGAATTTTGCTGGCAATATTGCCGGCGATATTGCCAACAATATTCGTTAAACGGGCAATATTGCAACCAATATTCCTACTTTTTGGCAATGTTACCGGCCACGGCACATCTCTAGTAGTAACCCGGTAACGATAGACTGGTCGGCAAGGGCCCCCTTAAAGACGACAAAATAATCATTTTCACCTCCTTACTTCAATTTGAAACACTCCCTTTGGCTTAGAAATCTCTAACAATATCTTCTAATAGGGTCCACATAACGAGCTTAGGGCCGCAAATTTTCAACAACAATGGGGCGGGCATAAGTACGTAGTTTCTTCCGGGTGTTACTTTCTTAAGGGACATCATTATTTTTTGGATATAGGAAAAGTGGGGTTAAAAATAAAAGTACTCAATTGGTGTTAGTCAACTATACCCTACTCGTGTTAAGAATAGAAAAAAGAAACCGATTTCAACTTCTATTTCGTAGGCATAAGGATGGCATTAAAAGCAAAAAAGTGGTTACAATACTAACTATTTACTGCAGCTGCCATTTCAATCATCAGCCTTTTTAATGTTCCCACTGCTGGAACTCAGGTCTCCTCTCTAGGAGATGAAATGGGCCGTAATCCACCACGCGGGCCCAGTGCAGGTTGGTGAATGTCACATGTCTTCGATTTTTGGTTCTAGGACATGCCGGTTTCCTCACGATGTTTTACTTCACCGTTTTGAAGACAGTGGTAATGAAATAAATTACACAAAGTAATACGCTGGCAGGGCCCGCGACCCGCTCCCGCGACCTATACTCGTAAGTGGAAGCCACCACTGCTCCAGTATGTGCCCTTGAGATAATTTTCTACTATAAGTTGGGTGAAGCCACAGGCTGCAACTAGAGATTTCATATTTGTCACATTACGAAGAATACCATGATTAACAACTTTCAATATCTGCGCAATGAACACAAATTCTCAAATAAAGTAATTCTCTTTATGTGACCATTAAGTCGAAACGTTTTGGTACGAATCCAAGCCACCGCTTATTTGTGGTATTGGTACCATTGGAATCACACTCCAGGTAGCATTTGTCATTTCACGACCCGATTTATGTTGTACTAAATCTTTTGATAGAATCATAGAGTATGGAAGCGTTGCGTCGTCAGCAACTTGAGACAAAAACCAATCTCTATCTTTTCACTTTTTTTTTATAATTACTCCCGCTTTATAGCGTAGTTCAGACTTGTACTGACAAACACCACTTATGTTCTTTTAGACAATCCCGTAGCGGCCGCAGCTCTAGCAGATATTGAGCTAGCAAACTATTGTTAATCGTTTTTTCATTGCTTCAAGGAGTAGCTAAGTATTTGAAATAATTTTAGCATTAATCCCAAGAGTTCCTGAGAAAAAGGTCAGACGGTCAGAGAGGCCGACTAATAGATGGATAAACTAACAGACGTACAGACTAACACGTGAACAGACAGACAACGAAGTGATCCTATAAGGGTCCCTAGCTGCAGCGGCCTCTAAGATGTCTCTTACTCTATGGATACAATCGTAGAGGGATATATTGGGAGTTAGGTAGGAGGCTTTTGGGCATGTTGCTTAGTCATCGATACCAAGGTCTCAAGGATAGTTGAATGGCTTTGTAGCAACGGTTAAGTGGGATTTATAGTGCGTTTGGGTTCTATAATGGGAATATCTACATTTCCGGATGACGTAAATTCCTCTTGTGTATTTTTTTTTTTGTAGCTAACAATTTTTTTTTTGTTTCGAACCTTTACTGTGGCCGCACACGGGCTTAAAAAAACGCCGCTGCAAGCTTCATTTTGAAGCGGCCTTTTTTTGTGGCTCGTGTGCGGCGGTGCCGCTACAAAAAAACACTTGAAGCCGCTTCAAGCTTCACTGGACAGAAGAGGTGTCGCGCGCTTCAGTTTGATTTTTGTAGACGCTTCTAGCGTTTTTTGTGGCGGCGTTTTTTTGACGCCCGTGTGCAGGGACATTTAAACATATTATGTAAACATAATTTTCATGTTTGTCATCGAATACCGGTTTGACTGATTTTTGTATATTTGGTAGGTCTTAAAATAGGTGTCAAAATTTTTTTTATCCTCCCTATTTTTTATTTGATAATTAAGTATACGTATGGCAAAACAACGTTTTGTTGAGCCAGCTAGTTTCATGTCTTCTTTTAACGTAGCAGGAACCAAAATTAGGGTATGTTTTTTTTTGTATTTGTATTATATATTGTTTTTTATTTATATTAACCAGTGCTTGACTGCGATCCCACCTGATGGTAAGTACCTAGTTATACAATCGTTGATGATAAGGCGCACTAGTTTATTAAGAACCTATTCAATCTAGCCTTAAAGACACCTAACATATATTATTGATATGATTTTGGAAGTCCGATTTATTGCAATTACATTAAACAATAGCAATACTATTGTTTTATCCACAACTTTGTATAATCTAAGTTTTAAATCGACATTTATTTTTGTATACTAAAATCCGACCATCACTGTCCCCGCACACAGGCTTCAAAAAAACGCCGCTTCAAAAAAACGCCGCTTTAAGCTTAATTTTGGGGCGGCCTTTTTTTGTGGCTCAATGCGGCGGTGCCGTCACAAAAAAACGTTTGAAACTGCTTCAGCTGTTTTTTGCGGCGGATTCTAGCTTTTATTTGTGACCGGTTCTAGCGTTTATTTGTGGCGGTGTTTTTTGAGGCCCGTGTGCGTGGACATTTATAGTTACTCTGTACTCATATGAGTACTTCACTCTCAGAGAGGCGCTGGTTACCCCCCCACTTTACCCCCCCCCCCTACTTTTATTTGGTTAAATTATGATAGAAAAATAAGTAATTCGTAAATAAAATACCATTAATTTGTATTGGGCGTTTAACGGGTTAAATGACGTTTACACATGCTCTTCAGAGTTCACGCTTCGAAATTGGGTGGCAATTAGGCTGGCGTGTTACAAATTCATTGATCAATGGTACGTATAGTAGCTTCATTTCGATCGAACACTGTTTTGGGAATGAAGCGCGGCCAATTCGAGATACATTCTCATACAACCGCGCTTACGTGAATATGTTATTACACATCTTTCACCAGATATTTTGGATACACAGATATCTTGTAGATATTCTCTAAGCATCTATTATTATTATTATTATTTATTATGAGCCTGTTGTGTCCCACTGCAGGGCAAAGGCCTCCCTTCCTTTATTCCACTCTTTTCTGTCCTTAGCCACCTCTGGCCAATCCTTAAGGTAGGAGGGGAGGATCTATAGTAATAAAAATATAAAATGTAAAATTATTCGAACAGATGGTCGATGGGGACGAAAGGTTCTGGAGTGGTGACCACGTACCAGAAGACGCAGCATTGGAAGGCCTCCAACCTGACCTGGTGAGAGTCGCGGGAATCCGATGGATGGGTGACGCACAGGTCCGGTCGTTGTGGCGACGCTTAGGGGAGGCGTATGTCCAGCAGTGGACATCTTTCGTCTAATATGATGATGATGATGATGTAAAATTATTCTAGTAAAGACCTCTGATAATCTACTATTTTGCGTGAACTATGGCCCTCCATAATCTACTCATATGTTAAAAATATAAAAATTGGTAGCGCCATCTCTTTTTAATGTCGTAAATCAAGGATATGTTTTTTGAGATTTCGCGGGCGATCGATATCCTATCCTATATATCATTCCTTCATTCATTCCATTTCCTATTTCGTACGCCTTCAACACGGGTCGACAGAACGAACCGAAACTTCTACGTGAACGGTCCCCGTGTCTCAACCGCCGGCTCCAAACCTCGTGTCTGGAGACTGATGCATCTAACTCGTTAGATTGCCGAGGACCTTATAAACGCGTCTATTGCCCGCCTCTCGGATACAAAAACAATTGTGCAAACTGTGTAAAGTGTGGAGTGTGATTGAGGCCGTCGCCATCTTGGAGCAGAAGATCACCAGCTCGCCGGTCTTCGCGCCACGTGGGCTAACTTCGAGTTTCAGGTAAGGCGTACGATCCTCACAATCCCATATTACAGATCGCCCGATTGCATCCGAGAATATTTTCCCGCCTTTTAGCGCAACAATTGCCAGCCGCCTTCAAATACAGTCCACTATTAAAAATAGGCACGAAATTATAAGGTTTCTCAAATCCGCTATACCAAAAATATTTGTACATCCATAGAAACCTTGCCACATTTAATAGAAATTCAGAATGATTACACCTGTTTCCAAAAACAAAAAAAAACGCGTATTTACTGAAACAAGTTTTATGAAAAATTCGAGCAACTCACGGAAACACCGAATGCCAACATAACTTTTAGGCGCTCTCTCTCTCTTTTTGCGTTGTCTTTTCATCAAACATCGCGTTGGATTGCGAAAAGAAGCAACAAGCTTTTAAACCCTGCTCGATGTTGACAATAGGCGACTGGTACATTTAGCTGAATGTTTATGCGGATCAGAGGCTTTACCATGAGCTCTTAACGCCATCCATTTGACGACCTACAGGGTATATAGCTACACAGGTGCCCAAAAACTATAATCCCTTAAAAAGAAATGTAAAATTAAAAAAATTATTATTTTTTGTCATGTTTTCATGGATTGTAATAAAAAAAACTTGTTACTGCTCTGATAAAACAAACATTCAGGAGGGTCATAAAAAAAAACAGAACGGGAGAAAGTCACCAATTGAAGAAATGGCAGCTGATTTTGTATGAGTAAGTATGATTTTTAAATAAATTTAAATCTGGCCAATCGACAGTTTCAGGGTTATTCATTATTTAATATGCCATAGCCTGTATACTCATTTTCGCCTTTATACTATAAACGTGATATTACAAGCTCACCAAACGCCACAAGGACGTAAAACAATCTTACAGAAATGTGGAGAAATCGGGAAATGTGCCCAGAACGCTGGCAATATTGCCACGCTGGATAATTTAACGATTTTGTAAGCTGAACTTACCAATCAAAAGAGACAGTGGATTAAATACAATCATTAAAGGAATTATTGTGGATAAATTTGACGAATCTTCAATGGAGAAAACGAAGTACGAAACAGCTTACTCCGATATTACAAGGCTTTGAGTCGAATTGAATTAGATTTGATAGAATTAGCATCAAATTACCATTTATCCGATAGACACAAATTATTGGGTCTGATGAGACATTGATTCATAGATGAGAATCATAAAATAGTTGACTGAAAAGTATTATAGTATAAAAGTAGATAGTGAAGATATCTGCAGGAGAACCAAGGTCGTCGACATAGCACGAAGAATCGCCAAACTGAAGTGAATGGGCAGGGCACATTGCTCGCAGAAAAGATGGCCATTGGAGCTGGAAGGCTCTGGAGTGACGACCACGCAACGGAACTCACAGCGTTCGAAGGCCTCCTACAAGGTGGACCGATGACCTGGTAAAGTTTGCGTGAATCTGATGGATGCGAGACGCACAGGACCGTTTATTGTGAACTCACTTTAGGGAGACCTTATGTCTAATAGTGGATGTCTTAGAAATGATGATGATGATGGATGATGACTAGTAAACTCCACAGGCTGTGTAATCTTAAATTTAAACAAACCTGAGCTGAGCGAGTTTATACATGACGAGATGACAACAATGAGCCAAGCAAAAATTAAAACGAGCTAAACGAGCTCACTTTCGTAACAAGCAAGCGAAGCGAGCCAATAACTAATACGAGAAAAGTATAGTGAAATTACTCAAATACTCAAGGTATCTCTTTAAATTCTTTAAGTTCCACAGTGTGACATAAGTGTATTAATTACAAGTGATTAGCAATCAATAGGGTATTCAGGGTACTCAAGGAAGAAAACCCTTTTTGCCAAAAGACAAGCGAGCCAATCCCGCCACGAAAACGAGCAAGCTCGGCGAGCTCACTGTCTTTCCGAAGCGTGCTCTAACATGATAAGAATGAGCGAAACGAGCTCAACAAAACAAGCAAGTTTATCATGCCTTATGCAGAACCGACATTCTCATATCTCCTGTCCTTCGTATCTTTCATCATCATCAGCCTTTTCAATGTTCCGACTGCTGGGATTACGGCCCATTCCCTAATGGGCCGTAATCCACCACGCGGGCCTAGTGCGGGTTGGTAGATGTCACATGTTTTCGAATTTTCGGTCCTAGGACATCACAGTTTCCTCAGAATGTCTTCCTTCACTGTTTTGAGAGCAGCAGTGATGAAATAAATTACACAAAGTAATGCGCCTGGCTGGGTTTGAACCCGAAACCTACAACTCGTAAGTCGTAAGACCCTGATGCAACGTAACTTATTCTTTTAAACACACTATACTCACATTTTACAGGCTTTTAGGCTTGGAGGCTTTACAGACAATATTAATTGACGATGTTGTTTACGAAATCCATCCTTGTATGTAAGATCCTCCTCATCTATCACATAGTCAAGGTTTGTAATTTATTACTTACTGTCCTATGTAATCAAGATTATTTTAGTTGATAAGGTTGTGGGAAATTGTTCGCTAGATTTAGTTTCTTACTAAGAGTGCTGATATAATTATGTTAATGTCATTTCATCATCATCATTTATTATTTCGAAAAATTTCAAACCCAAAAACCATCTGATTAATATTACCAACGAGGTAGAGATCGGTTTCGTTTGCATATAAATAGCAGTATTGTACTGTCCCCGCACACAGGCTTCAAAAAAACGCTGCCACAAAAATACGCTAGAAATGGCCACAAAAAAAGTTAGAAGGCGCCGCAAAAAACAGCTGAAGCGCGCGCCAACGGAGAAGCTTAACCCTTCAGATACCGTCAATTAGAGACACAATAGTAAGACAATAGATGCGCGGCCACCGGGTGTCGCTTGGGGATTCATGAATTAAAGCGTCTTCAAGCATTTATTATGGCGTCATCGAGACAGGAGCCACAAAAAAACGCCGCCTCTAAGTGAAGCTTTTAGCGGCGTTTTTTTTAAGCCCGTGTCCCCGCACAGTCATATCGAGCATTGGTGTCCGATATCACAGTAGCCTCTAAGGGTTCATACGCACTATGTGGCTAGCCGTGCTTTTCCTTTTGTGATACGGAACTCTAAAAAAGAATTTTCTGAATCGGTTCATAAATGAGAACATTTCGAGTCGAAGTAACAAACATAAAAAAATACAACCGAAGTGAGAGCCTCCTTTTTTCACGTCCAGTTGAAATTGAATAAAAAATAGATCGATTTCTACTTATACTTATCGAGGTATATTGCCCGTAACCTTGACGATAGGCCCACGCTTGACTGATCAGTAGCCCTAGCACGAATATTTGTAGGTTTCGTATCGTCGAAAAATAACATCGTGCGTACACAGTATGACTAAGAAACCGCATCCAAACCGCAGCCGGCCGTCAAAAAACGCTTAAGTTGAAAGCGCCCTAATACCCCTTAATTATAACATTAGAATTTGTGCCAAGTTTCAATTTTATTAACCTAAGGAATAAGATTCTCCCATACAAACTTTAACACCCCCTAAATTGTTTTATAGGGGTAGTTTTAAAAAACGAATCATGAAAACCTTTTTTATTTACTTAGGTTCTTGTTTATATTAAGTTTCAAAGTACATGGACCTAACGATTAAGATTTTGCATACAAACGAAATTCTCCCTTTTGACCCCCATAAGGGATGAACTTTCAAAAACCCCTTAGCGCTCGCCTTTATCATAAAAGGAAGCCTTGTGCAAATTTTCTTGTTCCTAGTCCCAGTAGTTATAGCTGTCTGTTTCTCATTTTATTTAAATCTATATCTAGACTAGCTTTTGCCCGCGCGGCTTTGCTCCCGCTCTTCCCTACTCTACCCTACTCTACCCTACTCTACCCTACTCTACCCTACTCTACCCTACTCTACCCTACTCTACCCTACTCTACCCTACTCTACCCTACTCTACCCTGCTCTACCCTACTCTACTCTACTCTACCCTACTCTACCCTACTCTACCCTACTCTACCCTACTCTATCCTACTCTACCCTACTCTACCGTATCCTATGTCCGTCACCTGGCTCTAAGCTACCTACCCACCAATTTTCAGCCATTTCTGTACAGCCATTCTTGAGTTATAAGTGTTTTAACAAACACGACTTTCTTTTATATATATAGATATATAATGTAATATAATTAGGTCCTTAGGCTTATTTGTTGTTCAAATCCGCCGACAAAAATCCATAATCGTATTTTTAGGGATTCATACCAAATTATAGGTAATAACAGTAAAAAAAGGATTTGATTTTCAATTCAATGTGTTTTTACACTGTTGAGTTTTATGTTGGACTTTCTGGATCCAAATTCAATAACTATAAAAGACAATAAGATTATAATGAAAGGGGAATTCTGTAACGAGTTCCAATATTAGGAACGGTTTGTTCTTTTTTTTTGTTAGCAATGGTTACCTTCCTTAAAAAGTATTCATCATCATCATATCAGCCGAAAGACGTCCACTGCCGGACATAGGCCTCCCCCAAGCGTCGCCACAACGACGACCGGTAAAACAGTATTAGGTATCTTTAATTTGTTCCATTAGTTATTTCAATAACTAGCTTTTGCCCACGGCTTCGCTCACGTACATAAAATATTAAAAATAAGCCTATGTGCCTGTGTGAGCAGTGGTGGCCGAGTGGTAACGGCCCAGACTTACGAGTTGTAGGTCGCGGGTTCAAACGCAGCCAGGCGCATTATTTTGTGTAATTAATTTCGTCTCCACTGCTCACAAAACGGTGAAAGAAAACATCGTGAAGAAACCGGCACGTCCTAGAGCCAAAGAAATTCGAAGAAATGTGACATCCACCAACACGCACTGGGCCCGCGTGGTAGACTACGGCCCATTTCCTCTCCTAGAGAGGAGGCCTGAGTTCCAACAGTGGGAACATTATAAGGCCGACTATGCTATGTCGGAACAATAATTTCAGAGATTACCTCCTACAAACATAAAAAATAAACTTTGCCTCTTTATAATATCAGTGTAGATAACAATATAGCCGCATGATGGTAGCGTGTAGGTTAGTGGGCGATGAGCAATGGGTAGCTCGCCGGCCGGCCGTCCGATAACTACCTGGACCGAGCCCGAGTCGTCGACGGCGTGTGCCATGTGCGCCTCAAAGAGACGTCAGCAAAACTGGTGGAGTTGTCAGCAAACCGTAGGGGCCGTAGGTCTGCTTTTGAAAGGAAGAACCGGCCCCGGTACGAAAGGCAACGACGAAACAGGAGTGGGTTTTAGTCAGTTAAAGTCTGACACTATCTCCCGCTCCGCCCAAGGGCACGGAGTTGTCATTGAATGATTTTCCTACCTACAAAAAAAAGAGTACAGCTGGGCCGAAGCCTACTGGGGCCTCAGGTAGTCCCGAAAGGCAACCCCGTGGTCTTAGAAAGTATGGCAAAGAAAGAATATAGGTTTGATTTTAGTCAATAAAGTCAATTCAACTTGGAGGTCTTTAAGTCAAAAGTGAATAGGTTACTTCTAGGCAAGCGTGCTCCATCGTCGACCACATTGTCGCTTACCATCAGTTCAGGGGAGGGCCTGTATGTATGCTTTTGCGGTTGCACAACGACACGCTTTGCTTTTGCTTTGCTTGGTAGTATAGATGCAGGCCTACCTTGCTCCCTCCCTCAGAGGGACAAGGTGGCGTGGTCTTGAGGGAGAGCGCTACGGTCGTGTAGATCCTCAAGGCAAGTCCGGTAGTTATCCTTCACGTGGTTGCCGCCCTGTTATTGGTCTAATTCCCTCAGAATTAGACGCAACTGAAACTGCCGGACGACTTAACACAGGGGTGGTGAGGTCATGCCCCTGGGTGTCCACCATCGAACAAGATCAGATGTTGGATAGTAATGACCTCCCGCGTGTTTGTGCCGTGCGCGGGAACCCGTACGGGAGGATGATGGGATCCTGGTGGCTGAGCCGATGAGCGTAGGCGGTTTTAACGTCTCTGAGGCAACACTCCACTTTGGCCCGGATTTCTCCTCACACGGGAGGCTGTAGCTCAGCCGGCTACAGTCAATCGGCTGTCGGGGTCCGGTCAGACGGCCCCTAGGTTAGCTCACTCCCATTGGGGACCCGCAGACGGCAGTGCTCGCTCACATCGTTAGTGGTAATGGTGCTGGGTTGGTGCTGTGCGGTCTCGTGGGTAACTAATCGGAGTGGGCTATATCTCTCGATCAATCCCTGGTGCTACCGTAGCATCGCCACTTGAGCACTCCATGGCGGGTGGGGCAGTCGAGAGACGAATCTTCTTTCCGGTTGATTTTTATGGATCTTAAATCTAAAAAAAACCACAAGGCGGGACCGGCGAAAGCCGGGACTGCACCCCATAAGGCGGGACCGGCGAAAGCCGGGACCGCACCACCTAAGACGGGACCAGCGCAAGCTGGGACTGCACTCGATAAGGCGGGACCGGCGCAAGCCGGGACTGCACTGAAAAAGGCGGGACCGTCAAAAGGCGGGACTGTAGTGGGAACGTCTCGGGGTGGGGCCGCGGCGGGACCGTCAATGGACGGGACTGCTGCGGCACTGCCAAGGGCCGGTACCGCTGCGGGACCACCGAAGGGCGGGACTGCGGGGCTGTCCACTGGGTCAGGAGCCACTTCGTGCAGCGAAGCAGGCAAGTACCCGGCTGGACGAACTGGGGCGCAAAAACGGAAGCGCCAAAAGCTGAAGAAGCAAGCGGCTCTGGAAGGGACTTCTACGGGAGGACCATCCAAGAGACCGCGAGCTGTTTTCAGCGGCGATAGCGGGGACATGGACGCCAAGAGGATGAAAACCCAAGGGCAATCATCCTCGACCGGATCCTTCAGGGATGCGGTGGCGGCCGTGAAACTCGCTGTTGTCACAGTCAAGTACCCAGAGGAGTACTTGAAGGCTGGGGATCTGGGGCCCATCCAGGAGCTCATAATCGAGAAGCTGGAAGAGGCACCGGATCCACTACCAGTATTGGCGGTTGCTCCCGGAGTTGTTGCAGGTGCAGTACATGTGTCCTGCAGCAACTCCGATGCAGCTCACTGGCTTCGGGAAGCCATCCACAATGTGGAACTCGGCTCCCTGAAGCTGAAGGTTGTTGACGCCAGGGACCTACCAAGGCCAGTCAAAATGGCATGGAAGAGCCGGAACCTAACGCTCAGGGACCCTGCCCGGGCAATTAGATTGCTCCAGCGGCTCAACCCTGCTCTGAGGACGGACGACTGGAAGGTCGTGAGCACCCTCATTGAGGACACCGGCATCCGTCGGATCGTTCTCATGGACGGGGTGTCCGCTGGGGTCATCAAGGCCTCGGGCTACTCTCTTCCAGGAGGCATTGAGCGTTACACGTTCAAGCTCCTGGAAGAAGACAGGGGAGAGGCACCCATCGCGGAGGTGGAGGCGGGACACTCGGAAGACGGACCGCAACCACAGCGTGAGGAGGCCTCACCAGAAGACCCTGCTTGCGACGTGACGCAGCTGGAGACCCATGCCGGGGTGACTGAGGACCTAGACGATGACATCCTCGGGGACCTCGTTGCCCTGGGTATGAACTCGCCAGCTGCCCATGAGGAGAGCCAGGAGATGGAGGAGGAGCCTCAAGTTTAAGGCCCTCCTACTAACACGACCCCATCAGAAGACCAAGATGGCGGGACTAAGGTGCGTACAAATTAATCTCCATCATTGCAGAGCCGCTACTGCCCTTCTGACTCGGCAACTGAAATTGGGGAAATTTGACATTGCCTTAATACAGGAACCTTATTTGTATAAAGGGGCTATAAAAGGCTTAGGTGGGACAGGGGGCACAGTCCTCTATGACTGTCCAACTAATGACGCGAGGACTTGTATCTATATCAGGGGCGGTATAGAGGCAATGCCCTTACGTACTTTCTGTTACAGGGATCTCACAACAGCTCTGATCCAAGTGGAGACTGGGACGGGGAAAAGGAAACTTATCCTTGCCTCGGCCTATCTCCCATATGAAGAAAAGGAACCAGTATCACCACTAATTAGAAGACTGGTTGACTACGGCAGCCAAGGAAATCTTGACCTGATACTTGGTTGTGATGCGAACGCACACCACGTCGTTTGGGGCAGCACAGATGTCAACAAACGAGGGGAGGATTTGCTGGACTTCGTGGTAAGTTCCCCACTACAGATCCTTAATGCAGGGAATAAACCCACCTTCAGGACTTCGGCAAGAGCTGAAGTCATCGACCTGACACTGGCTTCTAACGGAGCCAGTGCTCACGTTGAAAATTGGCATGTATCGGACGAAGTTTCTCTGTCTGACCATAATTATATATGCTTTAGGTTTAGGACGGCGGGCAAAGCCGAAACTAGACGAAGGAGAAACCCAAGACATACAAACTGGGACTCGTACAGGAGGGACCTCAAAGTAAACCTAGGGAGCCCTAAAGGTAAGCTTAATTCCATACTTGATATAGAATTTGAAGCAGACAGAATCACGGCAGGCACCATAGGTGCATGGGAAGATAATTGCCCAGAGAAAAAGGCCCTTTGCAAAAAGGAACCATGGTGGACTCCTGAACTGGCTAAAATACGTCAGGAAACACGACAGGCCTTCAATGCTGCAAAAGCCAGGAAAGATTTTTCTGATTACTCTAGCATGCTAACGAGGTACAATAAGGCGGTACGCAAGGCCAAAAGAACTGCTTGGCGACAGCATTGCACCTCCATTGAAGCCTTACCAGATGGAATGAGGTTGTGCAAAGCAATGTCCATGACCAAGGCAAACCCACTATCATCCGTGAAGGACCAGAATGGGCACATTACGGAAACTGGACAGGACACTCTGAGTGTGATGTTTAAGACTCACTTCCCAGGATGTGTAGTGCGCGATAGCGACGAAGAGGAGCCAGTCACAAGGGACGAGCTTGGTAAGCACACGTCAAAGAATGACTGGCTCACAGCAAAGAAAGTGGTAGATGAGAACAGGCTGAGGCTTGCGATAGCGGGCTTCCAGCCTTTCAAATCCCCTGGCCCGGATGGCATCTACCCAGTGTTATTGCAAGAAGGGGCCTCTGTTCTAATACCGCAACTGAGTAGGCTTTACAGAGCCTGCCTAGCCTTTGGGTACGTACCCAAGACATGGAGAGAGGCCAAAGTCACCTTCATACCGAAGGCTGGTAAACCAAATTACGAAGAAGCTAAAGCTTACAGGCCTATCAGTCTTACATCCTTTCTCTTGAAATCATTAGAAAAACTGGTAGACAGGTACCTAAGAGAGGGACCGCTTAAGAAATTCCCTCTACATAGACTACAGTGCGCCTATAGCCCCGGCAAGTCCACGGAAACGGCATTACATTATGTCGCGAGTCGGGCCGAGGCTGCGCTAGAGGGACAAGAAATCTGCGTGGGGGCTTTCCTCGACATAGAGGGAGCCTTCGACAAGACAACATTTGAGTCCATACGCATTGCTGCAAAGGAGCATGGTATCAATGATACCACGTGTAATTGGATCGACTATATGCTAAAGAGCAGAATAGTCAGATCGGAAATAATGGGAGACCGACTCAGCGCGAAAACGACAAGAGGTTGTCCGCAGGGCGGAGTGCTGTCACCATTACTGTGGTGCTTGGTGGTAGACTCGCTACTCACCAAACTCAACACCGGACCATTCTACACAGTAGGCTATGCAGACGATATAGCTATAATGGTTAATGGTAAATTCCCGAACATAGTGTCTGGATTGTTACAACAAGCGCTGAGGATGACAGAAGATTGGTGTACAAAGAACCATCTCTCCATCAATCCAGGCAAAGCAGTCATTATCCCATTCACGAGGAAAAGGCAACTGGGAAATCTAGGAAACCCTTCCCTCAATGGAATCAAGTTGCCATGGTCCACCGAAGTTAAATAATTAGGGGTAACTCTTGATAAGGAGCTCAGGTGGAAAACTCATGTGGAAAACATAACGACAAAGGCCCTGCGGGTGTTCGGTATGTGTCGCTCCACATATGGTAGAACTTGGGGGCTAAAACCTAAAGTGCTACGATGGCTGTACCAAACAATGATATTACCAATTATCACTTACGGCAGCATAGTGTGGTGGACAAGAACGAAACTTGCCACGTGCAAAGCGCCACTGACCAAGCTACAAAGAACAGCATGCCTTGGAATAACGGGTGCTTTTAGGACAACACCTACGGCAGCAATAGAGAGATACCTCAACATCCCTCCCCTGCATATGATGGTAGAACTCGAGGCAAGGAAGGCAATGCATCGTCTTGCTGTTGCTGGACTATGGGATGCCTCTAAGCCAAAGACTAACCATACAAGATTCGATAGGAATGAGGACCTGGATCGGGTAACAAGCATGATATCTGATAAAATGCAAACCATGTTTGTATTCGAAAGGTCCTTTAAGGTCCAGATCCCAACAATGGAAGACTGGACTAAGGGACTCAAACCACCAGAAAAAGATAGTCTGGTATGGTACACTGATGGATCCAAAATGGAATCCGGTACAGGAGCGGGAATATACGCAAAAGGCTACAAATGTAGTAGAAGCTTAGGGAAGATGGCAACAGTATTCCAAGCAGAAACATATGCCATAATAACCTGTGCTCAAGAGAATATAGAAAGACAAACCAAAGATAAATCTATTTATATTCTAAGTGACAGTCAAGCTGCAATCAAGGCCATGGCGTCCTACAAGGTGGACTCCAAACTTATTCTGGACGCCATCCGGGCCCTGAACAGGCTTGGGAGGCGTAACAGGGTAAAGTTGATGTGGGTCCCAGGGCATAAGGGAATCCATGGTAATGAAATGGCGGATGAACTGGCAAGAGAGGGCTCCGCAAATGACTTTGTGGGACCAGAACCATGTGTAGGCATCTCGACGTGCCTCGTGAAGGCCGCATTCAGGGAGTATGCAGATCATAGCCAAAAAACACACTGGCTGTCTATTACGGGTCTGGGACACTCCAAGAAATTCCTGGGCTCTACGTTCAAGGCACGGGAATGTATCTGGAATATGAGCAGGGGGCAAATCCGCTACCTGATGGGTGCCTTTACAGGGCACTTTGGAACCAACGACATGCTCATGAAAATGGGTCTAGCCGCGACTTCCATGTGCAGGTTGTGTGAGGAACATACAGAACGCATGGAGCACCTGCTGTGCACATGCGATGCTTTGGCTAACAAGCGAATGAGTCTTCTAGGGGTAGGATATCCAAGACCAGAGGATTACAGGCTCTTATCCCCGCATCTCGTTGTGAAACTTATGAAGGAGATTTTCAGCGAGGGTGGGGAGGAGTAAGCTATCTAGGGGACCACAAAAGATCCACATGGGTCGAAGTGTCCGAGCTGTATCTCGGCCCCTTAACAGGATAAGGATACCATCAGTTGAAATGGTGGTCAAACGCGAGCCTATCAATAATAAAAAAACACTTTAGCGAGAGGGCGTGTCAGTCTGTCTCTCGCTTTGCTCTGGAACGGAGAAGTCATTGCATAATTAAATTAAAAAAAGGATTGGTAGTTTTATCAATTCTATATTAGACTATGTCATCTTATTTCTAAACCATAAAGATTCTCAGACTTTTCAACTGTTCGACACAAAGTTTTCAGACTTTTCCTTTACTTGTGCTAAGAAACCTTGCTTCTTGCCAAATTCCAGGATTCTAGGTTAATGGAAAGTACATACTGGTACTTCCAGTTGATGTAGGTTTTGATTTCCTTGCGAATGGCAAAATATGTGCCATAAACGGAGCAAAAGCGGCCATATCTCTAGATTGCGTTGAATAAGAAGTTTGATTTTCTGCTGACTACTTCAAAAGGATGGCAGAACTTTTTTTATGGTGGAGAAAATCATCCAATGACAACCGTCGCCGTCGCTCTTGGGTGGAGCGAGAGATAGTGTCAGACTCTTACGGACTAAAAACCTACCCCGTTCCTTCTAGCCTTCATACTGGGGCTCGAGCTCCCTTTCGGATAACCCTGGCCCCAGGATATAGCAGACGTGAGTATTTCATATTTTCAGCTTAAAGCGAGAACTACAGTAGACCGACGCACACGTGGACCACGTCTGGTTTGTAATTTTTTTTTGGTGGGAAAATCATCTAATGACATCTCTCGCTTTTGGGCGGAGCGGGAGATAGTGTCACTTTTACTGACTAAAAACCCACTCCTGTTCCTTCTTTGCCATTGTTTCAGGACCCCGGGGATCTCTTTCGCATAACCCATGGCCCTAGTAGGCTTCGACCCTGCTGGGCTCCTACGATTGTTGACAAATCCTTGAGGCTCGAGTGGAACACTACGCACCGTCGATGACCTAAGCTCGGTCCAGACGGTTGTGGGACGGTCGGAAGGCGAGCTACCCATTGCTCGCCGTCCGCAAGCCCGCATCTACCATCGCTAGTAGTCAGGTTTGGAATCTCGGCGGAAAATATGTTTTTTTACGCCATTAAAATCGCAAGAACAAGATGTCATCAAACTCTATGACCTCTTGGTAAAGGAATAGCCAATCGTTTATGACATTAAAACCAACAACGTTTATCGGGTATAAAACCTCAAATGATGATAAGATTGTATACTCCTAAGCTTTGCGCGCTCTTAATATTGTTCATTGAAGTTAATTTATTAACATTGTTCAGGTAGGGGCCATCAGGGACTTAAAACACCTTCATAAAGGTTACAGAATTATAAGTGTTACATATTGAATTGGTAACAGAATCAAATGGGTAACACTTATAAATGTATTTTCAATGTGTTAACCCAAAACACTTACAAAAGTGTAACCGTAACATATTATCTGTAACAGATATAAGTTTTAACAGTGTTAATAAGTGTAACAGGTAAACGCAGCGTTGCCAATTGTACAATATACTTATTTATGGTTATAATAAGCATTAAATAGCCGAAATCCAATCGCAGTCTGTTGTATTCGTGCAAAACACGTGAGCCTAAGTATTGAAAATATCCGTGATTTAAAACTTTAAACATATCCGAGAGTTACTTATACCTAAAGCTATACTAAAACTTATTATTTCAGTTACACATATTAACATTTATTAACACATATAAATGTTACAACTTGATTCGGTAATATTATTGTATCTGTTACATTTAAAAGTATTTTTCTGTTAAAACTGTTTTAAAAAACAGTGTTAAAACGCATTATTACGGTAACAGTTTGAATCCCTGGGGGCCATAGCCTATACATAGTTTTTAGTAACCAATCCACTTAAGCCTCCCAAAACCATAGCTCATCCTTACGTCACTACTGGGGCCTGGTGTTATCCGAAAGGAAACTAGAGCCCCGGTATGAAGGCTAGAAGGAACGGCGCGCGAATTTTAGTCAGTAAGAGTCTGACACTATCTCCCGCTCCACCCAAGAGCGGGTTTTGTCATAAGATGATTTTCCCCGTCGACAAAAAAAAAACCCTTACGTCACAATAGTTTCCCCACCAACCGGGGTTTTGTCCTTCTGACACTTGTATAGCGCGCACTGAATAGAATAGAAAAACCTTTTATTTGGGCAGACACAACACAACGGTAGCAAACACAACTAAAAAAATAATACAAAAGTACAGAATGCACCGAGCGTGCCCGTACTGAAAGAGACACCCTTTGCGCTGATTTCAGGTGGCTCGCCGCAGTGACACATAGACGATAATATTAATTATATTTTACTTTGTTCATACACGTAATAATTACAGCTTTTTTTTTCTAAATGGGAAATAATCCTATGACATCTTCCGCCCTTGGGTGGGGCGAGAGGGTATGTCAGACTTTTACTGACCCTGCTGGACCTCTAGGCTAGATTCTACTCATTTTGAACTCTTTTAAACCTCTAGAAATCCACAAATATAAAAGTTTGACTATTTGACCAACCACTGGGCAAAAATAAATTAGCTGGCTTGATAAAAAAAATCGCGAATCTAACTCTAGTTAACGATTTCGAACGTGTGTCAAAGACGTACAAGATTACATCACAGAAATATTTGAAAGTTACCAAAAATAATAAACCTGGTTTTTTAAATGGACCTCGTAAAAACCAAAAATCTTGAATAATTATTGTTTTGTTTTATAAAAAAATGAAACCGCTGTTACGGGGCCACGAAATTGACATAGACCCGGGCGGAGTTCATACAAAATACTCAGTGACTACAAACGGCGCGTGGAACAGGTACATATCAGAATAAATAACTTGGGGGTCTTTAAGACAAGACTGAATAGGTTACTTCTAAGCAAGCGTGCTCCATTGTCGACCACATCATCGCTTGCCATCAGGTGAGATGGTAGTCAAACGCGAGCCTATCAATAATTGACGACGATGAATAACCATAGAGCTATCTCACCTTTATGATAGGTCTTTCCTAAACTCCGTGATGAATGGTCAGCTGTACGGCCTGGGTCGAAGCCTACTGGGGCCAGGATTAGTTCAAAAGATAGCTCAGCCCCGGTACAAAAGGCAATGAAGAATTAGGAGTGGGTTTTTTGTCAGTAAAAGTCTGACACTATCTCCCGCTCCGCCCAAAGCGGGGGATGTCATTAGATGATTTTCCTACCGAACAAAAAAAAACTGTATGGCCTGGGCCGTCATAAGGACAAGAATTGATTTCAATACACCGAAACAATAGCCTGAAGCCACAAGAAGTGATCTTTAACATAATTGTTGTTTAAAAGAAACACTACAAAATAAAACATATCGATATCCCCCAAAGACCAAAACAACATCCACTTAGGTACAGGCGATTTAGTTCAAACCTAACAAAGCAAAAACACCAAAAAACATCAAGTATCAGATAACAATCCAAAAAGGCTCAGTAATAAGGTCTCATTTTCTAATAAAGGGACCGGAATAACGTTTACACTGTATTTCATACAATACCAAAACGTTTGGTAGCCCAAACGATGTCGGTTATAACCGGCTAAAACCGGCTCAAACCGCCGCCGGCCGGCAATATCCAGTTGATACCGGTATTGGACGAAAACGATTTAACAAAAACTTTCGTATCGTATTTACCTTTGTGGTGTATTTTTTCGTTTCGGATAGGTTTCAGGTGCGGTGTTGTTTGGTAGACTTTAATTTCAGTTGTTTTTTCAACTTTTGAAGGGTATGAAAGATAATGCCGATGATACCTGTCTATTTATCCGTCGGTATTACAGGTTTTCAGAGCAGTGGTGGCCGAGTGGTAACGGCCCCGACTTACGGGTTACTTTGCGTAATTTATTTCATCACCACTGCTCTCAAAACGGTGAAGGAAAACATCTTGAGGAAACCGGCATGTCCTAGAACTAAAAATTCGAAGACATGTGACATCCACCAACCCGCTCTGGGCCCGCGCTATGCTATACTATTAAAGGTTTACAATTTATACCACACAAATTCGGTGAGAACCTGCGTCATGCGAAAGTTGAGTACGCCGTGAGGTCTTTCCAGCCACACCTCAAAGAGGTCTTCTCTTTAAACGCCATAATTATGGCGTGCCTAGAAATGCAACGGATACGAAACACACAGGATCGTTTGTTGTGGCAATTCTGACGCTCATGTCCAACAGTGGACGTCTTTCGACTGAAATGATTATGATCATTCTCGTCTTCTCTTTTTCTTCTGGCTAGACCTTATCCCATTTATTTGGGGTCGGCCCTCTTTGTCTTTGTCTTCTATTGTGCACGATTTTGTGCCATGTCGATGTCGAGATGAGCTTCGTTTAGGTCTCTTTGGACCGTCTTCAACCAAGTGGATGATGATCATTCACGTCAATATAGGAAACAAAAACGAAGTACAGTACAAAGCCTCTAGTAAGCCGATTCTAATAAACAAACCGAAATGGAACAAATATTCGATACAGATTGATTGATAACCTCGGGGGCTGGTAGTTATTTCGGATAGCATTCATTACTTGGTAATTGAGTGATTCGGATTAGCGGTTGGTAGTTTTTGATGGAGTTATTTGGATTTTCGGAATAGTTACATTTTCTTTATTATTGTTAGGCTCGCTTTTAACCTCTATCTAACCTGATGGTAAGCGATGATGTGGCTGACGATAGAGCACGCTTGCCTAAGGGCTATATTTCACCAGGACACCATGGCGGCGCGACCAGTCGCTGCTACCAACAAAATGCGTACAGCTCTATATAGAGTTACTCACGGTGAAGAGATAATATGGTAGGCGCACAAAAGAGAATTTTGTTTTGGAAACAAGAGTAAAAAGAATACATATAGTTAAAATAAACATACATATATATATGCAATATAATATATGCAATATAATATATATACTACATATATATTTATATAAAGTAAGGAAAGAAGTTTTGAAACGATTCTGCTATTGGTGTAGAAAATGATTCCGCAACTTCCGCTTAAATGCATACCGACTTTCGGCCGTCCTGATATTGAGAGGAAGCGCATTCCACAGAAGGATGGACTGAATATAGAAGGAAGAATGAACGAAATCAGAAGTATGAGAAGGACAGAGAGACCCCTCTTTTTTTAGGTGGGAAATCATCCAATAACATCTTCCGCCCTTGAGCGGGACAGAAGAGCGTGTCAGACGTTTATTGTCTAAAACCCACTTTTAAATAGTCAAATGTCGGTCAGTCTAAGAAAAGTGAAGTTAAATTGTTCATTTCGCATGTTCCAAAGCGTAGACCTCTATGGAGAAGCACGTGCAAGAAATTCCATATAGCTTAGGTCGTTAAATGGATCGCTCCGAGAGCTCGTGGTAGAACCTCTAATCTAAAGAAGCTTTTCCTTAAAAATCAACAAAAAAAAATCATAAAACTCTTCATAATTTCCTTTGTTTCACAGCGCCATTTTGTATAGAAAGGAGCTACAAAGCCAACCCCTTCAACTCCGTCATTATCATACTATTTCGATCTTCAGAACTAACGCAGAGGTTTGCGGCTTGCAAAAGTACTTGAAACTTGCCTTGCAGCGGCTTGAGCGCTTTTGCGCTAAATCGCTGTAGCGACGTCAAACTAAAGCTGTAAATTGACAGCGCTTCCTTTGCTGGAAGTTAATAAATTTATGAGAGTGAACTAGTTATAGCCTAAGCTTGCTTTAGAATAGAGCTAAAGTGCATTAATTCATTAAGCCCCAAGTGAACGCCAACGTACGCTCTTTCATTTTCTTTCTAGTCTCTTTTTACGGTATTCGAAAGGATTTGATCCTTGTTTAGTCTTCCGTAGAAAAAAAACTCAAAAGGAAAAAAACTGAACCCTTATAAGATGACTTTGTTGTCCGTCCGTCTGTCTGTCAAGAAACTTTATCTCAGGAACACGTGGAGGTAATGATTGGAAATTAATACCATTTATTTAGGTCTGCGGTCCCTTGAAGATGTGAATAAATCAAACTTCTGAGTTAACGAAAAAAAATAATAGGGCCGTTTATGTTGCAAAAATCGTACCTTTCGACACTTTCGAGGAAATCGAAATTCATTGACTCAGAATCCTGAAATTTGGCATAAAGCAAGGTCTTATAGCACAAGGAATAAATCTGAAAACTTTTTTTTTGGTGATTCTGAAAAAAAATCCGAGACTTTTACAACTGTAAGAGTTCGCAGTCTTGAGTATGGTTTTAATTTCAACTCCTCGATACCTCCACGCGTTCTCGAGATAAAAGGCCTTAACAGACAGCCAGACAGAAGGACGGATAATAAAATGATCCTATAAGGATTTCGTTTGAGATACGGACACCTAAAAAAGGAACTTTTGAATTGTCAAGAAGTCGGTCAGTCAGAAAAATTATGCAATGGAGAAGAATGTGCAACCAACGAAAAACCATCACTTTACAGTTCTAAATATTGATAGCACTAAAACCACGTAACGACACTTCTCGTTTTACAACGGAAGACTCGTAAAAATAAGCCGTAACAACAAATTTTATATTTCTATATGAATTCAATAAAAACATTACTCCTCCTTCTGGGGCAGTCGGGTAAACCTTCCGTGAACTACCGGGGTTGATCACGGACGTTTTATGGCAGTGATTCGTTGCCAGTGAATTTTACGACCGATGGCGACTGAGCAGACATGCTTCTTACTGTACTAAACGGGAACTATACATTAGACTGACGCACACGTGTACCATGCCTGATTTGTACGTAGAATCGCTTCGCGTGGCGAGTATCTAATTTATTTATTTATTTAAACTTCATGTATAGTAGTGGTACAAAGGCGGACTTAATGCAACAAGGCATTCTCTCCTAGCCAAACTTTAAATTTTGCAATTTCAATTTCAATTTATTCACGAACAATTTACATTGTGTTTGAAATTACTTAAAACTACATTATTTATACAATTAATTTTAAAACGTAACAAAACAAAACAAACGTCAATACAATTCATACCCACACCACTACTACCTAACATTACTAATGTCATATACATCAATTTATATCCTACAATACTTTAAATTGTTGACATGTCATCGTCCACCGAATAGAGACATTTCTCCAAAAGGAAAGCTTTGAGCCTTGACTTAAACGAGCTCGTGTATATTATACTCTTCAAGTCCAAGGGCACCCTGTTAAACATTCGCACTTAATATTGTCCAACATAGTCCTCAATATCAGGCAATATTGAGGACTATGTTGGACAATATTAAGTTGAGGTAATATTTTATTTTTATAATCTTTCCTACGCGTACTTTCCCTTAACTGTCTCTCCTCATTTGTTTCATAACTATGTATATATTTCTTAAAATTCACCATTAAAACTAAAATATTTCGGTTAAAAAGAAACAATAAGATCATGTAATCAGCAGAAATAGGAAACTTTATTTCAGATAGACCAATAACAGACATTTTTGAATTGTCAAAATGTCGATCAATCAAAAAAAAGTGAAGCTAAGTTGCACGTTCCAAAGCGTAGGTCTATAAGGAGAAGAACGTGCAAGAAATTCCATGGACATTCTTTCAAATCATGTTAAGAGTTACAAAAATCTTGGTTATATATTTATTGTCACTTCTATTTATCAGTTTCTATCTTTTAATTATTATTTTTTATTATTATCTACATTGTGTTCACATCATAGAAGCCACAAGAAATATGTAACCAAACACTATATGTAACACATATAATTTAAAAGAGTGTCCATGGAGTTTCTTGCACGTTCTTCTACATAGAGATCTACTCTTTAGAACATGCAATTTAGCTTCACTTGTTTGTTTGACTGTCCGACATTTTGACAATTCAAAAGTGCCTGTAATTGGTCTATTTGAATTTTTTTTTTTGGCTTTTTTTACTTTTGACTTATGTGAGCACAATCAATGTCAATAAGTAAAGAAAAAAAGATGAAAAACTAAGGATTTAAAAAAGAAATTGTAATAAACCACTGGCAGCTAAGAGACGATGATGAAGACTAGATAATCTTGATACTATCGTCAAAAAGCAATTCAATGTTTAAGCAGTCGCAGAAACACACAGTCTTTGCGACTAAACGCATAAACGCACAATACGATACTGCATTAAAGAAGTCGCAAGTCTCTATCTCGTGTATAACGTAAGTTTACGACACCCCTGGTCTTTGGTGACAGTTTTATTAGTGTAGGTTATTTTTTCTGCGTACCGCTAGTTGAAGTTCAAAGCTGTGTTGTTGACTTTTTGATTTGGCTATAAAGTATTGGAGTATAAATCCTAAACAAATAACAATTTAGTAAAAAAAAAACTAAATTTTCTTTCGTTTACTCTTCTATTTACAATGAACAGCCTAAAACGTTGGGTTTAGGCTGTGTGAAATTGAACTATACTCCATCTTTTTTGGTAAATAAATAAATAATAAATAATCTTTTGTATGTCTTTTATTAGATTTATTTGAAACTAGCTTTTGCCCGCGCGGCTTCGCTCCCGCTCTTTCCTACTCCACCTTACTATACCCAACTCTACCCTACTCTACCATACCCTACTCTACACTACTCTACCCTACCCTACTCTACCGTACTCTACTCTACTCTACCCTACTCTACCCTACTCTACTCTACCCTACTCTACCCTACTCTACCCTACCCTACTCTACACTACTCTACCCTACTCTACACTACTCTACCCTACCCTACTCTACCGTACTCTACCCTACTCTACCCTACTCTACCCTACTCTACCCTACTCTACCCTACTCTACACTACTCTACCCTACTCTACCCTACTCTACCCTACTCTACCCTACTCTACCCTACTCTACCCTACTCTACCCTACTCTACCCTACTCTACCCTACACTACCCTAATTTTTTTTTCCATAAGAACCTTCTCCTCACAATAACAATCACAACAAAAAAAAAATCAGCCAAATCGGTCAAGCCGTTTTCATGCCAAGTCGTGACAACGGAAAACGGGGGTCATTTTTATATATATAGATAAAAATACATATAATAAATGTTTAGTTGAGTCTCTAAACAGATTGAGTTTAGTACTAAGTAGTTTTTGCAGGATTGTCCAAGTATTACTGGAGCCTTGGAACGCAAAGGGCTACGGAAGAAAAAAAATTTTTTTTTATCTGATATAACCTAGAACTTGACTGCGATCCCGCCTGATGGTAAGCAGTGATGCAATCGTTGATGGTGAGGCGCACTAGTTTATTAAGAGCCATTTAGCCTTGAAGACGCTTAAATTGTAATCGGACGGGAAGACCGCAGCTGGCAAATTGTTCCAGTCCCTCGATGTACGCGGTATAAACGACAAAGCGAAACGCTTAGTCCGGACCGTAGAGGTTTCAACAACGTAAGGGATGCTCACCGTACGTCGGTTTGTCCGATGGTAGAAATGAGATGGCGGAATCAAGTCATGCAATTCCTGCGCACACTCTCCAAAATGCAACCTGTAAAACACCGAAAGGCTGGCTACCCTACGCCTGTACTCAAGACTTTGAAGATTGGACTTAACTGTATCTGGATCACCAATCAGCCTCTTCGCACGCCTTTCCACCGATTCCAAAGCTGCTAGGTGGCACTTTGCAGCTCCAGTTGGAGCAACATAGGTTATAACAAAAAAAAAAAAAAACCTGGTGTTCTAGTCGGTTACAGGAATGTATTTCGGTGAGTGCGCGGCAGAATTGCATAGCCTAATTCCGCGTAATCCGTTCCATCATCGCACTACCAGGCGTGCGACGGGCGATGCACCTCCGGTACATGATGGACATCCCATCAACACGCACAAAACGTTTTGGTAACATTTCATTGTGCATACAGTTAAGGAGTGAATTCTTTGCCGGAATCTGTGTTTCCTGATAGCTACAAACCGGGAATCTTTAAGTCAGCGTGAATAGATTACTTCTAGGTAAGCGCGTTCCATCGTTGGCGCATTGTCACTTTCCATCAGGTGTGATAGCGGTCAAGCGCCAACCTATCGACAGTAAAAAAAAACACAAGGAAAAGTGCCTATTTGGGATTGAATCTACGACCGCTAAACCTGTTCCCCAGAACTAACCATTCAAAAACATTTGTAAAGATAAAGTTCAGTAATATCATAATGTAATAAATACTGCTAACTCCTAAGCATAATCGATCTTCTATAAGTCCTAATCCTACATTACAATACAATATCCCTAGTGTGTGGGTAGATGCTGCCCATACACTAGTAAATCCCTATCCTTTAGGGTTTGATCAGGGTGATAAGCTTGCGTGGCACCCACGCAAGCGTATGTGCAAGCATGTGCAAGTAGGATAGTTGTTGTTGTGTTTGATCATCATCATCATCAGCCTTTTTTTAATGTTCCTACTGCTGGGACTTAGGCCTCCTCTCTAGGAGAGGGAATGGGCCGTAATCCATCACGCGGGCCCAGTGCGGGTTGGTAAATGTCACGTACCTTCTAATTTTTAGTTCTTGGACATGCCGGTTTCCTCACGATGTTTTCCTTCACCGTTTTGAGAGCAGTGGAGATGAAATAATTACACAAAGTAATGCGCCTGGCTAGTTTCGAACCTGCGACCTAAAACTCGTAAGTCGGGGCCGTTACCACTCGGCCACCGCTGCTCTTGTTGTGTGTTATGTCACACAGATATTTTTCAGCGAAATTATGCTATGCGGTGGCATATTTTTTATTGTAGATAGGCTCGCGTTTGACCACTACCTCACCTGATGGTAAGCGATGATGTGGCCGACGATGGAGCACGCTTGTCTAAAAGTAACCTTTTCACTCCCGACTTAAAGACCCCTGGGCTAGAGCTATCAGGAATCACAGACTGCCAGGGAATTCTACTAATTAGCTGTATAATGAATGTATTCCCAAGACGCTTTATATACGTATGGGTGGGTATATGTCCACCATGTACCGGTGGCTCAACGCGCCAGTCGTATGTCCGATGATGGAACGGAATTGGCAGAATGAAATTGTGCAGTAAATAATAAATAATATTTATTTTGCAAATAGGCTTATAAAAACACACTTACACGTCAATTTTTTTTCGTCACTTTCAACTTTATGAGGCACACTCCCCGAAATGTAAACGATAGAAAATCGAAGATCCGCGCAAAACGGCCGAACGCTCAACATAAAGCTGCGGCCTCACGCATAATGCGATGAGCTCACAGCGCTGGTTGTCAGCGTGGTCGGTGGCTGTGTCTACATAAAAACGCCTAGCAACTCGGCATCAAAATCGCACGCACGTAGGTGAAACCGCTGCATCGCATTGAATTCACGTAAACCGTATCGGACATCGCAAAACGCAACCGCCACCGCGCTCGCTACCGCTCCAGTCACCGTGATCACCCTGTAAGAAGCCTAACTGTACCCAACGGACAGGGATAGCAGATTCTTTGTAGTCACAGAATAAGGATATATTCTTTACGTTACTTCGGAATTTATTCGATGAATATCTAAAGGCTTTATAGTCAGTAACGTTATTGGTGGATGGATAATGACTGGATGATATTTCTATTTCAATGGAAGAGGGTTTCCGGCTTAGTCTGGGACTGGGCTGGATGAATGAAGTACTGCGTAAAAGAGTTAGTTTACTCCAACTAACTGAAATTTATTGTGGACTAGCTTTTGCCAGCGGCTTCGCCCGTGTACATAAAATATAGCCTATGTCATTCAGGAATAAAGCGCTTTCTATCGGTGAAAAAATTTTAGCAATCGGACCAGTACTTCCAGAGATACCCTACATCCAAACTTACAAACTTACAAATTTTCCCTTTTTATAATATTAGTATAGATAAGTACATTCAGTCAAAAAAGTATCGGGAATGGATGATTTGTTTATGGTTCCAAATTCAAATTTTTGTTTTTTTGTAGTTGTTAGATTGGCACAACTGTTTTCCATTTTGGCGCGGAGTTTGAGTTGCATCTGTTATTTATATTAAATACAGTGCTGGTTTTAGTAATATCATATACAGTGTGTATTGCGAATTTCATAATGGACAAAAATATCGAACAAAGAGTTTGTCTTAAATCTTGCATCGCCAATGGAATTTCGTGTTCGGAGTCACTGAAAATGTTACAGAAGGCTTACGGTGAATCGACTTTATCAAAAACTCGTGCTTATGAGTGGTTCAAAGCGTTCAAAAGCGGTCGAGATGTGATGGAAGATTTGCCTCGCTCTGGTAGGCCGTCAACGTCTGCAACTGAAGTTAACATCGCAAAAGTGAAGGAAATAGTGACTGAAAATCCCCATTCAACTCTGAGAGAGATAGCCGCCGAACTTTCTGTATCTCACGAGTCGATCCGTACCATTTTAACTAATCATTTGGGTATGAAACATGTTGCTGCTCGGCTAGTCCCAAAAGATCTGAATTTTTTCCAAAAACTCAATCGTATGAAAGTCGCTGAGGACATGCTAGAACGAGTCAGTTCGGACCCAACATTCATGAAACGCATTGTTACTGGTGACGAGACGTGGGTTTACGAGTTTGACATGCAAACTAGTCAACAAGCTTCGGAGTGGCGCCTTCCAACTGATCCGAAACCGAAAAAACCACGCCAAAGTCGATCAAAAGTCAAAGTCATGTTGACTGTTTTCTTTGACTATCGCGGTGTTGTGCACTCTGAATTCTTACCGGAAGGTCTAACGGTAAATAAAGAATATTATTTGAGCGTTAGTTTAAGAGAGCAAATTCGACGAAAAAGGCCAGATTTGTGGAAAGAAAATTCTTGGATTTTGCACCACGACAATGCGCCTTCGCACAAGGCTATCATTGTGAACGAATTTTTGACCAAACACTCAACAAATACCATCCAAAAGTCAGCAGGAGCCATATCTGGTGAATATGGTGGTTATATTCACCAGATAAGGCTCCTGCTGACTTTTTTTTTTTTCCTAAACTCAAATTACCACTTCGTGGCACCCGTTTTCAATCGATAGAAGACATAAAGGAGAATTCGCGGCGAGAACTGAACTCAATTCAGGAAGCAGCGTTTAAAAAATGTTTTGATGAATGGATTATTCGTTGGCGCAAGTGTATCGTTTCTAAAGGAGCATACTTTGAAGGTGATAAAATAAATTTGGATGAATAACAGACATTTTGTGTATTATTGATCTTTTCCCGGTACTTTCTTGACAGAGTAGTATGTGCAGTGCCGTAAATAGGGCGGTGCCAGCGGTGCCCAGGCACGGGGCGCAGTCCCCGAAGGGACGCTTAAATTATATACCTAGTCCTTTTTGTTTGTATTTTACTTTTTTTAGGGGCGTAGTTAGCTCACACCGGGCGCACAAAAGGGTGGTTACGGTACTGAGTAGGTGTACAAACACAGGTACAGTGTACTACCTCTTCGCTCACTTTCAAAATCTGATGTTACCCCAATCCTAAACGAGATATATGGTATCGGTCACAAAAACAAAACTTTAGAATACGTTTTCAACCTTAAATTAATTTGCACAGAATCACTTTTGGAATAAACAACAACTTTAAAAAAAAAACAGAAAGAAAAAAGCAATAGGCTACTTGCCGTAAAAAATGTAATTAGTCCGCCTTTTAGATTATTCAAAAATAAGAGACACGAAATTTTTTATTTGTAAATTAAACTAACAATCACAAAGATATAGCCCATGCTTTTTTTTTTCTTTCGACGTGTCCACGAGCCCGCGTCTACGGTGGCTGGAAATCGGGGTTGGAACCCCGGTGGCGGCGGCGGTCAGGGCGCCGTTGCCTGATGCGGTCGGCCTCCTCCTTTGCTAGCATTACTGCTTCGCAGAAGGAGGCGACCGCCTGCCACTCCTCCTCGCTCCGGACCATGGCCTGAACCAGGGCCCGGCGCGAGAGGTCTCCGCCGCCGATCGCCTCCACGAGGGCACGGCGTTGCTCCGCACAAGCAGGGCACACCTCAACTGTGTGCTCCACCGTGTCCTCCGGGCGTTCCGCACAGTGGCGGCACCCGGGAACGTCACGCCGTGCTGCAACTTTTCACATGGGGTGACGTCACACTTAACTTTAATGGGCTATATCTTTGTCATTTTTTGTTTAATCGAAAAAAGAAAAAATACGTGTCCAACTTTTTTTTATAATCTAAAATACGGCCTAAATAAAATGTAGTTATTTTGACCCTGGAAACTACCCTAATGATAGATGAATATGGCTTTGAGCTAGATTCATATTTGAATTATTGCTAATCATGAAAGTGGTGATTTGTATGTCGAAATCGAAAGTCATTATTGTACACGGGGATTCAAGTGTTAACAATAATCATTTTCGATTCCGACACAAAATAGAAGTGATTTAGTGTGTGGGCATGGGGATTAATATTAAAGGTCAGGGCTTATATTTTTTAGAAATTAGGTTAATAGTTGTAAAAAAATTAGAAAGCCCGTTTTGACACTTTTATTTTCACTACCTAGCGGCTTGTCTGGTGTAGTGTAGTTACTACTAAAATAGCTACTAATAGCTGTAATAGCTGTATTATTATTTTATTTTTAATATTTGTAATTTTAAAATTGTACACTGGATCCTAACTTTTATTGTCATCTCTCTCTCTATCGCTCAATGGTTTGCTGGAAGAAAACTCAACCAAAAGCCGAAAAACAAAAGAACGAAGATTTATTATATTTTTTTCACGGCCTGCATAAGATCAACCCCCTCAATAATGAAAACCCTTACAGCAAAATAGCCCCACTCATACATAAAATAAATAAACACTGCTTACTATATGTTAGCTACCTCGTATTGTAGTTTTTTCTCGATATTTTCCTTGTACTATATCTAAGTCAATGTTGTCTGAGAATTATTTGACCCCCGATTTATTGCGATGTTGAATCTCATGCTGACTTATAAGATTAGTTGTATCAGTAAACGAAAGATTTTGATACTGATACGGACTTAGTGAAGTTAACTAGTTCTTAATCTTAACTAATTTTTTGCCAACTGTTTTGGGGTCTGTTACCAGAGTAACAAGATGCAACTAAGTACCAGTATTTTACATGAAGCGACATCCCATCTAATTTCTTTTTGGGGTTGGGGTAAAATTTTGGGTTCTTATTGTCCACTTTCTTCTATTTCTTCTTTTTATTATTCTTTCTTCCTATTTCTTAATTAGCTTTTTATTATTATAACTTATCTACATTGTGCTCACAAAATAGAAGAAACAAGAAATATGTAACCAAACATTATATGTAACACGATGATTTAAAAGAGTATCCATGGAGTTTCTTGCACGTTCTTCTCCATAGAGATCTACGGTTTGGAACGTGCAATTTAACTTCACTTTTTTTCACTCACCGACATTTTGACAATTCAAAAGTACCTGTAGCAGGGTAGTTTCCAGGGTCAAAATATCTACATTTTATTTAGTCCGTATTTTAGGTTATAAAAAAATATTGAACACATATTTTTTCTTTTTTCGATTAAACAAAAAGTAACAAAGATATAGCCCATCAAATTTAAGTGTGACGTCACACCCCTCCCCGTGCGAAGAAAATGCAGCACGGCGTGACGTTACACGTAACTCTTAAAAAAATACGTGTCCCTTATTTTTAAATAATCTAAAAGACGGACTAATTGCATTTATTACGGCAACTAGCCTATTGGTCTATTTGAAATAAATGTTTCTGATTTCTGATTTCCATTGGTAGGTATTGGTAGATATCAGCGATAAGACTACCATAGTGCCTGTAGATTTAAGTTTCTGTAAAAATTTTTTTTTTCTTGTACAAAGTTATCCCCACCTTCCACTAATTAAACGCGCATGTACTAACTTTATCAACACCTTTTCATACACACGACTGTACTCCTCTGTCCGTGCCCACAGCCTAACAATAGCGTGGTGATATATGACAAGCCCGAACTTGGCTGCTCTCCAATAGGCCGCACATTAACCCTTCAGATACCGTCAATTAGAGACACAATAGTAAGACAATAGATGCGCGGCCACCGGTGGTCGCTTGGGGATTCATGAATTAAGGACTGTGTCATAGAGAAGGCGGAAGCGGGTAGCGTGTTAATCCTTACTTTTTAATATTTTAAAGCGAAAGTGAGTTTGTTTGTTTGTTACGTCTTACTGCCTAAACAGCAAAACCGATTTTGATGAATTTTAATTCAAAGATAGTTGGGACCCTGGAGACGGAAATAGGTTTTTTTTTTTAACTGAGAAAAGGGGGGAGAAAGAGCAAAGTATATTAATAAACGCGGGCGAAGCCGCGGGTAAAAACTAGTATCGCTATAAAATACTGTAAACCAGGAACTACGTTTGATTGACGCTCACGTGGGCGACGCCTGAATTGTAACACAAAATAGATAAGTACAGAAGACAATCTACATACAAAGCGCGCACGAGCAACGCACACATAGACAAGGCTCACGGACACGATATCTCGGCTCAATCGTCCGGTCGCGCTTATACAGGTCGGAGCAACGCGCTGACGTGTGTGCGATCGCCTAGCGTAGGTATAAATCGTTAATGATAGTAGAAAACTTCAAATATATAGGAATGCCTGCGGCGCTAGCCGCTAGCGCAGCTCTGCGTACAGTGCACAAAAAAAATATGTTACTAAATTGTTTTATTGAAGTGAAAATATAAAAGTGTTCAAACAAAAACTTTTTTATGTTTGTTTTTCGATGTCGAGTAAATGGACGAAGTTCTTGCAGTAAATTTTTTAACACCTTATATAGGAATGAGGTTGATAAGTTATGTGGTCAGAACAAAGGAGTTGGAGGCGTGGCCGACTCGAGGAAATAGATGAAAGAGAATCAAAACGAAACGGTCGTAACTGGGCCTGCAGATGAGATAGTGGCCAAGCGCGAACCTACCTATACTAATATTATAAAGAGGTAAGGTTATTTTTGTTTATAGCAGGTAATCTCTGGAAGTACTGCTCCGATTGCTAATATTGTTTCACCGACAGATAGCTCCTTTATTCCTGAATGACATAGGCTATATTTTATGTACGCGGGCGAAGCTGCGCTCAAAAGCTGGTCAATAATAAAATAAAAAAGAGACTTTGACCCCTGAGTTTGTTTCGGTGTTTCTTCTCAGGGTAGTCAGCTAGGAAACACCGGCCTCATCTAGTTAAAACTGACTGAAAACGAAATTGACGTGTAAAAGGGTTTTTTGAAAACCTATTTACAAAATAAAGATCATTTATCATTTTATCATTTAATATTTGAAGCTCGCTCCCGCTCTCAACATAGCCAAGCCTTAAGGCAACCGACCGAACGTGTAAGGAGGTCCGCAAACTTTTTATAATGTAGATCAATTTGCTCGCCCCTACAATATATCTGAGAAAGCAATTAAAGTTGGTAGTTTTTGTATGTATAGCGGGGACAGCCTACTTTATGTGACGAATAATGTTACATGACTAACATATAGAGATGGCCATTATCGTTTCCATAAGGAATTACATGATACTTGTTCCTGCTAACTGCTTTGCCCGTCCAACCAAGGGAATATAGTCCTTTGATTGAAATTATTCTATAGAATAGTATTAATAATTGTAAAATGGTAACAAAACTTATTATCATCATCTGAAAGACCTCCAATATTAGCCCTCCCCAATTTAAGTGTCACCACAACAAACGTTCCTGTGCGTTTTGCATCCATCAGGTTCTTGTGAATCACCAGGTCATCGGTCCACCTTGTGGGAGGCCTTCCAACGCTACGTCTTCTGGTACGTGGTTGCCATTCCAGAACCTTTCGGCCCCAACTGCCATCTGTTCTGCAAGCAATGTGTCCATTGCCACTTAAATTTGGCGATGACCTGGAAAGGGTTGCGGGAATCTGATGGATGCGAAACGCACAGGATCGTTCGTTGTGGTGATATTTGGGGAGGTGTATGTCCAACAGTGGACGTCTTTCGGCTGAAATGATGATGATGATAACTAACAGTGATATATACCTGACCACTTTTGGACCAGTAAGAACCAAAACCGAGTAGTTGACAGCATGTAGTGTTCCAAATACACCTCGCAGAGCAGATACCCGACAGGGCTACGAGAAATTTTGAAAAAGAATCTCGAAAAGAACAACTGAAAGACACAGGGGTATTCCACCCTAGAGTCCTTCAATGGGTCCTTCATTGGGTCCTTTAATCAGTCCTTCAATGGGTCCTGCAATGAGTCCTTCAATGGGTCCTTCAATGGGTCTTCCACCCTAAAAGACGAAAGTCATTTAAAGATTTCTTACCTCAAAAAAAAGAACCCTCTCCGTCAATCCAGATTGACGTAAATCAACTTGATTATATATCGTCCTTCATATAGATTATTGCATTGCATGAACCAAATAGGAAAAAAATCCCTTCCAAAAAGTACCTTCCATTAATTTCATACCCCAAAAATTCGGTAAAATACCGACCAATATACGTTGAAAGGCACTCAAGTATGAGAGTCTTAACTCGGCCATTTTCCCCAATCGACTGCTACAACTTACAGGCACTTTAGTAGCTGATACACGCTATGTTTTCCCACGATCCTGTATCAACAGAGGAATGAAGGTGTAATATATATGTTACACCAGGTAAGGATATCTTTATGGTTCCCTTGGAGACGTAATAATTGGTGGCTTCTGGCTTCTTATGACCTGCTTTTGCTGGAGTATTAAAAACTTTGAATGTATTTATTTATTTATATTACTATTTATGTCCACACAAAAATAACAAAAATAGATAAAACATAAGAGACATTAGTACAAAGGTACTGCTTATTTCCAAAGAAATTTCTTCCAGCAGACCTGCGAAAGGAGAAATGAAAAAGAAATGTAGACAATAGTGTGTAGGAAGCAAAAAAACAGAATGTGTGAAGTCTTAATCCAAATATAAAAATAATATATAACTCTGTGTGTGTCTGTGTATTTTAGTGATACATGATATATATTTAGAGCTAAGAGGAGGGAAGAAACGCATGTTGCTAAAAGAGTTATGAGTTTACAACTGAATGGATGGAGAGGGAGAGGAAGGCCAAAGAAAAGGTGGATGGATTGTGTGAGAAGTGATATGAAAGAAAAGGGAGTTAGTGATAGCGTGACGAGTTACAGGACAGAATGGAAGAAAAAAACGTGTTGCGCCGACCCCAAATAAAACGAGACAAGGGCAGGAAGATGATGATGATATTTATTTAGAGCTATGCTCGGAGTTTCCTTGCGTTATCGAATCAGAAATGAAGCAGGATAACTAAGGCTGCCAACATAGCACGAAGAATTGCCAAACTTAAGTGGCATCGGGCAGGGCACATTGCTCACTGAACAAATGGCCGTTGAGGCCGAATGATTGTGAATTGGATACCGCGTACCGGAAGTCGCAGCCTTAGAAAGCTTCCTACAAGGTGGACTGATGACCTGGTAAAGGTTGCGGGAATCCGATGGATGCGAGACGCACAGGATCGTTCATTGTGGTGACACTTGGTGAGGCCTATGTCCAAGAGTGGACGTCTTTCGGCTGAAATGATGATGATGAGGTTTTTAAAAACACTTTTATACGTCAACTTAATTTTGTCAGTTTATTTATTTTGCAAATAGGTTTAAACAAGATGAGGCCGGTGTTTCCTAGCTCTCGCTGCTGTCCAGACGGTCGAACAGCGAGCTACCCATTGCTCGCCGTCTACAAGATACTGTATAAGGGTTCCGTTTTTGCCAACTACGAATAACAGTTATAAATGTAATAGTAGTACTGAAACTCAAAGCATAATTACAATGAAACGAAGAACTAATGAAATGTCTAGGAGTTAGTCAATTAAAAAGATTTCTTAAGCGTTCAGTCAGGTCCATTACAATAAATAGGGTAGGCTCGTGACCTATTACAGTGTAATTGTGACTTTGTGACTGTGGTTTAAGGTTCATTTTCATTTGTCGTCAGAGCTCGCATGCGGGGTACGAGAGATTTCTGTTTAAATTTACCATAGGGTCAGCTACGCGAAAGCCGTTTTATTAATCGATTAGACCGGTTGCGTATTGTCGGTTTTTTTTTATTGATATAAACTAATGCTTGACGGCGATCCCACCTGATGGTAAGTAGTGATGCAATCGTTGATGGTGAGGCGCACTAGTTTATTAAGAGCTTATTCACTCTAGCCAGTGTGAGAAAAAGTACCTTATAACCCTCCCCCCCCCTTCGGAGAATAGGCGTGATTTGAAATTATTTTCTGAGTTTCAAGCCTCATGTAGGGTACATGAGGCTAAAGACTCCAAATCCACACTAAAAGTTACTAAGAATATCCTAACGAAAAAACCCAAAACATTTTCCCTAAGACCTGCTCAGCAGACCATTAGACCGACGAGGTAATCAAGCAAGTAACTCGAACAAGGAACCATTGAAACAAAACACGCTCTAACAATACTTCAGTCGCTCTCGTCTGAATATAAGCATACAGTCAGTAAGGGAGAGTTTCTACTGGAGCGGAGCTAGGCTGAGTGGAGCGGAGCGCGGACGGCGGATGGGTTAAGTTGCACGTCAATAATTTCCAATTGTTGATTTGCACTAATGGTTTGATTATTTTAGAGTAGGTAGTATATAGTACTAATTTCAGTGACGTTTATTATACTCTTGGATTTGCCCTTTTCTTTTATTGCACATATCACCATTTTTCTGCATTACTGGATCTAGTTAACTGGTAAAAAATGCCTAAGGCATTAAGTCCCTTTCTGTACCTATTTTATGTGCCTAAATCATTTATTAAAAAAATAAGAGCAGTGAAAAGTAGCAAGTGGCAAACAGGGCGAGGTCACGTGTTCATTTGTTTTATTTGAAAATCCGCACAGCTCCGTTCCGCTCCACTTACACTATTTCTGAATGGAAATTTCTGGGAGTTGAATGATTTTTACCAACCGAAAAAAAAATCACTCATCATCATCATCATCATTTTAGCCGAAAAAGGAAACTTCCACTGCTGTACACAGGCCTCCCAAGTGTAACCACAATGAACGGACCTATTCGTCTCGCATTTAGCGCATCCCTACGACTATCACCAGGTCATCAATTCACCTCGTGGGATGGCTTCCAGCGCTGTGACTCGCTATCGAACACTGTGATTGGTCAATTCACGGTCCGCTCCGCTCCACTCAGCCCAGCTACGCTTCAGTGGAAACGGTCCCTAAGTATAAGTCGACTGGTTCGGAATGAGCGCACTGCACTTTCTGTAATTAGAGCAGAGGTCAGTTTATTTGTGTCAGGAGTGACTTGCATTTAATGGCTCATTTAAGAATAATAATAGACTGGCTTCTGTCATTCGTTAAAGTCGGAAATTACATTAAGGGAACTTATTACATATCTACACTTATAATATAATAAAGAGGTTAAGTTTTTTGTTTTTTTGTTTGTAGGAGGTAGGTATAGGTATAGGCAAAACGGGCTGGTATCCGCAACTCCACGACTAATGCGCGTATTTTGCGTACGGGTGGGACAAATGGGTTATTCGATCCACCCCAGCTCCTCAAGAAAGGCCAGCAGCGCCTTAGTGTTGCCGACCATTTCACGAAGGTTACCTGGGTTACCGAAGTGCTTGGCCCTGTAACCAGCGACCACAGGGCAGCTTAGAAGCAGATGAGCTGCTGTCTCTTCTTCCTCCATGCAGACTCTGCAGAGTGGACTATCCGTAACTCCTATGACATAAAGGTGCTTGTTAGGGTAGGAGGTATTCTCTGGAAGTACTGGTCCGATTGCTAAAATTTTGTTACCGATAAAAAGCTGATTTATTCCTGAGTAACATAGGCTATATTTTAAGTACGCGGATGAAGCTGGGGGCAAAAGCTAGTATACAATATGTAAGTGGAATGGTGTGTTCCATATGCAATACTATGTTGAATTTTTGTATACAATAAAGAATTAAAAGCACTCATGTGCTAATTTCCAAAAAGTAACAACAGCAAGCATAGTCTGGCTCATGCGTGAGGGAACGGAATTCCAGACACCGGGATCTCGACTCCGATTTCCAGCCACCGTAGGCATGGTCTTGCGGATGGCAAGCAATGTGTAGCTCACGGTCCCACAGTCCGGACCAAGACGTCGACGGCGCGCATTGTTCCATGCGCGCCTTAAGGAGTTGTCATCAAACCCGAAGCCTACTGAGGTCAAGGATAGGTTTCTGAAAGGAAGATTTGGCCCTTGTAGGAAAGGCAACGAAAGAGGAGACCACGATGTCATTGGAAGAATTTCCACCGAAAAAAAAAAATTGTATTTTTTTAAATACTAACATTTCAGTAGATAATAAGCTCATAATAATGTTCCGTCCGAAGCCTGGACCATAATCTAAAAAAACCATTCAACCAACAAACACAACATCATGCAAAACTAAAATAAAACATATAAACCGTTTCACCTCTAGCACAGAACAATCATTTTTCAAAAATAAACGTCCACTTCAAAACCCGGCTCCGTCACACAAACAATTTCAAACGTCACTGACGACCACTGAGCGGGTAAAGTGAGAACCGGTGTCAATTTGCCCCAGAACCGATACATGTCCCCATAGAGGTTTGTTACAGTTTTTTTTTTCTGAACTATTGAACCAAACAACTCGGGTTGTATGACAAATGGCAATTTTTATTCGTTTTTGAACCATGGTTTTGTAGGCTCGTTAGAGGACGAGGAAGATAGAATTGTCAAGTCAAGTTTTGGTTTTCTTAGTTTGCACTCATTTAGGTGAGCAGTGGTGGCCGAGTGGTAACTTACGAGTTGTCGGTCGCGGATTCAAACCCTGCCAGGCGCATTACTTTGTGTAATTTATTTCATCACCACTGTTCTCAAAACGGTGAAAGAAAACATCGTGAGGAAACCGGCATGTCCTAGAACTAAAAATTCGAAAACATGTGGCATTCACCAATCCGCACTGGGCCAGCGTGGTGGATTTAAGCCCATTCCCCTCTTTTAGAGAGAGGAGACCTTACTCCTTTAGAATTTTTATCGTTTTTGCGCAAAGTTCTAATTTTGAAATATTTTTAACCGACTTCTAAAAAGGAGGAGGTCTTCAATTCGGATGTTTTTTTTTTATGTTTGGTCGCGCATAACTTCGTCGCTTGCCAACCGATTTGAAAAATATTTTTTTTTTTTGGAAAGGGTATACTTCCAAAATGGTCCCATAGTCATCAAGTTGGGATCTGATGATGGAATCTTGGCGAAATCGAAGGAACTCTTCAAATTCAATTCAAATTTTTAGTGAAGTCGGTTTTTTTTTTTGTCGACGGGAAAATCATCTTTGACGAAACCCGCTCATGAGTGGAGCGGGAGACAGTGTCAGACTCTTACTGACTAAAAACCCCGCGCCGTTCCTTCTAGCCTTCATACCGGGGCACGAGCTCCCTTTCGGACAACCCTGTCCCCAGTAGGCTTCGACCCAGCTGGGCCCCTCCTGCTGCTGACAACTCCTTGAGGCGCGCGGGAACAGTGCGCGCCGTCGACGTCTTAGACTCGGTCCATTACCGGACGATCGGACAGCGAGCTACCCATAGCTCGCAGTCCGCGAGCCTGCGTCTACGGTGGCCGGAAATCGGGATCGGAATCCCAGCGACGGCGGCGAGGGCGCCGTTGCCTGATGCGGTCGGCCTCCTCCTTTGCAAGCATTACTGCTTCGCAGAAGGAGGCGACCGCCTGCCATTCCTCCTCGCTCCGGACCATGGCCTCGACCAGGACCCGGCGCGAGAGGTCTCCGCCGCCGATCGCCCCCACGAGGGCACGGCGATGCTCCGCCCAGGCAGGGCACACCTCGACGGTGTGCTCCACCGTGTCCTCCGGGCGTTGCGCACAGTGGCGACACCCGGGCGTCTCTTCCGCTTGAATCCGATGCAGGAACCTCCCGAACTTGCCATGTCCGGTGAGGACCTGCGTCATGCGGAAGGTAAGGACACCGTGAGGTCTTTCCAGCCACGCCGGATGTAACCTTGCTTAGTTGCAGCCGTGATGCACTTCAATTAAATATGACGATAACTTGCAGAAATAAATGTTTTAATATTCGCTACAAACTCACGAACGTTATCGGATAATTAATGATGTGGGTCTAAAGTAAACTTTGAGCCGATGCACTGGACAGCAGATAGCAGTTACTGATTTAGTATTTGTATTTGTGTTAAGATGACAGCGATGTGGAGGAGTACTTCGACGCCTGAGTGTACTTTGTGTTTTTGTATTTTATTTATGTAGGTACATTATGTCTTTATTTAGGTTTTAGTATTAATAGTTTTAGTTTTTATCTGATGTAAATAAATATTTATTTGTAGAAATGATGTAACACTTTATTAAATCTACCCTTACATAGTAAATTTTTTGAAATACCCTCATTTTGAATTTCGATTTTTGAGCATTACGTTGTATGGACGAGTCCCAGTGTGCGGCGCATTACCTATAACTACAAAATATATAGATACAGAAATCAATCTACATTCAACGCAAACACAGACACCGCTCACGGACACGATATCTCGGTAGCGTCTCGGCCCACTCGTCGAACAGTTCCGGCTCAAGCGCTCATTAGCGTGCGTCCACCGAGCGCAGGTATAAAAAAGACATGCATGAGATCGTCTTCCGTATCTATTTATTTTGTGCTATAACTTATTTTATCACTACTGCTCTCAAAACTAAAACGGTGAGGAAAACATTGTTTGGAAAAACCATGTCCTTGAACTAAAAATAAAAATTCAAGGATATAAAATATGACATCCATCAACGCACTCTTGTTTTGCTAACATCTTTTTGAGGTCGAACACGGCTCGGGATTAAGTTTTCACACAAAAAAAAACTGGGCAAGTGTGAACCGGACTCGCGCAATGGTTCCGTAAAAACTTACCTGTGTAAATAGTTCAGTTCCTGACGTTTGCCGAGCCAGCTAGCAAATATAAAACATGTATGCAGAAATCGGACCTGCAACACCCAACACAGCAGGCAATCTCTCAACCACTGCGCCAAGCAAACAGACAAGAATATTTCTGATTATGAGAAAAATATTTTCTAAATCTTAAAATACAAGGTGATGCTGTACTTAAAAAATAAAATTCCTTTTGTATCCAAAGAAAAAAAAAACAAAACGAAAGCGTTGCCTTTTACACGGCGACACGAAAGTCCTATTTTAAAAGGCAAATAAAAATAAAAGGAGCATAGACTATGAAATTCAGATGGTACACTCGACCTGATTGCTTTTAAGCTAAATGAGAAATCGTAAAATTTTGTATTAGACTCTACACGTAGCGAATTCGGGACAACTCAATGTTGAAGGACAGGCAAGTTTACCTTATTTATGGAAACGATTGTACCTAAGTCATCGCCTTACCCACCTTCTTTACTATTTTTTGGGTTTTTAGGCAAAGGACAAAACGGAACCCATATAGGATCACTTTGTCGTTCGTTTTTCTGTCTGTCTGTTGGCGATACACTCAAAAACTGCTAAACTAATAAAATATTACAATCTTAAACTACCTGTAACATTAAATGCGCAAAACCTCAGACACCCCAAATGATTTTTAATTCAATTGACCTAATTATGTGAGAAAAAAGACGTGAAAAAAATTATTAAAGGTTTTATGTGCAAAAATCATTGAAATAAGAACTTTTATTATCCCGTGTAAGAGAAAATTTGATTGGACTACAACTATTTGTGTTTGTTTACCTATTTGGGCGAGTTTGCGCACGTGATGGCTTTACCTATTCATAAATAGACAGGTCGACGAATTCAAAGAGGATTTTTTTGAAAAATATAACCTATATTAAAAAGTGATTTAATTGATTGTGCTCGTTACTAATTTCAGGTTTTGCGAATTTAACGTTACACGTTGTATGGAAGACGCCAGATAACCGTAAAATAAAGTACATTGGCCTTTTCCTAATATCTCTGTGTAGGTACCCGAAAAACTAACAATGAATTTCATTACTAGATCATGTAAAGGATCACGATACATGTCGATTCAAGACAGCTTTATGTCTTTATTTCCTTTTTAACAAATATAGGAGGGTCAACCGTTACACCACGTTTATCTGCCATCTACCACTGTAACCCGCCTTAAATAAAATGCTTGAAACGGCTACAAAAAAAGCTACAAGCCGCCGCAAAAACAGCTGAAGTGCGCGACAGCTTGTGGCCAGGTAAGCTTAAAGCTACTTCAAGCGTTTTTTGTGGCGGCACCGCCGCACACGAGCCACTAAGAAAAGCTGCCTCAAAAAAAAGCCTGACACGGCGTTTTTTTGAGGCCCATGTGCGGAGACAAAGTTGTTTTTGATGAATTAAAGTGATGTGTGTGTGGTGTGTTTAAACACATCTCATCTCATACTATTGGTTTACACCAATGTTTTCACGCTTTATTAGTTAGCTTGGAAGTAGACGGCGTTGTGGAATATCAGCATCCTAAATGCGTTGTTATATTGAATGCGTTGCTAAAAATACTATAGAATAGTCCAGTAGGCCTTATAATGTTCCCACTGTTGGGACTCAGGCCTCCTCTCTAGGAGAGGGAATGGGCCGTAATCCACCACGCGGGCCCAGCGCGGGTTGATGAATGTCACATGTCTTCAAATATTCTAGGACATGCCGATTTCCTTACGATGTTTTCCTTTACCGCTTTGAGAGCATTAGTGATGAAATAAATTACACAAAGTAATGCGCCAGAGCGGATTTGAATCCGTGACCTACAACTCGTAAGTCGGGGCCGTTACCACTCGGCCACCGCTGCTCTCAAAAAGCTAGTCTACTATAAAATAAAACCATCTCACGAACGTGGTCGCGCACAATGGACCTTATCAGAAGGCTTAAAGTCACCCAAAGGTCAATGAAAAGGGCCAGCTCGGGGTTTCCTTGCGTGATCGAATCAAGAATGACGACATCCGCAGGAGAACTAAAGTAGCCGACATAGCACGAAGAATTGCCAAACTTAAGTGGCAATGGGCAGGGCACATTGCTCGCAAAACAGATGGCCGTTGGAGCCGAAAGGTTCTGGAGTGGCGACCGCGTACCGGAAAACGCAGCGTTGGAAGGCCTCCAACAAGGTGGACTGATGACCTGATGGGGGTTGCAAGAAACCAATGGATGCGAGACGCACAGAATCGTTCGTTGTGGCGACGCTTGGGGTCTATGTCCAACAGTGGACGCGTTTCGGCTGAAATGATGATTATGGTGATGATCTCATGGACAATTCAATCGAAATCGTACCATACAATCAAAACTAACAACGCCCCTCAAAATGCGGTGGAAATGCGAATATCACTGGCAAGCAGCGAATGCGCTCAACTGTACAATCGTGGTCTGCGGGACAGTTCGGGTCATTACATTTTTCCGCTCGAGACTCATCCCTTTTAATACTCGTGAAATTACAAGCATCCCTCAGGGAACAGGCTGATAAATCATGTAACTTTTGCCTAAAAAAAAAGATGGATTATTCTTTTTTTATGCTGAATTTGTACATGGTGGACGTGTTTTTCTTTTTTAGGGTTCCAAATACTCAAAGTGTAAAATGGTACCCTATTACTGAGAGTCCGCTGTCTGACCATCTGTCTGTCTGTCGCCACTGACTAAAAACCCACCCCGTTCCTTCTAGCCTTCATACCGGGGCTCGAGTTCCTTTCGGATAACCCTGGCCCCAGTAGGCTTTGACCCAGCTGGGCCCCTCCTGTTGCTGACAACTCCTTGAGGCGCTCGGGAACAGTGCGCGCCGTCGACATCTTGGGCTCGGTCCGGACATTTACCGGACGGTCGGACAGCGAGCTACCCATGGCTCGCCGTCCGCGAGGCCATACTTTGTTATGCTGAGTTTGGACATGGTGCTAGACGTGTTTTTCTTTTTTAGGGTTCCAAATACCCAACAGGTAAAATGGGACCCTATTGCTAAGACTCCGCTGTCCGACCGTCTGTCTGTCCGTCTGTCGCCAGGCTGTATATCATGAACCGTGATAGTTAATATAATGCAATATTATACAGGGTTATTTGTAAAACACTAGCAACCTCTTAGGTGCGAAGTACATCATAAACAACAACTTTTGTTCTGTCTTTTTACAAAACAAAAACACATTTACCAAAAACAAACCTTCTAGATTTCGTTGTCCTATCTAACACATTTGTACTCTGTATTTTGCTGTAGTTACTTACGGCTCCCGTGCACTGTTCTCGTAATAATAGTAGGCTTCCGAAACATTGTAATTACACCTAGCAAGCGAGCGCATCAATGACTGACCTACTAGTGAGGGTCGCCCGTAAATAGGTCAAGTTCATGTTCAGTTACCCTCCACTATTGCACTATCGCTTGCTTCGCATATACTTCGTAATATTTAGAACGTTCAGTTTATTTTTATTTTTGGTGTGCGTCAGAATGGCTGGTGGTCTGTGGCGTTGGTCTTTGCGAGTTGGTTCAAAAATTGCTACACAATTGCTTATATTTGCTACATATTGTAAATAATTGCTACATAGGATATATATTCAGAAATTAAATATTTTTTTTGACCAGCCATCCTGACGTTTGGATGGCTGGTCAACCCCTAGTTTTAAATTAAGCATGCAGACTTTACCAAAATGTATTGCGTCAATAATTGCTACATATTTACTTCATTTATGTAATTTAGTTGTAACTTCAAACATATGTTAAATAAAGGATGTAGCAATTATTTAAATTATCCCAAGGAAAAGTGCCTGATAAAATATTAAAGGCAAATACTTAGTTATGTAGGTGTCAGTTTAATCTCAGTCCTGACTTTCTGCATATTAAATTTTAAAAAAAAATAATTTTACTCCACAGTATTATTTGATAAAAAAAATACTTCTCGATATTCATTTAGAATTTTCTATTAAGGGAAATCATGTTGTGTTTGTATATGGGATAAAGGGTCCGTACGGTACATGAACATGAAGGTGGCTCTTCATGTTCATGTAACTTTTTAAGTATTATTTATTATTTTATTATATTCTACTTATTTAATAGTATAAGTAGTATTTTAGTAGTATATATTATCGAACCTACAAATTTTTCAAACTTACTACTAAAGAAGTGTTTAATTTCATTAAGATACGAAATGTGGCTCCTCAATCCTTACGGACATTACTTATTTTACTTACACGGTTACCAGAGCCTAAACGATTAAACTGACACCTACATAACTAAGTATTTGCCTTTAATATTTTATCAGGCACTTTTCCTTGGGATAATTTAAATAATTGCTACATCCTTTATTTAACATATGTTTGAAGTTACAACTAAATTACATAAATGAAGTAAATATGTAGCAATTATTGACGCAATACATTTTGGAAAAGTCTGCATGCTTAATTTAAAACTAGGGGTTGACCAGCCATCCAAACGTCAGGATGGCTGGTCAAAAAATATATTTAATTTCTGAATATATATCCTATGTAGCAATTATTTACAATATGTAGCAAATATAAGCAATTATGTAGCAATTTTTGAACCAACTCGCATAGATCAACGCCACAGACCACCAGCCATTCTGACGCACACTATTTTTGTATGAAAAATCTAAAGAACCAAAATATGATACATTATTAAAAGTCATAGAACAAAAGTTGTTGTTTATGATGTTCTTAAGTAACACCTAAGAGGTTGCTAGTATTTTACAAATAATCCTGTATATTCCACAACTATCACACAACGCCGTCTAGTCTCAAACTAAGTAGAGCTTGTATTAAAAGTACTAGATAACTAATAAACATAGTTATATATTTCTAAATACCAGCAGGGTCGAAGCCTACTGGGGTGATGCGAATGAATCCTCCGGGGCCCTGGAAGAATGGCAAAGAAGGAACAGCAATGGGTTTTTAGTCAGTAAAAGTCGTTAAGTAAAGTAAGTTAGTAAGTTAGATTTTCTCACCTAAAAAAAAGCTTTTCTCTCAAAGCTTATGTGAGGGACTATGTTTCGCATCCATACATCAAACGAGGTAGCATGAAGGTACTAATTCCCGGGTGTCGCCACTGTGCGGAACGCCTGGAGGACACGGTAGAGCACACAGTCGAGGTGTGCCCTGCCTGGGCGGAGCATCGCCGTGCCCTCGTGGGGGCGATCGGCGGCGGAGACCTCTCGCGCCGGGCCTTGGTCGAGGCCATGGTCCGGAAAGAGGAGGAATGGCAGGTGGTCGCCTCCTTCTGCGAAGCAGTAATGCTAGCAAAGAAGGGCGACCGCATCAGGCAACGGCGCCCTCGCCGCCGCCGCCGGGATTCCAATCCCGATTTCCAGTCACCGTAAACGCGAGCTCGCGGACGTCGAGCCATGGGTAGCTCGCTGTCCGATCGTCCGGTAACTGTCCGGACCGAGCCCAAGACGTCGGTGGCGCGCACTGTTCCCGCGCGCCTCAAGGAGTTGTCAGCAACAGGAGGGGCCCAGCTGGGTCAAAGCCTATTGGGGCCAGGGTTGTCCCGGTATGAAGAGGCTAGAAGGAACAGGGTGGGTTTTTAGTCAGTAAGAGTCTGACGCTTTCTCCCGTTCCACCCAAGAGCGGGGGTTGTCATAAGATGATTTTTGCCCACCGTAAAAAAAGGTCCTAAGTGTTTTCCGATCATAATAGCGCCTAAGAATTTATTTCTAAAACTCAATGGGCCGTATTAAGTAGGTGTTCTCCTGTTGTGTTAAAGTTTGCACATAATGTAAGAAAATGTTAGAACATTAAGCTCCAAAAAGGTTATAACAGTTCGTGAGTCAGCCATATTTTGTATCCACGCCATAAGGCAATGGGCACACACTATAAAAAGTGACATCGAAAGTACTGAGGCGTCTGTCTGGCAATTCAGAGGTCATTACTCTGAAACTACCCCTTATAAGAGGACTATGAGCCCTAAAGCGCGGTCACAATCGGACGGCATACAAAAAAAAGAGATGTGCAAAGACAATGCTTGCAAAATATGAAGCTCTAGCTTCTGCTCGCAGCTTCGACTACGTACATAAAATATAGCTTACTAGCTGCTCCCAGCGGCTTCGCCCGCGTGAAAACAGAAAATTATCCCGAGGGAACATACTTCCGGGGTAAAAAGTATCTTATGTCCTATTCCAGGACATGGTCTATTCGTGTACCAAGTTTCATCAAAATTGGTTTTGCCATTTAGGCGTGAAGATGTAACAAATAAACAAACAAACTCACTTTCGCTTTTATAATATTAGTAAAGATGTCACCCAGGAATAAAACAGTTTTCTATCGGTAAAAAAAAATTCGCAATTGGACTAGTACTTTCAGAGATTGCCTCCAACAAACAAAAAACAACAAAATTTTACTTTTTATAATATTACTAGCTGTTTCGGCAAACATTGTTCTGCAATAAAAAAATAACTAAGAAAAAAATAAGGGGTGGAACTGGTGGAAGTAGGAGGGTACACATTACCTACGACTGATTAATAGACCTACTGAACGACTAGCCTGGATGTAAAAGTAAGTCTGTGTGTCTGTCTGTTACGCTTTCACGGCTAAACACAGTAGCTTAACCCGGTTTAAATCAATACAGTAACCTATTTTAAAGTTAAGTACGTAGTAGTAAAATTAATATCTGCATTGAAATAAGTACTTTTATTATCCCGTCAGAATCAGAATCAGAATTTGATTTGTAGAACATAGGTGTTTACATGAAGGTCTTACTTTAATTAAATGGGCGCTATGTATGAGAAAATTAGATTGGACTGCAACCATTTGTGTTTGCTTACCTATTTCAGTGTGTTTGAGCACGTGATGGCTTGACCTATTCATAAATAGACAAGGCAACCTTTTTAATGAAGTTTTTTTTTTGAAAAATGAAACCAATATTAAAAAGTGGTTTAATTGATTCTGCGCCTTATTCTGATCAAACTATTTTCAGGTTTTGCGCATTTAACGTTACACGTTGTATAGCATTTAATTATCCTAAAGAATAAAATATATTTTTCTCGTTGTGTTATAAAACTCATGATTTGCTCTTGTAGTCCTCTTAAAACATCTTATAAAAATACAGTTGAATGGAATGAAAAGTATTTTTATCGTTTATACATGATTGCATTCTGCACATTCACTTTTTATGAAAAAGAAAACATACTCAAAAAGAAATAGCGTACAACATCGAATCCATACTAATATTACAAACTAGATTTTGCGAGTGGCTTTGCCCGCGATAATCCCGAGGTCTAAGCGGTGAGCGGTGAGGGAAGGGGAGGGCGTACTTCAAATATTTTGATACTTTTGTTCCTACCGCTCGCCGCCCCACGCTTAGCTACCGCTCACAGTGGCCACGTCGTGAACGGGCCGTTCATTTCGCTTATTTAATTATAGCATTTTATATTCACTCAAAGATTGATGTATATTATTAGGACTGTAAGTCAACCTCAAAGTATTTATTTCAATGAAAACATTTACATGCATTTTTGCATTATCATGATTGTCACACAAAAAAATGAAGTTCACGTTTTCAAAGCGTAAATCTGTATGGAGAAGAACGTGCATGAGACTTGAAAAACACTATATTACATCAAGAACCAAAAGGGGATTGCCCCCATGGGGCCATGAGTGGACAATAGACTACCTCATAGGCAGAGATATTATCAAAAAAAAAAAACAATGGGAAAATAACCTCAAAAGATTATTCTTGTTTATATATTTCTAAAATAAGGGCATCAATTTGTATAAATTTTTTAGGTTTTTTAAGACTTTGGTACCAACCATTTTTTTAGTAATATTTGATGTCCATCTTTGGCCTGGAACACCATAGAGGCTGGGCAATCGCCTTTTGGGGCAAAGTTGGTTTAAATAAAACAAAAAAAGTTGCCAGGGCACGTTTAAGTTAAATTGGTGTGTCCAAAGGGATTTCTAAACGGCAAAAATTTACGTTCTACATAAACTTTCATCCACAATTTAACTCTATTAGAAGATAACTTTCCAAAAATACTTCCATAGTTATGTAATACAAAATTATCTGGCAACCAAGTGGTTTTTTTTTATTATTGTTAGGCTCGCGTTTGACCACCATCTCACCTGATGGTAAGCGATGATGTGGCCGACGATGGAGCACGCTTGCCTAGAAGTAACCTATTCACTCTTGACTTAAAGACCCCCAAGTTGTAGCTATCAGGAAACACAGACTCTTAGTTGTTTGACGACTTACAGGTTTAGGTTGAACGTTGTCTATCAATAAACAAACTGCTTTCAGTAGTCATAATACGTGTGAAGAGGTTTATCCATACAAACTTCGTAACCTTGTTCCATCTACTTCGAGGGCTAATTTTGGAAAATCCTTTCATATTCTTTCATGAACCCCCAAGCGAACGCCAGCGTTCGCGCATCTATTATCTTACTATTGCGTCTCTAATTGACGGTATCTGAAGTAAAAGTGATCGAATCAGAAATAAAGATAACCGCAGGAGAACCAAGGTTGCCGACATAGCTTTAAGAATCGCCAAACTAAAGGAGTAATGGGCAGCTCGCAGCACAGATGGCCGTTGAGGCTAAAAGGTTCTTGGAAGGCCTAAGTGAACTGATGACCTGGTACAGGTTAGGGGAATCCAATGGATGCGAGACACACAAGACCTTTCATTGTGGCGAGACTTGGGAGAGACCTATGTCTAACAGTGGAAAGACAGAAAGACATTGACTTTTATATATACACTAGCTTTTGCCCGCGGCTGCACCCGCGTACATAATCCCAGGATAAAAAGTATCCTATGTGTTATTCTGGGATATGGTCTACTCGTGTACCAAGTTTAATCGAGATTCGTTCAGTAGTTTTTGCGTGAAAGAGTAACAAACATCCATCCATACATACAAACTTTCGCATTTATAATATTAGTAGGATATATTACATATGAAGAAACTAGCTTTTGCCCGCGGCTTCACCCGCGTACATAATCCCAGGATAAAAAGTATCCTATGTGTTATTCTGGGATATGGTTTACTCGTGTACCAAGTTTCGTCGAGATTCGTTCAGTAGTTTTTGCGTGAAAGAGTAACAAACATATATACATCCATCCATACATACAAACTTTCGCATTTATAATATTAGTAGGATATGAAGAAATTTATATATTCTAAACAGAACGGAAAGGTAAGAAAAGCGTTTCTCACAAAATAGACTAAAATGTACTACATAAAAATATACAATTACATTGTGTGGTACTTTCTTTTTATCAACTTCTTTTTTTATTTACCTATGTGTAGTGTAGAGGCACGTAATTCGATATTTTTTTAATATTATACTCTTTATATCACCGAATTGATAGTTTGTTAGCATTTTGTAAAATAAAATAAATAATAAACACTCATAAACTTGCAATTTTATAATATTAGCGTGAACGACATCGCGACTCATCATTACTTATTCCCACTATCTCTAAAACGAACAATGAATAATTAAAAAATCTATTATCCAGCAAGGAAAAAAATAAAGCCAGATTCGAAACACTGAATTTTATAGGTAATTTACCAACGGGAATCACCTTCCAGCCAGCTATTTATATTCGAAAGAAAAAAGTGAAACATCCCTATGGGAAATTAAAAATAAACTGAACGGGAAAGTTGAAAACTCTTCGCTTTATTTCATTTTTACTATATAGATTGTGAGTAGTTTACGGTTTTCGAGAATTCATTCTCTTTTTAGTTTTATCAAATGACTAGCTGCTTCCAGCGGCTTCGCTCGCGTGATAGCAGAAAATTATCCCAAGGGAACATACTTCCGGGATAAAAAGTATCCTATGTCCTATTCCAGGACATGGTCTATCCGTGTACTAAGTTTAATCAAAATCGGTTTCTCCATTTAGGCGTGAAGGAAGACGTAACAAACAAACAAACAAACTCACATCCCGGAAGTATGTTTCCTTGGGATAATTTTCTGCTATCACGCGGGTGAAGCCGCTGGGAGCAGCTAGTTTACTATAATAATAATTTGCCCTGATAACATTAGGTGCAAACATTATGGCAAGCATAATAACGTTTATAGCCTGCATAATATTGCAATGATGGTAATATGGCCGACATCAGGGAAATTATGTTATTATGACCAGAACGGCCGTATTTGGGTTAATCTATACGTGAATTCACCTTTCGTTTTCATTGTAGTTAATGGATTATTTGACGCCACCGTTTGGTCGATTGGTAAAGAGGTCGGCTTTATTTATGTGTTCAAACTCTTTGTACAGTTTGCTGGCCTGTTGGTTTAGTGGTTAGTGGCTCTGACTGCTATGCCGGAGGTTGTGGGTTTGATCCCAACCTAAGACTATTTAGAGCGGGGGTTGTCATTGGATAATTTTTGGCCACCATAAAAAAAAACCTAAGATTTTTTTTTGTGTGTTGAGCACCATCATTTGCTTTGTCTACTTACTTTTAGGCAAGCATGCTCCTTCGTCGACCACAACATTGCTTACCATCAGGTGAGAGTGGTCAAGCGCAAGCCTATAAGTATATTTTTTTTAGTGCCTGACTGTCCTACCTAATGGTAAGCAGTTATGAAATCTCTGATGGCGAGGCGCACTAGTTTAGAGCCTATTTTTTTTTTATTCTGTTGTATCTGAAAATTTACGAGGCCTCGATTGGTACGAGCCGTGACTATTTTGTCCACCACAATAGTATTTAAAAGTCCTCCTCTCTATAATCTGTGCCTGAATTTCAAAAGCATTTTTCACAAACTATCATAAGTTAGCGTTAAAAACCGATACCGTTTACCGTAAAAAGCCGATAAATAAACGGTAATAGGTATTTAATTACACGTTTTGGTATTAATGTCACTTATTGAAAACTTGTTAAAGTGTGGTTTGGTCGTATGTATCATTAAGGCCAGTTTAAAAAAGTTCAAAAGAGTAGAAACTCATTTTCACCATGAAAAAATATTTTATAAAAATTGACCAACCGCCCGCGCCGGGCAAAAATCAAAACATATAAATTAGTTGGCTCGATAAAAATAAAAAAATTGCAAACCTGACCCTAAGTTACGATTTCAAACGTGTAAGTTTACGAGATTACGTTATACAAATATTTGAAATATACAAAAAATAATAAAGCTTGTTTTTAAAAGGGGCCTTGCAAAATCAAAAATGATCCTAAAGAAACATCTTCTCGAGTTTGTAGCGACATCTATGGCAACTTACAGGTACTAAACAACAAAATCCAGCACCGAGATATTAGAATTCTTTGCGCAATTAGAACATACAGGCAACTGCTACGTAGTGGCCTGTCATCATGCTGAACTGGACCTATTTGGCGCAGCTTTGAGACATACAATGTAGAAGTAGATATTCTAGTTTCAGTTTGTTTGTATACTATATTATAAGCGTTATCTCATTCTGTGTACCTGTGTGCCAAATGTGTGCTGTTTTCTTTCTTTCTATGTACAACGTGTAATGTTAAATGACACCCCAAATGATTTTTAATTCGATTGACCTAATTAAGTAAGGAAAAAAACGGTTTTAAAAAAATTTATGGTTTTATGAGCAGTTTTAGTTTGTTTAAAATTCATATCTGCGTTGAAATAAGAACTTTTATTGGCCCGTGTATGAGAAAATTTGATTGAATTACAACTATTTGTGTTTGTTTACCTATTTCAGCGGGTTTGCGCACGTGATGGCTTGACCTATTCATAAATAGACCGGTCGAAGTTTTTAATGAAGATTTTTTTGAAAAATATAACCTGTATTAAAAAATGGTTTAATTGATTCTGTTCGTTATTCTGATCTAACTAATTTCAGGTTTTGCGCATTTAACGTTGTATATATAACAGCAGTAACCCGGACCCTTTTTAAAGGAGGTTTTCGGGACTTTTAACCCATTCGTTCATGAATTTCAGCGTCTTCGTGAAGGCACGAAGACATCATCATTTTCACAAGCTTAATGTATCTTGTAAATCCTGTACAAGATTTTCGTCCAAACCCATTCAGCGATTTCAGCGTAAAAGAGTAACGAACTTACACACAAACTTTCGCCTTTAAAAATAATTTACAAAAATAATTTTACGATGCTTAAATGTAACCTATTCACTCTCGACTTAAAGATCACAGGGATTACAGACTCTGTTACTGATTTTATTCGAGAAACATTAGAAACATTCAGCCTACTCTACAATAGAATAAAAGCAACGCGTTCTAAATCTAGCCCAAACAAATATAACGCCAGAAAAAAAGCAAAAAAAAAAGTATTTAAAATAGCCGTCAGTGTTCCCACAGAAACCACAGCTACATTCGCCACATTTATAAAAACGTACAACAAAAGGGTTTTTGAAAACATCACACACAGTACTTATTATGAAAACATTTAATGAGTGCTGGTGAAATGAAAAAATATGGAACGTACTGTATTTAAATGTGTTGGAAAAACTAAGAGGTCACTAAGGTTAACAAACTAAACAAGTTTTTTAATGACCATTTTCATAGCAAGCTTTTATAGCGCCGTCTGTACCTATATAATTAATACTCGTAAAACGAATCATACGAGCCCGACGATTGGGTTGTGTCGTTTAACTACCGAGTTCCTGTGGACACCTTCCATTGCCATCATCAGGTCATCTCCATGTGGACGGCGAGCCATGGGTAGCTCGCTGTCCGATCGTCCGGTAACGGACCGAGTCCAAGACGTTGACGGCGCGCACTGTTCCTGCGCGCCTCAAGGAGTTGTCAGCAGCAGGAGGGGCCCAGCTGGGTCGAAGCCTACTGGGGACAGGGTTGTCCGAAAGGGAGCTCGTGATCCGGTATGAAGGCTAGAAGGAACGGGATGGGGTTTTTAGTCAGTAAGAGTCTGACACTATCTCCCGCTCCACCCAAGAGCGGGTTTTGTCATACGATGATTTTCCCCATCGGAAAAAAAAGATCATCTCCATGTCACATTAATTTTGCTTTGTCATCTGATTTACACATGCATGCAAAATTTCTGCTCAATCGGTAACCGGGAAGTGGATCAAAAATTCACAAGATTTTTTTTTTATTCGTATTAACTAGTGCTTGACTGCGATCCCACCTGATGATAAACAGTGATGCAATCTCTGATGGTGAGGCGCACTAGTTTATTAAAAGCCTTTTCACTCTAGTCTTGAAGATACCCAATTTATAATCGGACGGGAAGACCACAGCAGGCAAATTGTTCCATTCCTTCGACGTACGTGGTATAAACGACGAGGCGAAAATTTTTGATTACAGACAAACATCGGGACAGGTGAAATTAAATAAAAGCTTGTAGCAGACATGCAAGACGTCTTATAGAATGTATGTATATTACTAGAGTCTCCTAACACTTAGGCAAACTGTAAAGCCTCACTTAGATAAATCTAGATGCATTCTAAGTTAATGTAATTTAATAGCTTTGCTTACAGCTCTACTTGTGGAGTCTAATGTATACCAAAGCCTAGCCAGGACACAAGAGGCTCTCAACTTATAAGCACACTCAGAGACAGACAGAGAAGGGTGCCGTATTCTGTGATGCGAAACTTGGTTGTTCGAATTTCATTTCATTCGACTTCAGACTTTGACCCTTGGGTTTATTTCGGTGTTTCTTTTCAGAGTAGTCAGTTAGGAAACACCGACCATGTTAAATTGACGAAAAAATAAACGTGTAAAAGTGAAAAAAATAATATCATTTATAATTTATCTAGTTTTGATATGACAAGGTTTAAGCATTACGGTGTTGATTTATTAGTGCACATTGTCACAATTATTGACATTGAAATCGATGACATACGAGTATTGTGCTGTAATGTAACCGCGAGTTTCTCGTCCTGGTTTTAGCAATCTCTTGCAAGAGACATATCTTAATTATAACTAATCTAATGATAATGACATACCATTATCATTAGATTAGTTATAATTATTTGTAATTGTAATGTCATAATATTATATATAATCTAATGATACTTAATAATTTATATTTTCCTTTTTAATACAAGCATATATTTTTAATCAAATTGATTATTTAAAATGTAATATTAGTAATTTATCAATTGATCTAAGTAACAAATTAATTGATTGTGATATAATAATGATGCTTAATAAATAATTTAAAAAATTTGCATGACAATTGGTAAAATGTGGCTGAGCTAAATGTAATCGTAAGAACTATATGTACAAGTATTACCCATATTTGTAAAATAAAATTCTATTCTATTCTATAAAATTGTTGATGGAATTACTGGTGTTAGATAATTATTTTTTAATAAAAATCTAATAGTTTAGGATTGATAGGTATTATCTACACTAATAATATAAAAAGGTAAAACTTTTTTTTTTTTGTAGGTAATCTCTGGAAGTACTAACACTTACTACAGAGGGTTAGAAATAATTTAAATCACGGTTTTCCTCTACTGTAATTCACATGTATTATAAACCCAAACCTACGTCATAAATTACTCTGTCTGCTGGTAAAAACCGTGTGAAAATCCGATTAGGAGTTTTTGAGTAAGTCGCTAACAGATAGATAAACGTGGTAAGGTACTAGTAGATAGATTTATAGATAGGTAGGTTTCTTTAGAAACAAGCAGCACCTTTGTATTATTCTGTTTCCTTCTTCTTTTTTTATTATTGTGTAAAAAAATATACATATAGAATAAAGAGGTAAAGTTTCTTTTTTTTATGCTACTTCGTTTGTATATCTCTGAAAGTACTGGTCCGATTGCGAACATTTTTTCACCGATAGAAAGCTGCTTTATTCTTGAGTGACATAGGCTATATTTTATGTATGCGGGCGAAGCCGCGACCAAAAATTAGTAGTAGTTAAATAAATAAATACTATTTTGTAACATGTAAGGACCGGTACATGGTAGACATTCCACCCATACGCACGAAGCGTTTTGGGAACACATTTAATGTACGTACAGCCAAGGAGTGGATTTCCCTGCCGGAGTCTGTGTTTCCTGTTAGCTACAAGTTAGGGGTCTTTAAGTCAAGAGTGAATAGGTTACTTCTAGGCAAGCGTGTTCCATCGGCGACCACATCGTCGCTTACCATCAGGCGAGATAGTGGTCAAACGCAAGCCTATCAACAATAAAAAAAGAGCGCTGTCAGATACATTTTTAACCTTTCAAATACCGTAATTAGAGAAACAATACAAAGACAATGAAAGAGCGAATGTTTGTTTGGGATTTAATGAATTAAGCTGCAGTCAGCCATATTTAAATATCTCACGTCAGTGTTTGTTATCGAACTCCTCCAACTTAACCGATTTTTATGACATTTCTGTCCGTAGTTCTGAGAATAAGACATAGGCTATTTTTACACTCCTATCAATACCACTCCCCCTTTTTTTCTATGCTAATTTGTATAATTTAGCCATAGAGCTAAACATCGTTTGCCGAGTCAGCTGATTATGTATGATGTATTTTTTTTTTTATTACTGTTAGACTCTCGTTTGACCACTGATGACACACCACCAGGGGCCCGAGCATCCTCACTAATATTATAAAACCGAAAGTGAGTTTGTTTGTTTTTTTTGTTACGTCTTCATGCCTCAATGGCAAAACCGATTTTAATGAAACTTGGTACACGGATAGACCATGTCCTGGAATAGGACATAAGAACTTTTTATCCCGGAAGTATGTTTCTTTGGGATAATTTTCTGCTATCACGCGGACGAAGCCGCTGGGAGCAGCTAGTTTATGATAAAATTTAAAAAAAAGTGACACAAATCAGAGCTTCACTGCGATTCCACCTGATGGTAAGCAGTGACACAATCGTTGATGGTGAAGCGCACTAGTTTTTTATGAGCATATTCACTCTAACCTTGAAGAAACCTAAATTATAATATCCTAGACTATACCCAACTGTGTTGGAGTCGACTTCCTGCCTAATCGGATTCAGCTGAATATTAATATTTTACATAGAGCGACTGCCATCTTGACCTCCACAAACTAGTCACTCTCTAAGTAACACCGTTCGTAATTCGCTGATTAATCTTTAACACAATGATAAATGATGATAAATGATGATAAATGATGATGATGATGATATGATAATGATGATAAATGATGATGATATGATGATAAATGATGATGATATGATGATAAATGATGATGATATGATGATAAATGATGATGATTGATATTTATTTTTGCAAATATGTTTAAAAAACACTTTTACACGACGATTTTTTTTCGTCTGTTTAAGCTAGATGAGGCCGGTGTTTCCTAGCTGACTACCCTGAGAAGAAACACCGAAACAAACTCAGGGGTCAAAGTCTCTTTTAAAGTCCATACAGTAAATATGTAATGGTCAAATCACTGCACGTAAGTTCCTAAAGATAACATTTTAATTAATATATTAATACCGTAATTATTTTTTTAAGTAATATAAACTAGTGCATGACTGAGATTGACATGAAGGTAAGCAGTAATGCAATCGTTGATGCTGAAGCTCAGTGTCTTAGGAGCCTATTCACTCTAGCCTTGAAGACACCTAAATTATAATTGGACGGGAAGACCGCAGGCAAATTGTTTGAGAATTTCGATGTGTTCGGTATAAACTTATCTAGGTATAATTTATCTATAACATGTATGTATTTAGAAATATACAAGTATGTTTATCAGTTGTCTAGTACCCATAACACAAGCTCTGCTTAGCTTGGGACTAGACGGCGTTGTGTGATAGTTGTGGAATATTATTATTATTATAAACGGTCTCTAATTATTTATTTTAATAGATGAAGATAAAATATCGATACCTCCTTCGTATAAAGTCGTAATATATTTTTTAATAAAATTGTAGTATAAAATTTATAATTATTCAAATTCAAATTCATTTATTATTCGTGAACACATGGTACAATGATCTTATAGTTACATATATAATGTTTGATCCAACCCATGATCTGCCGAAAGGCATACATAATAGTGCTGTTATGATCAAAATTAAATTAATTGTAAAAAAAACTATGTCAGCAAATAAAAAAAATTAGAACTTAAATAAAATAGTACAAAAAGATAAAAGATAACATTATTATTATTTCTTATTATCTAGCTTCTGGTACTGTGATTTTAAACTGATTATAGATTACATAAAGTAAAACCATAGGTTAAAAGTGTTTTACAAATAACTTATATCAAAAACACTCTCCTAAAAAACTTCAACTTTTCATAGGAGGTATCGATATAATTATGTTCCGTTTCGTAGATCCCCATAATTAAAAATAATGATACCTCGTTAGACTTTGATAACTGTGTCAGCAAAGGATACAATCATGATTTTTTAATAATTATATCCTGTAAACACAAAATATAATGAACGCGTATCCTGAAAGTAGTGTTTCTTAAATCAGTTGTTGAATTAATTTCAGATGATTTAAAAATTGTTTCTAAAATAATCAAGAATTATTTGTTGAATCTTGATTGCGTGATTAGCGTATTTTTGTTTGAGCGTTTGTTGATACTACCGATGCAGTCGATGCTGTGATATTTTTGTATAAAATAATTAAGGTTACAAATGTGTTTAAAAAAAACACCACCTAAGTTCATTTCATAATTGTCAGTGCTTTAATCATGATTGTAGCTTTATTTTCTAATACCCTATTCTTAATTCTATTTCATTTCTAGCCCTGTTGACTAATTATTTTTTTGTTTAAAAATGTAAGTTAATATTTTTTTGTATTTTTTTTTCTTTTTAATTGATAGATTGAACGCGTGATGCGTTTATCATTTATTTTTTGGCCCATCTACAAGTGTAAAATATTGTGCTATAGACAGAGTATGCATAAATAATATTAATTTATGTTACATGTTGTATTTGCTCTAGAGAAATAAAGTTTATTAGTGTTATTTTAAAATAGTAATGTCGCATAAAAAAAAAACTATATTTGTAATGTATTTTAAAAGTACATTACATTACACCCTCTTATGGATACCGAGTTTTATTTTATTGGAATACAAAAAAAACTTTATGTTTTAAATTCAAAAAAATACACACTTAAAACCCAAAACTTTTAACTAAGTTGATCTTAAAATATAGCGTTAAAATTGTTTCGATTCGCTTCCTGGTAGATAATTATATACATATTCTGATCATTTCCAGATTTTAATTTAGATAGTTACGAAAATAATTATTAATCTAAACAGGGAATAATTTTTCGTAGTTTTTTTACATATTAAAAATATATCATGAATTCACCAATCTACTTACAAGGGTTTCAAATATTCACTCGCGTAAAAGCCACTGTACTCTTTGTAACTGCTCACGATTCTAGAATGGAATAAAAACTCCAACAAACTATTTAATATAAAGAAAGCGTCTAAAACAAATTACGGATTCCAACTTACCACTCAACACATTATCCAACACAGAAGATGCCTTGAATATTCAGCGCAAAAAAAAATTCGAAACCAAACTTTTTTATTCACAAAACACTCGAAACTCAAAGTTGTCAAAACTTTTTCACTCGGAATTACCGTCACCTACTTTTGCGTCACTTTAAAAAAAACACATCTGTCACTTGCACGTCACTTTTGGAGGAAACACTCTCGTAGTCGTTGCTACGCGGGCGCTACGAGCAGCGCTACGTGGTCCCGCTACGAGCGCGCATCTACAACTGTGCGTAGACCCCAATACGCCCTCTAGCGGCCATTGCCAGAACTTATCTTCGTCCGAAGCCTCACAAGTTTTTTTTCAAAGTTTTTTTTTACTTTATTGATACATGAACCCTTCGGGAAAATTGAGGGAAACCAAATAGTGTTTGGGGATCATCGAATGAGGGGGGCGGGGTTTCTTATGTTAAGCGTGAGGCATGTTCCGTTGGTACGTAGATTTTCTGAGGGTTTTCGGACGAACGTAAATAGAATGGTAGACGAAATGTATCGGATAGTTTTGCATAAGGAATAGGTATTGAACCTCCTTGACGCTGTCTTTAAACAAAACAACAACATTTCAAAGATTAACTCTTCGGCCTGGGGCATTTAAGTAGGTATAAATATGGAATAATGGAAAGGTTGCTTATTTTCGATGTGTACAGACTAGGTATTTTATAAAAAAAACTTCTTATATACGTTCTTGGATGCATACCCATAAATAAAAAGCTCAATATTTTAATAATCTATGCGGACACGATAGTCCGCATATATTAATAAAATATTGAGCGTTTAACCGAATGGCTCGAAGTCGTTCGCGAACGCTGGCGTTCGCTTGGCGTTTGAGTGAAGAGAAGAACCACAGGAATGTCATTACACTAATATTATAAACGCGAAAGTCTATATGTATTATGTGTTTGTATGTATATAATTTTTTTTTTTGGGTGAGAAAATCATCCAATGACATCTCCGTGGCCTTGGGCGGAGTGGGAGATAGTGTCAGACTTTTACTGACTAAAAACCCACTCCTGTTCTTTCATTGACTTTCGTACCGGGGCCGAATCTTCCTTTTAGAAGCAGAGTCTTACTTAATCAAGCCTTTGTTGACACTACGCTGAACCCAAGTGGCAATGCCGCTAGTTTTTTGGGCACATTCCCAGTCGACAGCGATGTAAAGGAGTTTTATGCGCCATATTTTACTTGGTTTTAATTAGTTTAGTGTTTTTATCATTTTTTTTACGAATGTAATTACAATAAGTTAAGGGTTTTGGTGTATAACACGCTGAATAAAGAAAATAAATTAATTGTCTCATTTACATCCCGCCTCCATTTCTTTGCTAAAAATAAATGTGAACTTAGTAACTTTTGTAGCGACATCTATGACGCCACATAAGAACTACGAAGAAAATACGAAATCCTGCATCGCGCAATCAAAGTTCTCCGCGCGATTTGAACATATACGACAGCCCGACATCATCTATCGGGCAGTGGCCCACCAGACCATAACACCTGTCTGGTCGGAAGATCCCTTTTCAATGGAGGTTTGCGGGACTTACCTACACATACCTCCAAACTGGTGACCCTCGACAAAGAACGTCAGCGCAGCCTTCATGCAGCTACTATTTCGTGACGTCATCATCACTTCCTCAAGCTTTCGAGCAACGAGTCATTCAGCCAGCACCCACAGCTAAGGGTATCCTTTCTCTCTATCCCACCTATCTCCATACTTTTTATTTTTATGAAATTTTAAGTCTATTTACTTAATTGTATCCATTTGTCTTCTTCAATGTTAACTAGCTTTTTCTAACGACTTGGTCTCCATAATAAACTGGGCACTAGTTTCGTATTGCGTCTTACTTCAAAGTCTGGTTTAATTTTTCTCTATTTTACGCAATACTCGAGTTTCGGTAAGCGTATTATACGGTAGCCGGGCAGGAGGCTGTCATTCATACGGCTTATATATAGATAGATATATCTTTATTAAACATCAAAAATAAAAATTACTTAAGGAACTTAAAAATTAATAGGGTGTCATAATGGGCGGTCTTATCTTTTATACCTTTGGATGGATTTGACAGAGAAAAGAAAAAAATAGCTTATATTTCAAAATAGAAAATAATCTATGAGTTTGCGGAATCTACTACCACACCATACTACATACATTATACATTTATCACTTAATAAGAAAGAATAAAGTAAGCAAGTATTCATTAACTACTGGCATTTTAACAATAACAGAATTTAAGGTGGCGTATAACATATTACAAATTTTGGTACATGTCGAGGACCCTGTAGCTCGGAAGCCCCATATTATTGATAAGGTGAGATAGTGATCAAACTCGGCATTAAAAAAAATGACTATTGACCCTTTTTATGGTGGGAAAATGAGACCGAAACTAAGCTAACTTAGTTTAACTTAGCTCGCATAGCCGACGCAGTTTCCCATACTTGTGTGCAGACCGCAAGCTATGCGAACTAAGCTATGTGAGCTAGCTAAAATATGCGAAGCTAAGTTGGTTGTGTATGCACATGCGTAGCTTAAAAAAAAATTGCGTCAGCTATGCGAGCTAAGCTAAATTAACTTAGCTTAGCTCTTGGTCTGTAAGTGGCTTTATTATGAAGCTATGTGTGTATCTACTGTAGTTGGACACACAACGTCCGACGTCGAATAGCCGAGTAGAGATCCTTCAAATTAATTCGTAACCCGTCCTTCGTTAGAGTGTAACCAAACTGATGTAATGAGAATTGTGTCCGTTTGTTAGTCTAGGAATACGGGCTATATTAATTGAATATGCAGTTGATTGGGAGTGGTAATGGCTCCGGCTTACCAGTGGTACATCGTGGGTTCAAACCCAGACATGGGCCTTACTTTGTGTAATTTATTTTTCAATACACTTGCTCATAAAGTGATTCTTATTGGTACACTTAGGTATATAATGGCACTTGTTGCCAAACTGTGACATTCTGATTACCATTATGCACTAGTGCTATAATGTGGTAAAAACCTTATTGTTCAACCTCTCCACCGCCATAAATTTATTATATTTATCGTATTAGGATGGGCGCAGGTCGCCCCCACGAGGAAAAGAAAATAAAATGGGCGCGCATATGAAAACAGATTTTTACCGCCACAAAAGTTTACTAGTTTTACAGTTATTTTCTTCACAAGTGTATTGAAAAATGTCGTATGATACACGTGAGTAATAATTAATGATTACCGTTTTCGGCTCTCTTAAGACCCTCGCCCTGGCTCGGGTCTAAATACCGCCGCAACGGTAATCACTAACATTACATACTTATATCATAATGTACTATTATCACCACTGCTCTGAAAACGACCGAGGAGAACATGTCCTATCTTAAAAAACTGAGGGTTTCCCTACAAATTTACTTAAGAAAACAGTTCAATTCCTGAATTGAGTTACGAAACTTTTTCCGAATTTGTAGTTACGTTTTTAAAATATTTACAGTTTTCAGATTTTGTCCTATACTTATGCTATGAGACTTTGATCATCATCATCATCAGCCTTTTGTAACGTTCCCACTGCTGGGCCTCGGGCCTCCTATCTAGGAGAGGGAATGCGCCGTAATCCACCAAGCGGGTCCATTGCGGGTTGGTGAATGTCACATGTCTTCGATTTTTTGCGCGCACGAATAAAAAAATACAAACATCCGAATTAAGAACCTCCTTCTTTTTTAGAAGTCGGTTAAAAACCTTATCGCTGTCATAGCGATAAGTTAGTGAGTTTATCGCTGTCGCCTTCATATATAATTACTACGTATCTACTGTTGAACACACAACGTTCAACAGTCCAATGGTGGAGGAGAGATCCTTCAAATTAATTAGTAACCCGCCCTTCATGGACGTGTGACCAAACTGACATTTGTAGAGTTGAATGATGAGGATACCGTCTGTTCGTGCTTCGCTAGTAATCAATCTATACTTCTGTATTTAATATTACAATGAAAGATTGTGAACTTTATAAGTTTGTGTATACCTGTTTTTGGAACGTAGCTCCTTATCGCGCGTTGTGAAAGGGGGCTAGAAGGAAAAAATTCTCACGAAAAGTTGTAACGACACTTTTTTTTTATATCAACATTCCTACAGATGGAAATTGTTTCTTTTTATTTGTATATTTTTTTTTATAGTTTAATAAAATTTTATTACAATTCCTTCACTAATTAACCGAAAGGAACTTCGTTCCATCCGGGTGTCCCTTGACAACTTTCAAGTTTTATTTTTTTATTTGTGAAATCATCTAATGAGATCTTCCACTCTAAGGTGGGTGTCAGACTTTTACTGATTAAAATCACACCTATTTATTTGCAATTTACTGTACAACATTACAGCTTATAAACTAATGCGTTGTACAGAAACTAAGAAAAAATAGAAGAAAAACATATACATTACCCACTAAAATAAAAAAAGTCTGTTTGCGCTCCCGTGCTGGTTTGCGTTTCAGGACCTCAGTGACTCTTTAGCATGGAGTAAGAATTTTAGAGAGATATACAACGTGTAACGTTAAATGCGCAAAACCTGAAAATAGTTTGATCAGAATAACGAGCAGAATCAATTAAACCACTTTTTAATTCATGAATCCCCAAGCGACCACCGGTGGCCGCGCATCTATTGTCTTAATATTGTGTATCTAATTGACGGTATCTGAAGGGTTAATATAGGTTACATTTTTCAAATAAATCTTCATTTAAAAAGGCGCCGTGCGTATCACGTGCGCAAACCCGCCGAAATAGGTAAACAAACACAAATAGTTGTAGTCCAATCAAATTTTCTGATACACGAGACAATAAAAGTTCTTATTTCAATGCAGATATTAATTTTAAACAAACTAAAACTGCACATAAAACCTTCAATTTTTTTAATGTTTTTTTTCTCACAGTATTAGGTCAAATCGTTTGGGGTGTCTGAGGTTTTGCGCATTTAACGTTACACGTTGTATAGTGAGCAGTGAGTGTGGGTGCGTGGAAATAAAAGTAATTGCTAGTTAGCGATTACTCACGGTTTACTTGCACTAGATCCATACACAATACACATAACACAACACAGAAGGAGTACACAGAGTAGACGGAAGGAATACACAATAGTTACACCACAAAACAATAGTCCACATAAACAATAAAAATTCACACAACAAGTAATATTCGCGGGTTATAGTAAGATCGATGTGCGCGTGCGCAGGCAGTAGGCGGCGAGGTCTATGTTCGCCTGACCCACACATCTCAAAAAGTTGACGTTGAGCGGGGGCGCTCAACCGCCGCGCCGCGCACGCTGGCCTGCGCGCTGGGGTGTACCGACACCCCTGACAGTATAATGTCAAACATTGTGAATGCCATGAATGTAGTGTAGTGTTATTAATAAACGTCATCATCATTTCAGCCGACAGACGTCCACTGCTGAACATATCCCTTCCCCAAGTGTCGCCACAACGATCGATCCTGCGCGTCCCGCATCCATCGGATTCCCACAACCCTCACACCAGGTCATCGGTCCACCTTGTAGGAAGCTTTCCGACTAATAAACGTACCCGATAATATTACTGTGGCTGTGTTAATGTTGTGTTTTAATTGTGGTGTCAACCCCCGCTCTTGAGCGGAGCGGGAGATAGTGTCAGACTCTTACTGGCTAAAAACCCACCCCGTTCCTTCTAGCCTTCATACCGGGGCTCGAGCTCCCTTTCGGATAACCCTGGCCCCAGTAGGCTTCAACCCAGCTGAGCCCCTCCTGTTGCTGACAACTCCTTGAGGCGCGCGGGAACAGTGCGCGCATTAACATTAAAAAATATAAAAATAGTAGCCCACCGGTATCGGGAACAGGGTCCAAGCTACCGGCGGTCAGGGCTAAAGAGAAAGGAACCTCCTAACAATACAAGCCGTGTCAAGAAGTACCGCTCTCTGAATCAAGCCCTTGATTATTATTATTACTAGCTTTCCGCCCGCGGCTTCGCCCACGTGGACTACAGTTTATATCGCGCGGGCAGAGACCCGTGCTCAGCAGTGGAATTATAGGTAGCCTATGTGTTACTCCAGTGTCTCTTCTATCTACCTACCTACCAAATTTGATCTAAATCCGTTCAGTAGTTTTTGCGTTAAAGTGTAACAGACAGACAGAGTTACTTTCGCATTTATAATATTAGTAGGGATTAATAGGGAAGTAGGGATTATAATCTTCCCTTGAAGCGCACAAACAAAGATGAAGACGTGTTGTTTGGTCCTGATACCTATTACTTCATTTCAAATAACTTTGAAACTATACAAAACTTTTCCAGGTAAAACACAGTTACTATTCAAAAGCAAATCTTTACAACAGAGGACTAAGGTTGGTACAGCATTAATAAATAATTCAACACGGTATGTACCAAGTCTAGCCTGAGTTGTTTACCCAAGATAGCGTTATTTGTATTCAGTATCGATATACAAAGGTTACTGGAAACTTCGTGAGAAGATGCGCAGAAAAGAGATGATTTTTAAACGTCTGGTTAAGGTTGAGGAACTGAGGGGCGCTTTAAATTTATTTTTATTTTTTTTACGTACGCGCTTGACCGCTATCTCTCCTGATAGAAAGCGACGATGCAGTCGACGATGGTGCACGCTTACCTAGAAGTAACCTATTCAATCTTGACTTGATGAAGATATCCGCAGGAGAACGTTGCCGACATAGCACAAAGAATTGCCAAACTTAAGTGGCAATGGGCAGGGCACATTGCTCTCAGAACAGATGGCCGTTGGGGCAAAAAGGTTCTGGAGTAGCGTCCTCATACCGGAAAACGCAGCTTTGGAAGGCCTCCAATAACGTGGACTGATGACATGGTGAAGGTTGCGGGAAACCGATGGATGCGAGACGCACAGGATCGTTCGCTGTGACGACGCTTGGGGGAGGCCTATGTCCAACAGTGGACGTATATCGGCTGAAATGATGATGAGCCATCAGGAAACACAGATTCCGGCAAGGCATTCCACTCCTTAGCTGTACGCACAATGAATGTGTTCCCAATACGGTTTTGTGCGTGTAGGTGGGAAGACTATACGCATATTGTAGTGCATATTATATTGATATTATAGTGGTCATTTTGGAACTTCATAATCATAAATAATACATTGTTACACTAGGGGTGAAAGTTACTTATTTCGTCCCGAGAAGGAGTCGCTAATTCGAGGAACTAAATAAGTAACTTTAAACCCGAGGTAAGCACTGTGCTTTTCATTACAAATACAAGAAGATAGACCTAGTGTTTTTTTTTTAATAATTTGACAGCTGTTAGTTGAAAGTAAAACTCCCTAGGGATGAAAAGTGTGATACTTTTCAGCCCGCTCTTCAGGCAACTTCAGAGCTACTTTCAGACTTTGAGTAATGAAAATTTTTTTTATTATTCATTTTATAAAATGTCCTTCTATCTTCCAGTTAAGTAACGATGCTAGGAGCAGAAACAACAAAGTTGTCGCACACACTGCACATTGGGACCATCGATTATATGCATAACGCCGCGACTCTACAGCATTATGCTAAAACCCTTTTAGCACTATTACGAAGCACTGTCATTGAGTCTAGCTGCAAAATCAGGGAGTTCAATGTTTTTTTATACGCGATCCCATCTGATGGTAAGCAGTGATGCAATCTCTGATAGTTAGGCGCGCTAGTTCATTAAAAGCCTATTCACTCTAGCCTTGAAGACACCCAAATTATAATCGGAAGGGAAGAGAAGTCGAAGAAGAAGACAAATTGTTCCAGTCCTTCGACGTACGCGGTATAAACGACGAAGCGAAACGCTTAGTCCGGACCGTATAGGTTTCAACAACGTAAGGGTGGATATTCGCTGCACGGCGGGTTGTCCGATGGTAGATGATGATGTTCATGACGTCACTGTAAGCAAAATCTTATAAAAATATACTCGTAGTTTATATTCACAAAAAAAAACCAAAATATAAAACCTCAGTCAGAATAAGCCTCAGCTCTAGATACACTTGGGGCCTGCGCATACTTGAGACAAGACGCCTTAAACAGACATGTCTACGACGCCTTTTTTTTTTACGGGATTGGAATCCCGGCGGCGGCGGCGGCGAGAGCGCCGTTCCCTGAGGCGGTCGGCCTCCTCCTTTGCTAGCATTACTGCTTCGCAGAAGTATGCGATCGCCTGCCACTCCTTCTCGCTCCGGACCATGGCCTGAACCAAGGCCCGGCGCAAGAGGTCTCCGCCGCCGATCGCTCCCACGAGGGCACGGCTGTGCTCCGCCCAAGCAGGGCACACCTCGACTGTGTGCTCCACCGTATCCTCCGGGCGTTCCGCACAGTGGCGGCACCCGGGCGTCTCTTCCGCTTGAATCCGATGCAGGAACCTCCCGAACTTGCCATGTCCGGTGAGGACCTGCGTCATGCGGAAGGTAAGGACGCCGTGAGGTCTTTCCAGCCCCGCCTCAAAGAGGGGACTTACCGCTATAATTGTGGCGTGCGTATGTATACGACGTCTGCGACAATACTGTTTGGCGCTAGGACTGTTGATAAAATATCGATATATCGATATTATTTTTTAAAAATATCAGTAAAAGGTGTAAGGGACAGCCCTCCGCAAACTTAAAGGGCTTAGTAGATGAAACTGAACAACCTTCCACAAGATTTTGTTTCAAGAAACGAAAAGAAAAATTCAGCCTCGCCATACAAATTGTCCAATCAAGTTTATAATTTTGTATGGTGAGGTTGATTTTTTTTGGTGTCGTAGACAAAATAGTCTTGTTGTAGACATCATAGACAAATCTGCGACGTCGTAGACACATCTGCGACAAGTCTGTCTAAGACAGTCTTGTTTCAATTGAGCGCAGGCCCTTACAACATTTTATCCAAATATCGAGCTCCAAACATGTACTTACATTAAAATACTCGTTTGCCTGAAATTCAAGCTTACGATCAAAAACATCATAAGTGGGTGAGTAAGTATTGGTCCTTTGGTCCCAACATTTGTGCCCAACGTCTTACACTTCAGAGAACAGAAAAGGTTCCGAAAGGATTACTTACGGTACACTGGACACAGTAATAACTTGTAAGTAAGTAAGTAGCATTCAATCAGAACGGCTAAAAATAGTTTCTGGCTGGAACGTTTGAAAAAGTGACCTTGGCCCTGGAACGTAAAGGGCAAGGACACAGGTGTCCCGGGCTTGCGGACTGTGAGCAATGGGTAGCTCGCCTTCCGACAATCTGGTAACCGTCCGGGCCGAACCCAAATCTCATCTGATGGAAAGCGAAGATGAATTGGAGGAGTTCCCTCGATTTCGCCAACATTCCATCATCAGATCCCAACTTGGTAACTAGGGCACCATTTGGGAAGTATACCCTTTCTATCGGTTAGCAAGCGAAGAAGTTATGCGCGAACAAACATAAAAAAAATACAAACATCCGAATTGAGAACCTCCTCCTTTTTTAGAAGTCGGTTAAAAATAGATCCCAAGGGTCATGGAACTTGTATGTCAAAACACAAAGCAAAGAAGAATAAGTTATTATCTAAGAAACACATTTATATGGATTGATTTCCTGGAACTCACGCGAGGATTCCCTGTATCATGCGATCAAAGCTGCTATTATTACGTTTATATTTTGTTCTTTAATATAATCGAATATTACATATATACTTATTGGTAAAAGTCTGTTTGTTTGTCTTTTTTTTTGAGGTAGGACATCGTCTTTTTTTTTCACAACTATTACACTTCGCCGTCTAGTCCCAAGCTAAGCAGAGCTTGTGTTAGGTACTAGACAACTGATAAACATACTTACATATTTCTAAATACATAAATATTATAGATAAATAACACCCAAATACACAACAAATGATCATGCTAGGACAGGAGCATGATAGGACATCGTCAAATGACTTCTCTCGCTTTAAAATCATAAACGTTTATTTCAAATAGACCAATTCCAGGCATTTTTGAACTGTCAAAATGCCGGGTAGTCAAAAAAAAGTGTTGCACGTTCCAAAGCGTAGACCTCTAGGATGGAGTGAGAAAATTGCATTTGCGCATTGTTCCTACACGCCTCAAGGAGCTGTCAGCAATAGCAGGGACCTAGCTGGGTCGAAGCCTACTGGGGCCAGGGTTAGTTCGAAAAATAGCTCAGCTCCGGTACGAAAGGCAACGAAGAAACAGGTAGCCGTCCGGACCGAGTCCAAATCGTCGACGGCGCGTATTGTTTTCCCGCACGCCTCAAGGAGTTGTCAGCAACCGTAGGGGCCCAACGGGGTAGAATCCTGCTTGGGCCAAGAGTCTGTTTCCGAAAGGGAGGCTCGGCCCCGGTATAAAAGGCAACGAAGGAACGTGGTGGGTTTTCTAGTTTCGTAGTTTAGAAAGGCGACCGCCTGCCACTCCTTCTCGCTCCAGACCATGGCCTGTACCAAGGCCCAGCGCGAGAGATCGCCCCCAAGAGGGCACGGCGATTCTCTGCCTAAGCGGGGCACACCTCCACTTTGTGTTCCACTGTCCTCCGGGCGTTCCGCACAGTGACGACACCCGGGCGTCACTTCCACACGAATCCGGTGCAGGAACCTCCCGAACTTGTTAGTAAGAGGCTGACAGAGATATTGTCAGACTCTTACTGACAATACCTCCGCCTCTTCACTTCCGCCTTCTCACCTGATGGTAAGTGATGATGTGGCTGAGGATGATGCACGCTTGCCTAGAAGTAACCTATTCTAATAATTTCAAATTTCCCACATATGCACGCTTCCTTCGGTAACACATTCTAAGAATCCAACTCAGGACCTCCCGATCCCAACTTAGTCCCATTAACCCAATCGATAAGCTCCGCTAACCTACTTTCACACTTTATTCCGAGTAAACAACATAGCGTCGATTCGATTATATTCTAATCGATTTCTTTCTCGATTCTCGATACGATATAATCGAATAATCTTGTGTGTCTAACCTGCACATTCACTCGTGCTTGGGACTTTTTTAGTATTTTTTTACTACCAAATCATGTGGTTGTTTCATCGTATTCAATCAACCACGTAATTTGTTCAATTCATCAATGACTTCTCCCGCACTAGGGTGGAGCGAGATGATGTGGCAGGATTTACTGTATAAAACCATATTTGTACTTTCCCCCAGGCCCTGGGAGTGAGAGTCGCGGGAATCCGATGGATGCGAGACGCAAAGGTCCGTTCATTATGGCGGTACTTGGGGAAGGCTTATGTCCAACAGTGAACGTCTTTCAGCAGAAATGATGATGATAATTACTGATTTTTTTTTTTTTATAATGTATAGGCTCACGTTTAACCACTATCTCACCTGATGGTAAGCGATGATGTGGCCGACGATGGAACACGCTTGCCTAGAAGCAATCTATTCACTCTCGACTTAAAGACCCCTGGGTTATAGCTATCAGGAAACACAGACTCCGGCAGGGAATTCTACTCCTTAGCTGTACGCATAATGAATGTATTCCCAAAACGCTTTGTACGTATGGGTGGGATGTCCACCATGTACCGGTGGCGCAACGCCGTACGTCTTGTGGTCCGATGATGGATATTATTATTGTATGACAATTTTATTTGTTGTTTCAATGCCGTTTAATTTATTGACATTATTAAATCTTAATCAATGATATTTTATTTCATAAATATAATATTCCAAAACTATCACACAACACCAAGTTAGTCCCAAACCAAGCATAGTTTGTATTATGGACACTAGACAACTGATAAACATACTTATATATATCTAAATACGTACATATTATAGATAAATTACACCCAGACACAGAACAAATGATCATGCTCATCACATAAACATTTGTCCTGGGTGAGAATCGAACCCACGACCTCCGGCATAGCAGTCAGGGCCACTAACCACTACACTAATAAGCCAGTCCATTGCGAACACTCTGACGAATACTTCCACCACTGGGAGTCTAGAATCATGTACTGCATCCATGGAATACATACCTATATATTTACATACAAAGTATAGTATCTATCTTCACCCACAGTTCGCAAGTTTTGTTTAAGTGCCTTTGTGGAAGAGCCATTAAACCAGACCCCGGGCTATAAATAACAAATTCCACACACACACACATTTATACCCATATAAGCATTATCAGCCATAAAATGGTAGCGGGTTCGCGGACGGCGAGCCATGGGTAGCTTGCTGTTTGACAGCCTGGTAACTGTCCGGACCGAGCCCAAGACGTCGACGGCACGCACTGTTCCCACGCGCCTCAAGGAGTTGTCAGCAACAACAGAGGCCCAGCTGGGTCTGAAGCCTACTGGGGCCAGGGTTATCCGAAAGAGAGCTCGAGCCCTGGTATGAATGCTAGAATTAGGAACGGGGTGAAATTTTAGTCAGTAAGAGTCTAACACTATCTCCCGCTCCACCCAAGAGCGGGGGTTGTCATTTGACGATTTTTGCCCACCAAAAAAAAACATATAACTGTTCCCATTGCTGGCACTCATGCCTCCTCCTCCTCAAGAGCAAATGAGCCGTAATCTACTACGCGAGCCCAGAGCGAGTTGATGGATGTCGCATGTCTTCGAATTTTTGGTTATAGGACATTTCTTACGTTGTTTTCCTTCATCGTTTTGAGAGCAGTGGTTATGAAATAAATTACACAAACTAATTGAACCCACGGCCTTTAACTCATAAGTCGGGGCCGTTACCACTCGGCCACCACTGCGCCACCATGTTTATTCACTAAAAACTTTTTTAATTTAGCAAACAAAAAAATTGCATACATATATTCCCAATTCGATAAAAAGCTCGCAACTAAAAAATTCGAACCCCCAAAATAGTTTTCATACCCCGAGATGATATGCCATAACAATAGAAGATAAAGTGAGCCATAACCATGAGAAATGTCGTAGTGGTCAAATAGCTACTATATCGCGGCGCGAACATACATCGTGTTAGAATATGCCAAAGAGTGTCATATATTCTTATTCGCATTATGGGGTAAATTTTTCACTGTTGTACCGTTTGAAAACAGGGAAAAATGTACCCCTTTTTCACCGTTCGAACGTTTTTAGTATTCCGCACTTCTAAAGGAAAAAAGAACCCTTATAGAATCACATTGTTGACTGACAGACAGGCAGACAGGTATGTATGTCTGTCTGTCAAGACCCTTTATCTCGAGAACACGTGGAGGTATCGAGTGAAATTTATACTAATATTATAAAGAGGTAAAATTTGTAAGTTTGTATGTACCCCTACATACAAACTTACAAATTTTTAATCTCTGGAAGTACTGGTCCGATTGCTAAAATTTTTTCACCGATAGAAAGCTGCTTTATTCCTGAGTGACATAGGCTAAATTTTATGTACGCGGGCGAAGCCGCTGGCAACTCAAGTCTGCGGTCCCTTGAAGGTTACTTTTAGGTAAGCGTGCTCTACCGTCGCTTACCATCAGGTGAGATAGTGGTCAAACGCGAGTCTATCAATAATAAAAAACCGAGCAAGTGCAAGTTGGACTCGCCCACTGACTGAGGGTTCCGGGTACAAATCACCTAAGAAAACAGTTCAATTCCCGAATAGAGTTACGAAGATTTTCCCAAACTCGCAAAAAAATACTAGGTACTTTACAGTTTTCAGATTTTTCCTATACTTGTGCTATAAGATCTTGCTTTAACTTTGATTCCCTTGGGAGTGTCGAAGTATACGTTTTTTGCTACGTACTTATACGGCGGTATCTTTTTTTTTCGTCAACCTAGAACTTTGATTTTTTTTCACAGCGCCACGGGTCTGCAGACTGGAATATATGGTTTTAATTTTTTTTTTACAAGAATTAAAGTATTTTTTTATTTGAAAAGAATTTAGAAAAAATGAAAAGTATTTTATTTGTTATTAGTGTTTTCTGTAAGTTCTCTGAGAAGCTCTAAATATGTATTAAATTTTTAGAGCTTCTCAGAGAACTGTTTTTAATAGTATAGTTAGCAACCATACCTCCACGCGTTCCCGAGATAAAGGGTCTTAACAGACAGACGGATAAACGGACGGACAACAAATTGATCCTATATGGGTTCCGTCTTTTTCTTTTGAAGTATGCAAACCACATATCCCAATCGTAGTCGATAAAGAGTCGTTTATAAACTCTCAGTTCCATATATTTACGAGTATGTATAAGTTTGCAGAATAATATTGAACATCAAAGGATTTAATTTTGCGCATAAACAGGCGCTCCAATATTTACATTCATTTACAATTTAAATAGAAAATTAGCTCATTTAAAATTAATGTTTAAAGTTAATTAGCGATAGGGAATTTATTTACACTTTACACTTCCAATAATTACAAATCATATATATTGTTGTATTCTCTACGTCACTTTTTGTCTGTATTTGTGCCTTTCCACAGAACAGCCCCCCTAGCCAAGTTACAACCGTTTCGCTTGCGTCGAACGCTTCGAGTTGACCTTGCCGCCAATCCTTTTGTTCTGACCACGTGACTGAGCGTTGAGACGACGTCGTTCCCGTTCTTTTGAAGCTTTCTACTAGCGTTAACTATAGCAGATTAGCAACTTGGCTAGGGGGGCAGATGAAAGAGATTAGAATGGCCTTATGGGCGGGGCAGGCGTGCCACAAAGTAGTGCAATGCTCATAGTTCAACTACCAATAGCAAACTTGCGATCTAAGTGTGCGTGGTCTGTTAGTTGTGTAATGCGAGGGTTGTTTTGCGCTTGCACCCAGCTGTTTGCTGTCACCTAATGACCGCTATGACCCGCCGTAACCTGTGTTGTACTTTTTTTTATTATTGCTAGGCTTGCGTTTACCACCATCTCACCTGATGATAAGTGATTAGGTATGTGGTCGACGATGGAGCACGCTTGCCTAGACGTAACCTATTCACTCTTGACTTAAAGACCCCTAAGTTGTAGCTATCAGGAAACACAGACTCCGGCAGGGAATTTTACTCCTTGGCTGTACGCACAATAAATGTGCTTCCAAAACGCTTTGTGCGTATGGGTGGAATGTCCCCCATATACCGATAGCGCAACGCCGTACTTCTAGTGGTCCTATGATGGGACAGACTTGGCGGAAATAGATTGTGCAATTCCAGTGCACACTCCCCGAAAAGTAAACGATAGAAAACCGACAGGCTAGCAACTCGAAGTCGATACTCATGACTATGGAGCTTCGACTCTACAAGTGCATCATTGCCGATGATTCTTTTGGCTCATCTCTCAATCGACTGCCAAGGCATCAAGCTGCTATTTGGCCGACACAACTTAAATATGAGAACAGTACTCCAAACACGATCGAACTTGGGCTTTCATCTGTTTTATGGGAACAACAACGTCTATCGGGAGCGCAAGTATAGGCATATTTTTTTCTCAACACACATTTCACATCCAATGGGTCGTTGCATAAAAACAAGACAATTGAAAAACGCGAAGCCGATACGGATATCGCTACACAAAAGATTTGGAACAATCTCTTGAGGGTTTCTCTGCAAACGATTCTCGATTTTAGGCACTCCATAGACCGGACAACTTTAGTTGACGCACCAACAAATTCATAACTGTTGCGAGCTGCGGCAACAAAAATACTCACTTTTTATACTATGCTATGCTAAGGTTGAAGGTTAATGAAACTGACACAGGCGCACCAGCGCAGGGCACTAGTTTTTGACGTTTTTTCAGTTTTTTTTTTTTTGATAGCCACTGAAGACAACTGGAAGAGTTGAAGTGTTGCAGTTACTGGTTGTGAAAATCGGTAAAATGACTCAAATGATACAAAAGAATTGAATATATCACGGATGCAGCAGGTCTATCACCAAAATTTGCAATTTCAATCGCTGTCTGCACTTTTTCTTTAAATATAGGAAAATCGTTTATTTTTTTTAAACTATGGTTTTTTGTTTGTAGGAAGTAATTTCTGAAAGTACTGGTCAGATTACGAAAATATTTTTACCGATAGAAAGCTGCTTTATTCCCGAGTGACATAGGCTATATTTTATTCACTCGCGTAACCGCGGACAAAAGCTAGTATATTTTATACAGCTTGCTGTGAGTTGCAAGTTACCGCAACTCGAAGATAGAAGTTGCTACATCTGTAGATCGCCTTACGTCGAGAAAGCTCAACGATAATCATGCAGCGATGACGCAGCAGCAATCGTCTAAATTGAAAAAGCGATGTAGCGCTCTATGTTGAGATGTTCGCCAATATGAACGGAACACCTTTGAGTTTGACGTGATTCGGGATTTTTTTTAACGATCTCGTACAGATTTGTGTTGTGGATACGAAATTTCGAATCTGTTACAGATACGGATAGGAATAATATTAAGTCCACTTAAGCCTTCCAAAAGTTAGTAACTAACAAAAAAACTGTTATACCTAAAACGTGTAATGTTAAATGCGCAAAACCTCAGACATCCCCAATGATTTTTAACTAAAATTACCTAATTCTGAAAGCAAAAAGAACATTTTAAAAAATTTAAAAGTTTTGTGTACTGTTTTTATTTCGTTCGTGTTATTAAGAGGGTCCTTCTCCACTCGCTTATCGTAAACATCGAAAATGGTTTAAACGCTTGTTACTTCATTTAATGCAATCCAACGCGATGTTTGACGAAAAGGCAACGCAAAAAAAGAGAGATAACGCCTGGAAACTCTGTTAGTATTCGGTAATTCAGAGATTTACTCGAAAATTTCATAAAACTTGCTCCAGGAAATAGCTGTTTTTTTTTAAACCCTTAAAAGTTGGTTTGTTTTTGGAAAAAGTTGTCATCATTTAGAATCTTAATAAAATTTGCAAGGTCTCTCAAGGATTACTTTTTTGAATTTTTTAATTTTTAGGCAAATTATGAAGTGTCAAAGTTCATGCAAAATAGGACATATTCAGAGGTTTTTACTGGATTAGTTTTACACAAATTTAGAAATTGGTTTCTTTAGAAACCTAGATAATATCCACAAGATACTGTGTTTCCAAAATATCTAATGAAAAGGGTGTAAAAATGTGAGTCGTGATGCACCACCTTAAGTTTTGAATTCGTTGCTTTGTATGGTACAGCGTGCACTGGATCGGAAATTGCCGATGCAAAATCTGAATGCAGTAGACGGACCCTGTCGGCATTTTGTAAATACCGACGCCGCCGCCGACGGCTCGTACACTGCGTACGCTCCGATTTTGACATGATGGACGCTAAGCTTTAGGGTAAAACATGGTCGGTAACGATTTACGCATATATTGGGCTCCAAAATAACAGAATTACTGGTAACTAACAAGTCGAGCCAGGAGGTTGCATCAAAAATCCTTGCCTGATAACAGCGAGTCTCACGCGCCAATTTTCAGTTAACAAATCGAGCGTTTAAAAAAAAAAAAATACCCTCTTTGTAATGTTTCGTGATTTTCACCGAACCTCCCCCCACACCCACCTCCCTCACGTGAGCCTCGAAAGGGGTTTTCTCACGTGATTAATGAACGATCAAGATTCACGAGATTGAATCACTCAACAGTCAGTCTGAAATTGCCAACTCGCCTTCAGTCAATTTTCATTAAGTATTTTCTTTAAATTATGCCAAAATAGAATAAGAATAGATGATACAAAGATTTTTTTTCAAAGACCTCATTAGCGATCATACACACTACATTCAAATGTGATAAGTTACACAATAAATCAGATCTTCTTCAGCTATCAATGAGTCCTATCATTTCAAAGTAACATCCAAGGTGTGTGCGATCCATTTAGCAGCGCATACAGTGCTCATCTTGTCCTGGGTGGCAATCTAATCCACGACCTCCGGCATAGCAGCCAAGGCCACTAACCACTAGATCAACAGGCCAGTCAAAGTCGCCCTTTGTGTTCCATACCGCCGTAATTCTTTCGAACTATCCCTGAACAGCCCTGAACTCTATCAGTCAGCAGACACAAGGTCATCTGTCTCTTTACATATCAACGTGATCATATCCACAAGGACAACGGAACAAGCTACCAAGAATCTCCATCATATTAAACTTCAGCTCAAAATCTTCGGTCTATATACAGATTGGAATTCTAATCGACTCGTTCCAAACACCCCAATTTAGCCAAGCACCGTTGATCAGCAGTAATGTTGTACCAAATATAGAGTTAGAAGAATGGACGGAGCGATAGCATAAGCATAGAATAATGTTCCCTCTGATCGAAAACAGGCCACCTTCCTCTCTGTAACGAGGAGTGGTCTGTAATCAACTGAGTGCTCAGTCGAAAGAGGCATATCTATTCACTGTAGGTGCAGGCTTGCGAACGGCGAACAATGGGTAGTTTGCCTTCCGACCGTACGGTAACCGTCCGGACCGAGCCCAAGTCGTCGACGGCGCATAGTGTTCAACACAAGCCTCGAGGACATGTGTCAGTAACTGTAGGGGCCAAGCAGGGTCGAAGTCTACTGGGGCCATGGGTTGTACTAAAGAGAACCTCGAGACCCTGGAACGAAGGACAAAAATCTGACACGAAAAGAAAGAAAGAAAGAAAAACCGTTTATTCGAACCTCACACATATTAAAAATATAAATAAAAAATAGGTACAATAAACACAGAAGAATTTGTGCAAGGTCAAAAAGCCACCTAACTCAGCATATGCTGCGATATCTATAAAAATAAATAACGCAGCGCTGGTATTCTGTTAGGGCCCGCGGTGATGCCACGGTCATACTTACGGAGACTAAATAAAATATATATTAGGTATAGTAGTAAACTATATTATGTAGGTATCGGAACAAAATAAAAAATACGAAAAAATATAGGAAAAATAATAATAATACATAACATTGGTAAAAAGCGTGAAAAGGTGGGAGATGTCAATAGATTACCCGTCTAAAAAAACAAAATATCTATTCTATCGTGTAAGTCACAAAGACGAAGGTCACACTCCAACTCTGTGTCGTAAAAGAATCAGAATTGTAACTATAAAAAAACCTTTTTATAAAAAAAAAATAACTGAGTTCGCTAAAATAAAATTGAATTGAATTTGAGGAGTTCTCTCGATTTCACCAATATTCCATCATCAGATACCAACTTGGTGATTATGGGACCACTTGGAAATATACCCTTTCTAACAAAAAAATATTTTTTCAAATCAGTTGGCAAGCGACGAAGTTATGCACGAACAAACATAAAAAAAATTACATACATCCGAATTGAGAACCTCCTCCTTTTTTAGAAATCGGTAAAAAAGTAATAAATGTGCGTACAGCTATGGAGTGGAATTCACTGGAGTGTGCCATCGCAATCGGCGGGATAAAGGAGGCGGTCAGTATAACGCTCTATTTCTAGCTCCAACAAATGAACAGCAAACGAGTTTATTTTAGGTGGGAAAACTATCCAATAACATTCCCCACTCTTGAGCGGAGCAGGAGATAGTGTCAGACTTTTACTGACTAAAAACCCACTTCCATTCCTTCGTTGCCTTTCGTACTCGGGCCGGAATCGTCCTTTCAGAAGTAGTTCCTTGACCCCAGAAGGCTTCAACCCTGCTGGGTCTTTACGGTTTGCATACAACTCCTTGAGGCGCGCGTGGGGACAATACGCGCCGTAACAGCAAAAAATAGAAGCAAAGTGCGATTCGGTGCTGACAGAAGTAGCTCAACCCTTAATATTACAGCTGGACCGGATAACAAACGCTCAGTCCATACCAACATGTCTTAGGTTCCAAACTACTCAGATTATTGATGGATTACAGCATTTTCTCCCGATTTGCCGAGGCTTTGTGCGTACAAATTAGGCTTGATTAGGTTTTTATGTAAGTAAGGAACATAACTTGGCGATTCTGTAGAAAAATCTAGAGATCTTTTTTTGGGGTAAAAGATAATTTTCCTTTAAAATCGAAGCACAATTTTGATTTAATCACGTGAAAAAATCTTAAATATCACTATTATGAAGAATACTTACACAATTTTTTTTTAATGATATAAACCATATCTATGTAGCGACATCTATGACGCCACAGAAGAACTACGAAGAAAATCGCGCAATCAAAGTTCTCCGCGCGATTTGAATATATACGACAGCCCGAAATCAACTATTGGGCAATTGCCCACCTAACTATAACACATATCTGGTTGGAGGATCCTCCCTGTTCAACGGGAACGCCTTAGTTTATTACCGACTTCACAAAAAGGAGGAGGTACTACGTTCGGCTGTTTGTATGTTTTTTTTTTTTTTTTTGTATGTTTGTTCGTCGAATACTCCGCCAAATGTGGACGGATTTTCAAAATTCTTTTTTTGTTCGAAAGTAGATAGTTCTGAGGTGGTCCCATTATCACCAAATTAGGATCTGATGATGGGATCTTGGAGAAATCGAGGGCAACCTTCAAATTTTATAGGCTCACTTATTGATTTTCGCATATTTTATGAAGTATTTTGTGTGTTTGCGTATGGTCGTCACCATCTCAGGTAGCTGGGCTGATGATGGAAGGTACAACTCCTTAACAGTAAGAAGTTACTCGAACAGGCAAGGACTGTTTTAGTAAATTGTTTTGATGTTTGATAGGGCATTTGCCACATTTGGTCTCATGATCATCAAGTCATGACCTGATGCTGCAGTCAGGATAGTCTGCAGAGTACCTAAGTCCTCGACAACAAACAGCAGATATATCGAGTTTAGGCTCATTGAAAACGGCTCGATGTGTGGATAAACGTACTGCTAATAAAGAACACCGAAGTACATAGAGACCTGATGCTGAAGCCAGGAGCATCAGAAAAAGTACAAACCTTGAAATTACAGCACCGTAGTCGTGTTTGGGCTCATTTTAAACAGGACTAAATTTTAAGTTCATTGCAATGTTGACATAAATCTGGCCTGATGCTACAGCCGGGATTATCAGCATCTAGTCTAATGACTGATTGAAAGATTTACCTTTCGGCTTCATCATCAGATAAGTTCGATATATCCTTTCCCTCTCCAGCATCTAGTCTAATGACTGTTTGAAAGAAGAGGGGGAGAGGATATATCGAACTGATCTGATGATGAAGCCGAAAGGTAAATTAATGTAATCTAACCGTGTTTGGGATTATTAGAACCGTTATGAGATGCGCTCTGACAATAAGGTATTTAAGTTTGACTGAGGGGTACTTTTTAGTGGTGGTACCATAACTAAAAAGTGTAAAATGAAAAAAACTTTTTACAAAAAAAATATAACCGACTTCAATGATAAAAAACACTGAAAAGTATCAAATAACTTTAATTTTGGAAGTCGGTGTTAAATAACAAAGAGACTAAACTATTATAGAAACACCGACTTCCAAAATTAAAGTTATTTGATACTTTTCAGTCTTTTTTATCATTGAAGTCGGTTATATTTTTTTTGTAAAAAGTTTTTTTAAGAGCCTATTCACTCTAGCCTTGAAAACACCTAAATTATGATCGGACGAGACGACTGCAGCAGTCAAATTGTTCCATTTCTTCTATGTACGCGGTATAAATGACGAGGCGAAACGCTTAGTCTGGACCGTAGAGGTGTGATAACAATGTAAGAACAATACTCAACGTATGCGGGGTTTCTTCAAGCTAGTTCTTGCCACATTGCTGGTTAAAGGCCTTCCTCCATTTTTCCATTGTTACCGGCTCTGGGCCACTTCTTGGTCCCTCTTCAATTGCGACAATTTTCTACTTTTATGTAGGCGAAGCCGCTGATAGAAATTTGTGACTTAACGTCCTATATCCCCAGGGCAGAGGACGTCCACCACCGAAAAGATAAAAGAGGTTACAAAGCAAATACTTTCCTGTTTGTGCTACAATGAGTGTCACCGCTTGTCTCCCATCTCTTAACTCTACAACCGGCAATAAACCAATATGAACGCGCATTACGCAACTAACAGACCACGCACACTTAGATCGGAAGTTGGCTATTGGTTGAGTTGTCATGAGCATGATCATATTTTGAGGCACGCCTGCCCCGCCCATAAGGGCATTCTAACCTCCTTCATCTTTTCTGTGGCATCCACTAATCCTCTATCGCGAACGGCTTCACCTCGCTCCACGTCATTCCGTTTCTCGCCGCTTCTGCCAACACGGTGCGACGCCAAATTTGACGGGGACTTCTTCCTTGAGAATTCCACTTCAACGCTTGCTTGGGTATGTGATTGGGATCCCTTCGAAACGTGAGACCAATCCATTTCCACTTGCGACGCTTGATCTGGCCGTCGATAGTATAATAACGGAAGGGATCGGGATCAGGCGGCGAGGGTGCTTGATGCTCTTTCGTGTCGTCATACAGACATAGATACATACAGAGTTGAAATGTGTTAGAAAGAACCACGGAATTTTGAAGGTTTGCTTTTGGTCAATGAATTATGTTTTTTTAAAAGTCATAGAACATAGTAGTTTTTTATAATGTTAGTAATACAGTCCTGCAAGATTGTTAGTATTTTACAAATAATCCTATTATATTCTTTGATTCTGCTTGCATTGCAAACATACTGAATGACATTAATCTATCGGTATTCGGTAACCGAGAAATCCCATAGGCTAAGGCTATCAGCACACAATAATCGTAACTAAACAATTCGATACTGCCTGGTCGAGTAATACCGAATAACGTGATCAAATGGCTTTGGCCTACATTAATTCCCTGTTACGAGCTGCTACTAACTATAACATCGATTGACAATTCGACTATCCGTTTGTTAAACTACTCGACTAACTCGGCTAAGCAATTTAGTCGAGTATACCTACGGTCTAATCGATATTCTTAACGATATCGTTAGAGTGTATGTAAGTTAGCACAACTGGTGATGTCATATCACAATGTTATTGTTTTTATTTACTATCATCATCACAAAAGACGTCCATTAAGGCAAGAGAGTGGTTAGACGAAAAAAATATCACAGTGATAAGTAATGGTTCTTCACAAGCCTTTTAAATACAGGCAGTGTTTGCGCAAGTGTTAGCATTTAATTAATTTATTAATATTACAAATCTCTGCCCCAGTTACACCTAATATACACGTTACTTTTACTGGAACGGTATGGTTTCTTGAAAAATAATATATACTAAAATGCGCCAGACTATAATCCAACAGCATAGACGTGGTGACAGTTTAGCGCATTCAAACTATCAACACAATCTGTAATTCAATTTAGTCGATTAACTCGCATTAGTCGATTCCCCCGTCACTATTCGCGAATGGATCGCTTTAACAGTAATTATAGGGAAACTGTTGATCGTGGCATGCCGTAAATTATTACTGAACATAAACTCTCATGGTAAGCTTCATTCAATTAGTGAACTGATGTGTAAATAGATTCCATGATGATAATGCGCGATGGGATATTTCGGTACTGACAGAGAGATCGCGAAGTCAGTTGAGCGTCTTAGTGTCGCTAAATAATAATAATCGCTGACATATCCTCATCATCAACACCATCATCAGCCTTTCAAATGTTCTCACTGCTGGGACTCAGGCATCCTCTCTAGGAGAGGGAATGGGTCGTAATCTATCACGCGGGCCCAGTGCGGGTTGGTGAACATACCCTATATCGAGGCACAAGCCCAACTAGCTGCCAAAAAATTTAAGATCTTAGCAAAGGTGATTTCACCCCGGAACAGCTGCTCAACGTCTATCAAGTGCAAGTTCGATCGTGTATGGAGTACTGCTCTCATATTTGGGATGGGTCAGCCAAATTGATGCACTAAAGTCGATTGAAAAGCGTGCCAAGAAGATCATAGGCAATGATGCACTTGTCAAGTCAAAACTCCAAAGTCTTGAGCATCGACGCCGAGTTGCTAGCCTATCCATTGTTTACATTTATAAGAGTGTGCACTGGAGTTACACAATTTAATTCCGCCAAGTCCGTTCCATCATCGGCCCACAAGACGTACGGCGTTGCACCACCGCTACATGGCGGACATCCCACTCCCACCTATACGTACAAATCGTTTTAGGAACACATTAATTATGTGTGCAGCTAAGGAGTGAAATTTCCTGCCGGAGTCTGTTTCTTCTGATAGTTATAACATTAAGGGTCTTTAAGTAAGAGTGAATAGGTTGCTTCTAGGCAAGTGTGCTCCTCCATCGTCGGCCACATCCTCGTTTGCCATCAGGTGAGATAGTGCAAATAATGTGTCAAATGCAAGCCTAATAAAAAAAAACCTATCCAAGTTTGTATTTATTTAATTGAACTTATTCCTTTTCCATTTGTTTTTCCACCTAAGGATGCTTTAGGCATTGGACACGCCATAATCATAGCTGTAAGTAATTACTTACAGCTTACAAAAAGAGGAATCTTTGAGGAGTGGCTAGAAAGGCGCCACGGCGTCCTCACCTTCCGCATAACACAGGTCCTCTCCGAACATGGTTAGTTCGGGAGGTTCCTGCACCGGGGTTCAGAAGGAATTTCTTCCCCCTGGGTGTCATCATTATAAGGACCGCCTGCTAGACATGATGAAGATCTGCTCCAATTAAGCGGAGCACCGCTGAGGTGATTGGTGGCGGTGATCTCTCCCACCAGGCTCTGTTTCAGGCCATGGTCCGGCCGAAGCGAGGTATACTTCACTAAGTTCGCTTTTATAACAGTGTTTTTACCAGTACATAAAATTTTAATAAATAAAACAAAACACAGGCAACTATTAAATCTAAACATCCAACCTACAACCTGTCCAGAAGATAACTTCGCATAAAAAAAACGAATAAATTTCACGTGAGCCAAAAAGGCTTCAAGGATAGCCTTACACAGGTTGTATTACTTTTAGGGTGCTTCTTCATCAGCTACGTGGACTGTAGCTTGGCGATGCGCGAGGCGAAATATCCAATGAGATCACTTCTTTTTCTAGCTAGGCTTAGTACAGCTCTGGTGTTCGAGGATGCTAGAAAGGAAAGATGCGTGCGAGAGACATCGGTAAATGAATCCTTTATGATACTGTATGGTTCTTTTTTCAAAAGACCATCTCAGACAAATATGCATGGTTCTCATGTGATTTGACCATTATATAATATAATAATAATATAATATTCCACAACTATCACACAATGCCGTCTAGTCCCAAGCTAAGCAGAGCTTGTGTTATGGGTACTAGACAACTGATAAACATACTTATATATTTCTAAATACATACATATTAACTGTATGGGCTTTAAACGAGACTTTGGCTCCTGGGTTTGTTTCGGTGTTTCATCTCAGGTTAGTCAGCTAGAAAACACCGGACTCAACTTGTGTAAACTGTCAAAAAAAATTGTCATGTAAAAGTGTTTTTTGAAACCTATTTGCAAAATAAATATCATTTTAAGAACATTTCGTCGCCGTTTTACAGCTTCACTTCGAATGTTTCTTTTGAGGTAGGTAAATCAAATGACTTCTCTCGTCCTGGTGTCCGACTTACTGAATAAACCTATGGCCTTTAGTTGCTATTTGCGTTCTAGGGCCACGGTAAAATCTTCCAAACATTCTCGTAGTCCTAGCGATTGCTTCGCTTCCTCGCAACGACATTGCACGGCTTTAATGGAAACAATCACACATTTTTACAGAGCCGCTACACGTCATCATCGCACCGCTCGAGCTCCTCGCACAGCTTTGGTTTAAACAATCATACATTTTACAGCGCCGCTAGAGGTCATCTTCGTTTTTTACAACGTGGTTAGTTTTTTACAACGTGGTTATGTAACCCTAACCTCACACCAAGATCGCACGATTTCGGTGGAAACGATTGGACATTTTACAACGTCCACCAAGCAAACATCCTCGTACCACGCAAGCTTTGGTAAGCCTGCGAGGGCAAATTTAGGTTTAAAAATTGCAAATAATCACACATTTTTGCAGTACCACCACATCCCTGCACAACTTTGACGAAAATAATCACACATTTTTACAGCGTCATTACACATCCTCGCACCGCTCACTGCGTAGCTACCTCGCACATTTCAGGTGCAAAATCACCCTTATCGAGCAAGATAACGGTTGATATAAGGAAAAAAGCTGTGTTACTGCTGTAAGAATGAGAATTCCCTGAAAATTCAATACACCCTTAAGATTTGTTCAGGCGGAAAAAAAGACAATTTTACTTACTTTTCCCTGTGTAAGGATTTGAGTTGTGAATCCATGTCTGTCTAGGGAATGTTTAATGTATCTGTGTGATTGGATTTTTGTGTACCTACCTAAAGAAGATTTAAGGAGTCTTGAGTTGTGTTAGTGGATACAATGGGCTAGGTCTCGTAAACCTTACCCAATTTTTTGTAACTAAAGATTGAAGCCTTTTCGGGAAGAACATCCTAAGTGACAATTAATTGTTTTTGCAGGAATATGTTTTCTTTTCCATAATTTTATTAATAAAAAAATATTATGTCTGAAGCAAACTACACCTATTTAAGTTAAATCGCAACGAAGTTAGCGGTAGTGGAGGCGGTCGCCTCCTTCTGCAAAGCAGTAATGCTAGCCACAAAATATATAGGGACAGAAGTCAATCTACATACAACGCGCGCTCGAGCAACGCAAACATAGACACCGCTCACGGACACGATATCTCGGAGCGACTTGGCCCGCTCATCGAACGGTTTCGGTTCAAACGCCCATTAGTCTGCGTCCACCGTCCACTGAGCATAGGTATAAAAAGTGAACTACATACCTACATGAGATTGTCTTCTGTACCTATCTATTTTGTGTGCTGGCGAATAAGACGGCTGTACGCATGAGGGAATGGAGATCCTCCCTCACGTCCCTGTGACTATCAGCCACGGTTGGCACGGACTTGTGGACGACGAGCGATGGGCAGTTCGCCGTCCGACCGTCCGGAACGAACGCAAATCGTCGAATGCGCTTAGTGTCATACGCGCTCCTCTAAGAATCTAAGAGATGTCAGCAAACTGTAGGCTGATGACGCTACAATCCACGGGAGCGAAGCAGTAACTAACTAAATATAATAAAAGACTAGCTAAATATAATAAAAGCTGTTTGTATAATATACAAACAGCATATTTCTACACAAATATTATGTGTGTAGAAATATGTAATAGAATACCGAGTGACTTAAAAATTCTTAGTACCATATTATTTATTAAAAGTAAATCGTAAGATTGGCTGACTACTAATAGTTTTTATAGTATTAAAGAGTTCTTTGACAAAAAACATTAATGACCTAACTGTATGCACAAAACTTTGCGCGCTTAAAATATTAAGCAAAAACATGTATGCTCCGTATTTAATCTTTGTACAATCTTTTATGCCGTGTTTTTATGAAAATAAATGTTATTATATAAGAAGATATGTTATTCTATTCTATTCTAAAACACAAGTGAAATCGCAGGAAATAGCTAGTCTTCTTTAACTGTACAAACTCTATTAAAAACAAAAGACTTACAAAATCCAGTCGCTTAATTCGACATTTCACTTTTAACTTCATTCTCATCAATACAAAAGTTCAATACAATTTATTAAGCCGTTCCGACTACGTTGTCTGTTTATCTTCATGATTTGTTGCCAATCCTTTCTCGATTAAAGTCGGCAGTCGAGTTTTAATCGATTGAGCAATTATTTCCGAGTTGGCGCTGGATTTTATTCGATTATTTGTTCAGGCGATTATTGTTTTTGCAGTGCAGTTCTGCTACAGAATTTTTAAGAGATAGATATTCCTATTTTAAATTCTACCCGTTGACCTACCAAAAGATTTTTCTTTGTCAATGTTTTTAGCTTGGATACTAAGCTCTTTAAGCCATGTCTTCGTCTGAATGCTTAGTTTATTTACAATTAGAATATATGCATTTAGGATACATGCATTCCAATGTTTTTTGTAGTTTTTGGCAGCAAATGTATCAAGTAAAACTTTTTCGGCACACGGAAAATATTTGAACCACGCCACGAGATGCGGCGCACGCTCTTTGATGCCGCACCGCTCACCGCGCCACACGCCGCGAAGTCGGAAGTTGTGAACAGCCCATAATCTCTGTTGATATTGGCCACAGTGATCGAAATTCGGTCGGGAGGATTATTAATATGGCCAAGCTCTAATTTTATGCATGATCTTATTAAAATTTATACTAAAGTGCGTAATATAGATAAAAATAGATAAGTAGTAACTAATAGGTACTTAGTTAATATTGTTTTGATTAAAACGGCACATTGTTATGATTTATTTGATTTATCTATTGTTTAAGGGGCAGATGAACATTTATTTTAAACAACACTAAAGAAAAATGTTGTTGTTTGAATCGGCCTAATACACCACTCGATATTTAGACCGTCTTAGTCGATGTCGCGTAGTGTAATAATAATAATAAATAAATAATTTATTGTCAGGCATCTTGGCTCATAGATATATACCTTACAGACTAACATATATGTATATAGAGTAAATACAACTTGTCGTTAGTAAATAAGACTTAAATCTAAGTTAGTAACACTTCACATTGCACAAAGTTCACTTCGTGCTGTTCTGTGGCACCTGTCCGCAGAAGCGACGGAACACCACGCCCTGCGGTCAAAAGTCTTCCTTCAACATGAGCAGCAGAAAAGTGTTCGGGACTTGCACCACGAACGCCTTGAAATTGCCTTGTAATAAGGGTCAGACTGTCTTACTCGGAATGAAAAATAAGACCGTCTGAATATCGAGTGCTTAATAACGCGTAGTTTAAGGCCCTTTACTCATGCATTGCACATCGCACTCAAAGTGGTGGGGGTGGCAGCGGAACCCCTGTTCACCAAAGGAAAATTAATTTTAGTTTATTTAACTTTTTATTAAGTTTTTTTTTAATATGTTCAAGTTTTATTTAACTTTGACGTGTACCTAGGCTGTATTTTAATATAAATCTTGAGATTTTATGAGATTTGCAAAATCCAGCCGAATTCTTGAGAAGTGTCCAAAAACACCGAAATCTCGAGACCAATCCTGAGATATGGTAACCATATACAAAAAGGTCAGGACCAGTAATTGCAGCATCACTTGGCCGAAGCCTATGTCCAATATCGGTGGCAGCGATCTCTTACACCGGGCCTTGGTGCAGGCCATAGTCCGGAGCGAGGAGGAGTGGTAGGCGGACGTCTCCTTCTGCGAAGCAGTATTACTAGCAAAGGAGGAGGCCCTGGAGGGCTTGCGGACGGCGAGCTATGGGTAGCTCGCTGTCTGACCGTCCGGCAACTGTCCGGACCGAGCCCAAGACGTCGACGGCGCGCACTGTTCCCGCGCGCCTCAAGGAGTTGTCAGCAACAGCAAGGGCGTAGCTGGGTCGAAGCTTACTGGGGCCAGGGTTAGTCCGAAAGGTAGCTTGAGCCCCGATATGATGGCACGAAGGAACGGGGTGGGTTTTTATTCAGTAAGAGTCTGACACTATCTCCCGCTCCGCTCCTCCCACTATAAAAAAAAGTGTTGATGAAATAAATTAAACAAAGTAATACTTACCAAACAGCCTGGCAGGCGGCTGTTTGGTAAGTATTCGGTTGAATACACACGGCTTTGAAGTGTCAAGTTCAGAAAAGTCAATCAAATGATTGTAGGAGTTTGCGTAACTTATAAAGAACGAATTCTGTCTGTACCTAATTTGTGTAGCAGCGGGGAACGTTAAGAAGAAGAAATTAAATTTTATTTTTGCAATTCGGAAAAATCTTCGTGACTCCATTCGGAAATCTATATATATAAAAATGACCCCCGTTTTCCGTTGTCACGACTTGGCATGAAAACGGCTTGACCGATTTGGCTGATTTTTTTTTTTTGTTGTGATTGTTATTGTGAGGAGAAGGTTCTTATGGGAAAAAAATTAGGGTAGTGTAGGGTAGAGTAATAGGGTAGAGTAGGGTAGAGTAGGGTAGAGTAGGGTAGAGTAGGGTAGAGTTGGGTATAGTAGGGTGGAGTAGGGAAGAGCGGGAGCGAAGCCGCGCGGGCAAAGCTAGTTTATTATAGTTTGCACGGAACCCTCAGTGCGCGAATCCGACTCGCACTTGCCCAGTTTTTTTTTTTTTACTTAATTCTACTGTATTTTAATTTTAGGTACTATCTTGTATTGAGGTACGAATAAACATTTTTCTTTTTTTCTTTCCTTCTATATGCCTGGAACAGTTAGATTATTCACTCTTTACTACTTATTACGACCCGCCTCGGTTTCGCTCGGGTGCAATATTGTTACGTACGTGGGTAACTAAATGCCGATTTACCAATAAAGAACTTTATTTATCACAAGCAATAAGTATTTAGTCCAGTCAACAATTATTATCCAAATCACAATAAGCACTAGAGTTCCGTTACACTATCGCCTCGGTCGTTAGATAAAATCACTTCGCACTCTTAGGTAGATCGCTCTTGTTCGCAGATGAAATCAAAACTGACTCACTTCCGTTCGGGGGCTCGTATTTATACGCGGAGCAAAGAAAATTCTAGATACTGACATCTCAGGATAGATCCAGAACAATAGAGTCGCGTCGCGGGGCCATAAATCAATTTTATTACTTTGTCCTTCGCGAGTCACTTTCACGCGAATTTCGACTCTATTGTTAATGGCGGAAAGTACCATTTCCCTTATCCACCTACAGATACCTACAGATTACATACCTACTAAATAGTCGGTACAACGAGTACTTATGAAGGATTGTTCCAGATCTTGCCAGGCTAGGTAGGTACTTTGGTTCTAGAGCTTTCGAACAGCAATGCATTTTAATTATTCGTTGCCACTCTTTATTTTGTCGGATATATGACGTGTTGTAGTTTAACGGCGTAACAATATTATACATTTATAAACCTTCCTCTTGAATCACTCTATCTATTAAAAAAAAACGCATCAAAATCCGTTGCGTAGTTTTAAAGATTTAAGCGTACATAGGGATATAGGGAAAGAAAAAGCGACTTTGTTTTATACTATGTAGTGATATAAGTACATAACTATCTACTTAATTAGTACCTATGCTAAAAGCCAACTAGTCTTCTTCTTTGAATATTGCAAGCACCATCAAGCACCCACTTACACAAACACTGGGTAATCGCATTAGTTCAGCTTAAACCGGCAGCTTTTATAGTAAACTAGCTACTGTCAGTGGCTTTGCCCACGTCACGAGCAGAAAATTACGGTATTCAAAAGATTAAACAGCATAATCATCTATTTAATCACAATTTAAAAAGAAATATCTTATACTAGTCTAGTAGTCAAAGTCCCGTCAAAATCGGTCCAACTATTTCGGAGATCAGCCGGAACAAACAGTCAGACAGACAATCAGACAAATGTTTAGTTTTAATTGCATTATTTGTTACTAGCTGCTCCCAGCGGCTTCGCCCGCGTGATAGCAGCAAATTATCCCAAAGGAACATACTTCTGGGATAAAAAGTATCCATGTCCTATTCCAGGACATGGTCTATCCGTGTACCAAGTTTCATCAAAATCGGTTGTGCCATTGAGGCGTGAAGACGTAACAAACAAACAAACTCACTTTCGCTTTTATAATATTAGTAAGGATAAGTTTTAGAATATACTTTCATGCATATAAATATGCATTAAAAGTTAGTGTGTTTACAAACGGACACTTCAATTTTACTTTATGTATGTGATGCTGGGTGCTGGCTTTTTGAAAGCAGCTTACATACTTATTAACTCAGTAGGTTCACATTCATTTAGTCTACAGAAAACATTTTTAAAGTGGCAATATGTACTTTTCCTAATAAGCATGAAATAATACCTAAATTTTGATACACGTGCAAATTTGTCACTGCAGCTCTAAGCTCCGCTCCGTGTATTGTTTGCACCTACCTAACAGGTAATCTCCGAAAGTAAAATACGTTGGGGTAAGATTGGCATAGGGGTAAGAACGTATAAATATATAGGTATTATACCACGTATTTAGTTTTATTTTTAGTGTCAGTAGTGTAGTCATTATGTCCACCTTGCCCAGCAATGTGGCTGGCATTAAAATTAAAGCTAAATAGTGATATAATTTATATTTATACGTTCTTACCCCTATGCCGATACTAGTCCGATTGCTAAAATTTTTATACCGCCTTATTCCCGAGTGTCATAAGCTAAATTTTATGTACGCGGGCGAAGCCGCGTGCAAAAGCTAGTTTTATAATAATCCTGGATCCGTCCTTGACCATGTTTTAACGAAATCCGTTACGCCATTCTCGCGTGATGAACAAACATACTCACAAACTTTCGCCATTATAGTATTACTAGCTTTTACCCGCGGCTGCGCCCGCGTTGATTAATATACTTTAATTTAATAATAATATTTGTACATGAATTTTCTCTTTCTCCATAAAACAAATTAACCTATGTCCGTCTTCAGGGTCCCAACTATCTCTGTACCAAAATTCATCAAAATCGGTTGTGCCATTTAGGCGTGAAGTCGTAACAAACAAACTCACTTTCGCTTTTATAACATTAGTAAGGATTGTGACTAAATATGACTTCCCTTTAAACAATGACTAATTAAACCGCCACAAATATTGCGCACACTTTTAAAACTCAACAAACAGTTTTATCATCGACATTGACACAATTAAACGTGTTCACATCAGAGTCATGAGATTCATTTGCTTCTGTGCATTTCTTATCTCGATATTTTTTGTGATATCGTGCCACGATTACATAGAAGGACAACAGTTTGGTGCCCGCATGACTTATAGACAAGTCAAGAAACAAGGTCTCATATTCTTCAAGCGAACTGCAGTTGTAGACCTTGAATATCCAAAAGGAACTAAAATAAAAGGAATTGCAATAATAGATTTGGATCCTGAAAAACGAGGAACTGTCACTATTCTTGCTGGAGGATTGAATTATAACTATGTGTATATCATATTGGAAAGTGAAAGAAGTGTTGGACTTAGATATACTATTGAAATATATCAATAGAACTTCTTAGAACCTCAAGAACATCTCGTCTGGACGTGAATTGCAGTTGTCTGTATGAGAAGCATTAAATCGGAACTTGGTGAAATGGGGCTTTATAGACCCGTCAAATATTCAATGTGAGTGCGTGCTCCTGTTCAAACATCACCCACGTGTAACGGCCTCGTCATGACTTTGCTCTGGCAGTAAGCGGCGCGGCGAGCGGGGCTGCCATCGGTGAGCGGACGCTATGACCGATGTCTCGTCGCGTGTTTCAAATATTTTCATACTTTTGATCTTACCGCTCGCCGCCCCGCGCTTAGCTACCGCTCACAGAGGTAGAGAAAGAGCCGTTAGAATGCCCATTTGTCCATACACCTGCTCTATGAAGGATTTGATAAGTGCCTCTGCCACCGATGTTGGGGGCCCTGTGACAGGGCCCAAACAGTTTAACGAGTTTACCATTGATTCGAAAAGAAGAAGAAAAAGAATAGATCTCCAACATGTTTAGGCCATTGCGATAGCCACGACTGGAAAGCCGACCTCGTAGATTTGGTGCTGAAATGAGTGATGATAGAATACGTACTAACTGTTTTGTGTATTTATCATTGTTGATATTTTATCTTAAATGACCCAGTGACGCAATTCGTTATCAGTGTAGGTACGTACCTATTTTGTGTAGGTACAATATTTGTTTTGTTTTTACCCAAACAGAAGGTAAATTGTTGAGATTATTATTTTAATAAACCAATAAATTAAAATATGGAGCGATCTTTTTAATTGGTGCGAAAACTACCTATCTGCTTAATTAACCAATTCTGTTTAAAGTTTGCTTAAATTAATCCATAAAAGTCTGGTCAACATAATTATTATTATTATCTCTTTATTTATTTTGTACACATATTGATTACATTTTTAAATATTTCAAAAATAAAAATAAAACATTTAAAAATATAAAAAACAGTATCCCACCGGTATCGGGAACAGGGTCCAAGCTACCGGCGGTCAGGGCTCCAGAGAAAGGAACCTCCTGACTATACGAGCCGTGTCCAGGAGTACCGCTTTCTGGATCAAGCCCTTGATCCAGCCGCCTAACGAGAGCCTCCTAAGGTGTTGGTCGAGGCTCTTGGCAATTAAGCCATTACCCGACACGACTATCGGTACAATGATCGCAGTGTCCACATCCCACATGTCGACAACCTCGCGAGCCAAGTCAATATACTTAATTTGTTTATCTTTCTCGGCTCTCACGAGGTTCTCGTCATGTGGAATGGAAACATCAACAATCACTGCACGCCTCTCACTTCGGTCCACCACCACTATATCAGGCTTATTAGCTAAAATAGTCCTGTCAGTGATGATGGACCGGTCCCAGTACAAAGTGATATGGCCATTATCAAGAACTGGGTCGGGCTCATACCTGTAGTATGGCACTTCTGATTCTACAAGAGAGTACTTTAGAGCAAGTTGCTGATGTATAATCCTGGCTACTAGGTTGTGCCTATGCAAGTATTCTCCGTTAGCGAGACGAGAACAACCAGAGATAATGAGAGTCCCGGACGGTGACATGCCCGACAGATGTCAACCGTGCCGTCCTTCACAATAAATCTCCGGTAGTTATTCGTCATGATAACTTCGTCCATAATTGCACAGACAAAGCCTTCGGTTTCCCCAAAGAGGTCACCGAAACGCAGCCAGGCTACGGACGCCAATTGGTCTACATCGGGCCCATGAAGGGCCCGGAAAAAGCGTCCGTGAAGCTCTTTGCTCTGCCATACTTCCCTGCGATCGTTAGTGTCAAGCACTATAGGTTTGCGCCAGTTCTCGTTAGCCAGGGCGAGCGGGGTGAGTCCCTTGTTCACTGCCACTACATCTCGATGCATACCCACGTCGGCAGCTAGGAAATATTCCCTGAGGCTGCATACCTCGCGGTTGTGTAGGGTCTTAGCATTTAAAAAGCCTCGACCCCCACACTTCCGCGGGATATACAGTCTCATCACCGACGATCGTGGGTGATGCATTCGGTATGCAGTCAGCAATGTACGGACCCGCCTATCCAGGGCGTCAAGTTCCGTTTGAGTCCATTTAAGTATGCCGAAAGAGTACATCAGTACCGGCATGACCCAACCGTTGAAGGCGCGCACCTTGTTTCCGCCTGAAAGAAGGCTATTGAATACCTTCTTCAGGCGCCCAAAGAAACGCTCCTTCAACGATTGCTTCATGTCAATGATACTGATGCCTAGAGCTTCCGACATACCCAAATACTTATAGGTTTCGGTTGACGAGAGGGACCTCAGGTTTATGGAATCCGTGAGTTGAGCTTTATTATTATTATACGTATATTTATCTCAGGACCCTAAGGTCCTGGACCTTTGGGAGGCGTACGAGGGGTCGAAACCAGCTCGAAGAGGCCTTTTTTGTGCGTTTAATGGAACGTGGTATCAACCAGCGATTATCCCTGTACGCGCTATGCTAGTGCATCCAAGGACAACCCCCGGTTTGAAAAACTATTGCGACATAATATGGAAAACAAAATAATAGGGCTATGGTTTTTGGAGTCATAAGTGGACCGGTAACATGGAACTATCTTAAGACTATGGCCCCTGCCTGAACAATGCTATTAATATCCATCGATAAAAGGCAGGGGGTGACTTGCACACTCAATAAATGGGCCCCCTAAAACGGCCGCTAGCACGAAGTGACGTAGCAACAAGGGGGCAACATATCCTGAGGCGCTTGAGGAGTGGAGAAGCATACCACGGCTATCAGGACAATCCCGGAAGTACGGTCAAGATCCCTACCAGCACCTTACTGGATTATGCATCCATCTCCCGAGCATGTTTGCTCTTGCGACTCTCCACTCAAGCCAGCCAATAAAGGCAAGAGAGAGGTGGGAGCTCTGTTCCTCGTCAGTGTTCACTACGGCCGGCCAATAAAGGCAAGCCGGAGATGAAGAACAGGAATTCTCCCGAGAGATCGGGTCCGTGGGGTCGCTAATACCCAACAGTTCGCCACAAAACTGCCCTGCGGATTTTATTATTATTATTATTATACAACTTTATTGCACACCTTAACTTAGTAGAGGACAAACATTTACAAAAAATAAGTGTACAATAAGTGTCCAAATCCATAATAAAACAGATTTTTGCATAATCTTTAACATAACATCGACATTATTATTTGATTTCCGAATATTTTTGTAACAATTAGTCAAAAAATATTTAGTAGATTTAGTAAAATCGTAGCAGCGAGAAAAATGTATCTACACTTTTTTATTAATTTATTGCATAAAGTTACGAATAGAAAATCACGCTATCATCTACATACAAGGAGCCAAGCAGTCGACTTGAATGTTTAGACGGCTTTTTGTGATCTTGCGTTTGAGAAAATTTTAACGCACTGGTTTCAAGAGTAACTTGCAAACCGAAGAATTAGTTTGAATCTTATGTATTCTTAAGTATTCTAAAATTAGTTTTTTTTTTTATTATACAAATATACAATTTATACACGAGAAAACATTGTTTTAATTAAAAATCGCAATTTAACACCGATTGACGAGGTCTGACATCTAGGCTAAGGTAAAACATAATAAAACAACTGTTTTATATTTTATTGAATACGAACGCGCCTTATACCAAAAAAAAACTTTTCTATTGAACGCAGTTTTATATTCACAATCTGATTGGCCTATGTTTACGTAAAATAGAAGTCAACCAATCACAGACAACCAGCCATTTTCCTGTACCTGTCAAACGCAAATGTCAAACAATTCTGAAACAAATCTTACCAATTTTGCGATTATTCTAACAAAATTGTAAGAAATATTAGTCAAATTTCGTTTTAAAATGTCGGAAAATGGGCACGATGCGTAAGAAAACTCAAGTGTCGTTTGTGATAAGAGATGAGGAGGAACGGCGGCATAAAAATGGAGTTAGTTCATTGCAACTCGATCCGATACAGGGGCGATTGTATTCAGCCGGTCGGGATGGAATTATTCGTGTGTGGAGTACTGCAACTGGTGTGCAGGACCGGTACATCCAGAGTATGGAACACCATACTGACTGGGTGAACGACATCGTATTATGTTGTGGCGGTAAGAACTTAATAAGCGCTTCGTCAGATACCACCGTGAAGGTATGGAATGCTCCGAAAGGTTTCTGTATGTCTACGTTACGAACTCATAAAGACTATGTACGTACTTTAGCTTACGCTAAGGACAAGGAACAGGTGGCAAGCGCGGGTTTAGACCGCGCAATCTTTCTTTGGGATGTCAACACATTGACAGCTTTGACTGCCAGTAATAATACTGTTACCACATCGAGCCTCGTTGGTAACAAGGAGTCTATATACAGTCTGGCTATGAATCCTCCTGGGACTATCTTAGTAAGCGGTTCTACAGAAAAAGTGCTCCGGGTTTGGGATCCTAGAAACTGTTCAAGACTTATGAAGTTAAAGGGGCATGCTGATAATGTTAAAGCCTTAGTAGTAAGCAGAGATGGAACTCAATGTGTATCTGGCAGCTCTGATGGCACAATCAAATTGTGGTCTTTATCACAGCAGCGGTGTGTTTCTACTATAAGAGTACATTCTGAAGCGGTATGGGCGTTATTAGCTACCGAAACATTCACGCATATCATTTCGGGTGGAAGAGATAGACTAGTTATCATAACGGAACTAAGAAATCCAGATAACTTTATGATAGTATGTGAAGAAACTGCTCCTATACTCAAACTGTGTTTTACAGCAGACAACGCAGGAGTTTGGGTGTCAACATCCGAATCTGATGTCCGTTGCTGGAAACTGCCTCCTTTAAATTCCTTAGATATGTATAACCAAAATAACTATAATACGAGTAATGTATACCAAACGCAGCCTACACATCACATTCCTGGCGGTCCCGCAATCAAGCACTATACAGTATTAAATGACAAGAGACACGTAGTAACAAAGGATACCGCTAACAACGTAGCATTATATGATGTGTTAAAAGCTTGTAAATTAGAAGATTTAGGTGAAGTAGATTATGAAGAGGAAGTAAAGAAAAGATTTAAAATGGTTTACGTACCGAATTGGTTTAATGTAGATTTGAAGACTGGGATGTTGACAATACATTTGGGACAAGATGAAACGGACTGTTTGAGTGCATGGGTTAGTGCTAAAGAAGCTGGATTGACTACTGAGAATGATCAGAAGGTTAACTTCGGTGCGTTGCTGTTGCAAGCGTTGTTGGACCATTGGAATCATCCGAATAGGGTGAATGAAGCTGGACAGAGGGTTATTGGAAATAATTACTTTAGTGTACCTCAACATACTCCTCTTATTTTTAGTGAAGTTGGTGGACGGACACTTTATAGGCTACAGGTTAGTGAAACTATAAAGTTTTTCTTCTAATGTCTTTCCAATCAATGCCTACTTTAATCAGGTGGCCGCCTGGCCGCCTCCTGTGAAGCAGTCATGCTAGTGAGGCCACACATGTTTTTTTTCTGTGCTTTGCCTTCAATCAGATTGATGACTATAAGCAAGTGGGTGGATAGTGATTGGGATCTAGAATTTCTGGTTATCAAAGATGTGCCTTCTTTTTGAGCTGTTCTTATCCTGAATTAAGTCACATGCCAATGGGTTAGTGTGGCATCTCCGTCGCTCCAGGTAGACGCTATCCCTGACTTTTACTACGCTTGAAGTCACACGCGTGAACGGACTTCCTCACGTCCCAGCCCCCGGAATCTCGACCCCTATTACCAACCACTATTCATCACCATAGGCGTGGAATTGCGGACAGTCGTTCGGACCCAGCAACGCGCGCCTCAGAGGTCTTAGCAAAACCGTAAAGGCCCAGCATGGTGGAAGCCTACTAGAGCCTAGGTTTGTCTTCCAAAAAAATTCAGTCAATAAAAGTCTGACACTCCCTCCCGCGCTGCTCCAGAGCGGAAGAAGTCATTGGCTGATTTACCACCCAAGAATAAACCCTTACTCTATTTCTGAACACTATTCCTGTCTGCCATAAGCTCTATAATACATGATAGTTTCCATGATTTCCAGGTAGGCGACGCCGGCGGTGAAACGGAAGGCAACCTCCTCATCGAGACAGTGCCATCCTGGGTGGTAGACGTCGCGATAGAGATGGCAGCCCCTAAGCTGAACAAGTTGCCTTTTTATCTGCTCCCTCATTCAAGCTGTCAGAGCAAACAGGATCGGCAGAAGAAGGTATTTCAACTTTATTCCGTACAATATAGTACTGATAATTCAAAAAAATTCACTAGTAATTTCATAAAATAGTAAATAATCCTCTCATTCATTTCGATCATTGTGGCCAATCCCAAGGGATTATGCAGGATATATTAGGCGATTGTCACACTGCCAAGCATCACTACATATTGCATGTCATGTCAACGCACCTACTTGCGGGAGTGCCGATCCGCATCATCGTACGGGTTTTTTACGCACTCACGCACGTAATTGCGTTCCGTAGATTCACACGTTTCTGATTAATTTCATCCAAAATCATGCACGGCACTACAAGACTCAGTCACTAAATGGGTACAGAAGACAATCTCATGTATGTACATTACTTTTTATACCTACGCTCGGTGGACGCACATTAATGAGCGTTTGAGCCGGAGCTGTTCGACGAGCGGTCCGACACGCTACCGAGATATTGTGTCCGTGAGCGGTGTCTAAGTGTGCGTTGCTCGAGCGCGCTTTGTGTGTAGATTGATTTCTGTTCCTATATATTTTGTGGCATAAGTCATTTTTACCAACTTAACAAGAGATGTTAGGACCAGTTGACTTGCGCGCTGTCATTACTTTACGAGTTACGGCTTCTGATTCGCTGAAACTTATATCATGTGTCCAATGGTTAGCAGCTCCAGCTCCTTTCTGGGTGATTACGAAAAAAAAATCTGGTAATGCGGGCGTGGACCGGAGCTCTCGCCTTAGCCTTCTTACGCAACCTGACTTCGCCATCTCTCTCTATTCGTGGCACTGCGTGTGCATTCATTGAGGGAACACTTAGAAGATGATTTGATGAGGTCTGTCCATCTAATAGGTTATCGACCGGAGTGGGTGCCTGAAAATTCCGAGCTCGCTTGGCACTATTATTGCTCTATGAACTAGTGTCGCCTAAGCCAATAGGCGATACTAGTTCATTTTAAAATTGACACACAAAAGACTCCATTAGTCATTTCACTAACTATAGTAGAAAATACGAGGGCGGGTCGATAAGTCCGTGACTTTTTGATTTTTCCGCCTCTTAACCCTTCAGATTCCGTCAATTATAGACACAATAGTAAGACAATAGATGCGCGGCCACCGGGTGTCGCTTGGGGATTCATGAATTAATTGAAATGGCAACACTGCTCCCGTCAACAGTCATCTGTCAGATGACTCCTGTCAAAAATGGAACAAGCTGTGACACCTACTGCTACCGCGTTGACTGAGAAGAAAATGGAAAAAAGTGAATTTCGTGTGCTCATTAGGCATTATTTTTTGCGGAAAAAATCCATTACGCAAACCAAGGCTAAGCTTGATAAATATTATAGGGACTCTGCACCATCCATTTCCATGGTAAAAAAGTGGTTTACTGAATTCCGATGTGGCCGTACCAGCACGGAAAATGCCGAACGTTCTGGACGCCCAGTTGAGGTCTCCACATCCGAAACTGTTGAAAAAATCCACGATATGGTTTTAGCCGATCGGCGATTAAAAGTGAGAGAGATTGTGAAAGCCATAGGCATCTCGCATGGCTTAGTGGTTTCAATTTTAAACGATCATTTGGGTATGAGAAAGCTTTCCGCAAGATGGGATCGACCACAAACGCAAACGTGTGACACTTTCGCAGGAATGTTTGGCGTTGTTCAATCGCAATATGAACGAGTTTTTGCGCCGTTTCGTAACCGTGGACGAAACGTGGATCCACAACAACAGACCGGAGACCAAACAGCAGTCAAAACAGTGGGTTTCTCGGGGTGAATCGGCGCCAAAGAAGGCAAAGGTGGGTTTGTCAGCCAATAAAGTCATGGCGACTGTTTTTTGGGATACACGCGGTATTATCCACATTGACTACCTTCAAAAAGGAAAAACAATCAATGGCGAATATTACAGCAACTTATTGGGTCGATTCGATGAGGCATTGAAAGAAAAGCGACCGCACTTGGCCAAGAAAAAAGTCCTTTTCCATCAGGACAATGCACGGGTGCACACATGTGCAGTTTCTATGGCAAAAATCCATGAATTGGGCTACGAATTGCTCCCTCATCCGGCCTATTCTCCCGATCTAGCCCCTTGTGACTACTTCTTGTTCCCAAACTTAAAGAAATGGCTCGGTGGAAAGAGATTTGCCTCCAACGACGAAGTCATCTCACAAACAAATTCCTATTTTAAAGACCTCGACAAATCATATTTTTCGGAAGGGATAAAAAAAATTGGAGAAACGTTGGGCTAGTGTATAGAGCTCAAAGGAGACTACGTTGAAAAATAAAATAACTTTTTATCTAAAACTTTGTGTTTTATTTAAAAAGTCACGGACTTATTGACCCGCTCTCGTATATTAATCTAATTGCAGAAACCATAAAACATGTGATAAAGAAAAGTTAATTGATATAAGAATTAGAAAGTCATAAATACAAGATATCTTATCTTAATATTGCAAGGTTCCCATTATCAATTTAAACAAGGAATAATGCTGCTTTTTTTTCTTTAAGATATATGAAATCTCTGTTAAAGTGCTAATTACACCATTTTTTGTAGTAGAAAAGCTTTGCCTTACACTAAGCGTGGGTGCGTTCACAAACATGTAAGTGTCCCCGCAAACGGGCCTCAAAAAAACGCCGCTTGAAGTCGCTTCAAACTTCTCCGACCACACAAGCTGTCCCGCGCTTCAGCTGTTTTTTACGGTGGCTTCTAGCTTTCTTTTTGTGGCCGCTTCTAGCGTTTTTGAGGCCCTTGTGTGAGGACAGTAAACTCATATACACAAGACACCCAGACCTGAAACAACGATCTGTAGGCCATACAAATATTTGATCCGTACAGGAATCAAAACCGCAACACGCAGCGCAGCAGCCAACCGTGTTGTCGTTAGTTTGTGTTTGTTACTCCTTCACACAGGGCCCGATCTAGCTATTTAGCCGCCCCGGCAAAAATATTTTTCGCCGCCATTTACCTCATCATCATCATATCAGCTGAAAGATGTCCACTGTTGGACTTTTGCCTCTCCCAAGCGTCGCCATAACGACCGATCCTGTGCGTCACGCATCGATCGGATTCCCGCGACCCTGACCAGGTCATCGGTTCACTTTGTTTCTTTACCTACATACACAAAACTATATAAGTCTTATGTCTTAAATATTTCTACTATCCAATCTGAAGTAGGCTTTGGAAGGTGGCACATAAAATTCTCAACCTGCCAACTTGAGTGTGGATGGCTAGGTTGGAAGATAGGAATAAGTCAATTGGCCGCTCTGGGCAAAGCCCGTCTTGCCCCCCCCCCCCGCTCCCACTAGATGAAGCCCTGCCTTCACACTTAAACGACTTACTTTTATCTCCTACCCTCCCTTAGAATAATTTTGTACTTTCACGTGGACAAAGCCAGGAGCTAGCTACAATAATATGCCATCCATTCTCAACATAATTATTCTCTCTTCAAACCAGGACCGCCTAGTAGCAAACGACTTCATCCAATGCCGTAAAGTAGCGGAACACGTGGTCGAGAAGATCGTGGGAGGGGGGGATGTGAACGGAGCGAGTGCGGGCAGTGGACGCGGCAGTGCTGACGAGAACAGTGGCAACGACGCCCCTGAAGAACGCGTTGAACTGCTCTGCTGTGATCAGGTAAGAGTGTTAAGAGCTACTAACCGTCATAGTTCTAAAGGCTGTCCAGTGGCGGATAGCTATGTAGCAAGAGTAGCAAATGCTACAGACCCCGCGTGTTCGAGGATCCTGCACTAGCACTCAAAACAAATATAGTCAAAGTATATTAAAATCTGAATACAGCTAATTATTTCAGATATGATAGTCAATCTTTTAGATTGTCCTCATTACTGTACTTTCTTTCTCAATCTTAAAATCTATGGGGTAATTCAAATCCTTACTTAACATTATAAAAGCGAAAGTAAGTTTGTTTGTTACGTCTTCACGCCTATATAACAAAACCGATTTTGATGAACCTTGGTACACGGATGGACCATGTCCTGGAATAGGACATAGGATACTTTTTATCCCGGAAGTATGGTTCGCTTGATAATTTTCTGCTATCACGCGGGCGAAGCCGGTGGGAGCAGCTAGTAGGTCTATAATACAGAGTTCCTTTGATCGAATTTGCCCCGCGCTGGCTAAATCCGCCACTGGTGTTAACACCAGTTTCTCTACCACAAACGCTTAACGCGGTTAAAGCGTTTTTGGCGGGATTTCTTCGAGTGAAGTTCAGTGACTAATTTAATTATTCGCAAATTGATTCCTAGTGTATATTGTGATGTAAAATGTATGTAGTTTTGTATCTCAGGGGTCTGCGCAACAGGACAATATTGGACAATATTGAATTAAGGGAACTTGATATCGACTTGTTCTGCACCAGTGTGGCGTCCTTGCGACGACAAATAGCACAAACATTAAAAAAAAAATGTAATCAACTATAATACGTACTTTTCCTCTCGATATACAATACATTTTGTCTACGTGTGGAGGCTTGTAATTAGCAATTTGAAAATATTACACATTGTATATCAATTATTTTGTTAGTCTGTAAGCCTTCTTTAAAATGGGATAAAAAAATAAATAATAAATATGTGGAATCGTTGTACACTAACACAAAATAGATACGTTAGGATAGATTTTATACCTACGCTAGGCGATCACGCTAGGAACAGCGCGGTGCGCCGAACTGTACGAGAGCGACCGGGCATTTGAGCCGAGATATCGTGTCCGTGAGCGGTGTCTGTGTGCGTTTCTCGAGCGCTTTGTATGTAGATTGTCTTCTGTACCTATTTTGTGACACTAGTTTATATTACTTAAACAATTTTTCATTTCAGGTACTCGACCCCAACATGGACTTACGAACGGTCCGCCACTTCATATGGAAATCCAACGTGGAGTTCACACTTCACTACCGAGTGCTAAAACAATGAGACGTGCCCTTCTTCACTCGGACCCAGTTCAGGAAGTACTGCACCTTCCATTGTATGTATAGACTGTGAGAATGGTAGTTTTAGCGATAAGTGATTCAATTTGTGGGTAGTTTGGTATAAAATGCTAAGTTGATTTTTGTGTTTTTTTTTTGTTGAGTTTCTTCAAATGAAATGTTCCAGGGTAGACCGAAAATCCTTTGCAGCTCATTATTAAAGAATCCAGGTATTTATTTCAAACTAGCTATTACCCGCGGCTTCACACGCATACTCAAAATATATCCTATGTCACTCAGGAATAAAGCTGCTTTCTATTGGTGAAAATGAGACGTGCCCTACTTCACTCGGACCCAGTTCAGGAAGTACTGCACCTTCCATTGTATGTATAGACTGTGAGGACGGTAGTTTAGCGATAAGTGATTCAATTTGTGGGTAGTTTGGTATAAAATGATAAATTGATTTTTGAGTTTTTTTTTGGTTGAGTTCCTTCAAATGAAATGTTCCAGGATAACGTTCCGTAAATTCAAATTTTGAGAGGTTTTTTATCAATTTACAGTTTTTTTTTTCGGTGGTTAGAAATCACCCAGATGACATCTCCCGCCCTTGGGCGGAACGGGAGATAGTGTCAGACTCTTACTGACTATAAAACCCACCCTGAATTTCGTTGCCTTTCATACCGGGGTCGAGCCTCCCTTCCGGAACTAGACCCTGGCCCCGGTAGGCTTCGACCCAGCTGGGCCCTGCTGTTGCTGACAACTCCTTGGCGCGCGGGAACAGTGCGCGCCGTCGATAACTTGAGCTCGGTCCGGACAGTTGCCGGACGGTTGGACAGCGAGCTTAGCCATGGCAATTTTCCGTTCAATATCAAGGCATTTATTTCAAATAAACCCATTTACAGTCACTTTTGGCAACGACTAACGATAGCATGTTTTTACTGAATGTACCGTAGTATCTTCAGTTGCCCTTGGCATTCGTGGCCACAGGAAATCTTTCGAACCCCACGCCCTGGATATTCCTTATTCTGAACTCACTAAGGTGAAAGAATATTCTTTCGACGACAATATGTAGGGCGTCTCTGACATCGACGCAAAAACGAAATGAAAAAACTGACGAAAAATTCCACCACTGGGAAGTCCAGAATCATGTACCGGATCCGTGGTATTCGTTTGTGCATCAATGTCAGAGATACCCAGTATAGTCTTACATATGCCATCATCTACTCAACCTTTACCTGTAACAAGCCTTTTATAAGCCCAGTGCAAACTTTTATAACTACCCTCCTTGAAAAAGTTTAAAGCTAGATTAGACCAACGCACAGGTGTAACACGCTTGATTTGTATGTAGAACGACGTCGCGTGACGTATATCAAGTGTAGCTCTAAAAGTCTAGTTTCAATATAAAATGTAGAGAGACCGACGTGCCCAAATCTGCGTGTGTGGTACAGTGTGTGAGTGGTGTAGTTCTACCTTTGAAATAACCCGGTTACAACAACAGTGAACGTAATGCTTCAAACATTTTCCCCTCCACTACCGCCCACTATTTAAACGCCGCTAGTGTAAAACATCCTGTCAGCAATAAGCGAGATTTTATTCGACTACGAAAAAGCCGAAATGGGACTTAATCCTTTTCATAGAGTACATAGCTATACAGCAAGTATGATCAAATCATTTTTCAAATACTCAGCGAAAGATCTCTTGAAAGACTTTTTGCTTTTGCGAAGTCGAATAACAATTTCTACTCAATTGGCTTTCCTATTGAACCTTTTTAGGTACAACATCGTAAGGACCAATTTGCATTTTTTGCAGGAATTAATTTTACTCTCCCCTAATTAATTTTTTTTTTCTCTTTATAAACCAAACCTTATGATAGGATTAACAAAATGTATAAGGTAACCAATTCAAAAGGTTATCATCATGATTGGGTAACGGCTTCATTGGGTTTAGAAAAGGTTTCTGTTAAAAGGCATTACCCGATAAGGGTAACCAAATGTATGGTATGGTAAGGGTGTTTTTAATATCGTGCGATTTTCATTACGCATGCGGGATTGCCCCGCATCCAGAACATTTCAAAATGCATTAAAACCCTACTATAAATCTTGTATGTAATGCACATTTGCGGGGTTTACGCAAGCGGGGAATCCCGCATGTGATCAAAACCGCACGATGTGAAACACCCAAATAAATGGACTTTCGAAAAGCAAAAAAAAAAAAAGTATTTGTCTACAGTTACTTTTAAAATACCAATATACCCCTGACTTGTTCGTATGACATTGTATAGCACACATTTATACTATTAGAAAATGTATTATTAATAAATATTTGTTAGATACTATTAAAAAAAATGTCTGTCCCAATTTAAAAATGTTTAGTGGCTTTTTTGTATCTTAATTTAATTTTGATGCAAACATAATTGCCAGTGATAACCAATGCTACTAACGGTCGATTTTGAAACAAGCAAGAGAGATAGCTATACTTCTGTATAGCTTCATTTCTTACTCACACGATTGACAGTGCCAAATGAATATTTACCTTTATGCACTTAAAATAAAGTCGAAAATAAATAAGCTGACCTGAAGCGTGCACGTGTATCTCTGTTTGATTTGACGCGCTCCCGGGCTAGTGGAAGTTTATTGATTTTCAAGTTAGTCTAAGTAGCTTAAGGTCTATATTTGTTTGGCAGTGACAAGCGTTCTGCACAGGTTTTAATATGCCATAATAGGGCTCGAATTCTCGACAAGAAACTTTACAGTAGAAGATAACTATACCTTTGAATAACTGTCCTATCAAAAGCTAGTTGCTCGATCGACCGCTAGGGGCGCTGCAGTTGTCTTAGATATAGTAATCGTTTAGCAGCTATTTTATCAGTAAAAACCCACGACCATGGTTCAAATGGGTTCTACCAACTACAATAATGTTCTTGTCAAATAGTTTTAAGTCACAATATTATACTTAACTGAAGTCGATGACGCGAAAGATAATAAATTGTAGATGCTCTAGAGATGTCTACTGTACATTGTGACATGCTTGTAATTATACTACTATTTGAAATAAAGTTGTTAATTTAAAATTTGATGTCTACTTATTTAACTATTTACAGTGGAGTACAGAGGCGTAGTGTGGTCTCATTTCGATGTGGGTGACGGCTCATTAGCGAGGCCTTTTTCTTTCATAAATTCGAAAACGAGACAGTGACTATCGCAAACCACCGTTCGACAATATCGTCGCTTATTATTATTTTGAAGATAAGGGGCTATGCATCTCCCGTAGTGTAGGGGATGTAGTCACTGCGACCTAAAAGATCTATTGTGACTCGCCAACTTATTAGAGTAACTCTTTTAGCCCAGAGGCTTCCAGGAACTCTAGAATACTCCTAGCTTTAAGAGTTTTAATCTCGTCCGGGCGAATAATGTGTCGGCCCAGATGGATACTTCGTTTGTGGATAAGGGGCCCACATTCACACAAAAGCTGCTTAGGCGTCTCCCGTATATCGTCGCTTACCATCAGATGAAATATTGGTCAAACGCAAGCCTCATATCAGTTATATAAAAATACCTTCGTTCCTAAAGAGTCCTCTCTTGACCTAAGGCTCTCATTTTGCCCACGCCTAGCTACTACGCTACTGGTGGCGTAGCTAAATGACCAGGGCTCTTTATTTTTACGTAAGTAATCTTCAAATACCTTCTCCTTCTCAAGGCGGAGTGGGTGGAATTTCCGACTTTCGAGCTCAAGGGATCCGAGGCACAGAGTTCATTGGGGCACTACCCCACGCTGCCCTAAAACGCAAAACGTTTAGTCAGTAAGAGTTATCTGACGATTTCTCACCAATAAAAAGCCAGGAGCCCGGGAATTAGGGTTTAGTAAGTACGGCTTAATAAAACTACTGAGCCAGCAGAGTCCAGACTGATTTTCGAGTTTCTGACTACTACTACTAATCGTAACGACTGACATAGATCTAAAAATTATAGTGGTGGCTATGGCATAAGTGCTTTTCCAGAGGTACGGAGTAGTCTCGGTGTATAGAATAACTAGAATTACCTATTACCAATCAATCTACGGTACGGCTTGGCAATTAGTGTTCTAACCTTGAAGATCTATGCCAGTGGCTATTATAACTTCGCAAAGCTTATCGAAAGGAGGTAAATTACTGTAAATACCCCATTTCTTTACATTTACTCACTTGTTGAAATAAGGTTTTAATTGGTTAGCAATGTATTTCCAAACGAAAAATTGTGACGTTATTGACTAATTTCTGGACGATTTAGTTACCTTCACATTCGGATTATCTGTCATTTGTCAAAAGATAACCTAAAAAGCTTATTTTCCTCAATGAAAAACTAAATATTAACAGAAAAATGAGTGGAAGACTCATACTGCGGTCTTTATATTGTAGTTTCACAACAAAGGCACCTTTGAAACATAGTTTCCTTCCCACAAATAGGTTATACATCGGAATATTGCAAGTTTCCTGCAATGGGTATTGCACCAAACCTGAGGCTGCATTTGTGGAAAAGAAACACTGTAATATTGGAACTATTGGTCATGTGGACCATGGCAAGACTACCCTGACAGCTGCTATAACGAAAGTATTAGCGAATGATGGACTGGCACAGTATGTATCTTATGATGAGATTGATCGAGCGCCGGAAGAAAAAGCAAGAGGTAAGGTCATTTAGTTTGAATAAAGTGGTTTTTATTTGGCAATTTCAAGTAGTTTTAAACATAAGGACCGTGTTCTTTAACTAACTGGCGATAATTTCATTGTAAAAAAAACTTGAGAGGTGTCAAGGGACACTCGGATGGAACGAAGTTCCTTTCGATTAATTAGTGAAGGAATTGTAATAAAATTTTATTAAACTATAAAAAATAATACAAATAAAAAGAAACAATTTCCATCTGTAGGAATGTTGACATAAAAAAAAAGGGTTCTTACAACTTTTCGTGAGAATTTTTTCCGTCTAGCCCCCTTTCACAATACAACAAGCGCGATAAGGAACTTCGTTCCAAAATCAAAATGTTTAGCTGGTTGCAAGGATGGTCGCCATGGGTCACATACAATGGTCCACCAAGAACTAAGTGTGGAAAACAGACCACAAAGATGATGAAGAAGAAGTATTTTTATTGTTTCTCATACATTACACTGTATTACATAATAAAGGTAGCCCCATTAAGTTATGATGAAATACATTTGTGTTGGTACTTGGTACTATCTCACTATTTCCCATAGTGTCATATTTTTAATAATATTTTAACTACAATTTAACCAATACTTCTACCTTAAGTATTCAAACTTTTAATAATGTTTTAACTCATAAAAACCCTAAACGAACGCCAGCATTTGCGCACCCATTGTCTTTCTATTGTGTCTCTAATTACATACCAAGATTAAAAGGTTAAATTAGGCAATACATAAAAAAAAAAATATTCCACAACTATCACAATGCCGTCTAGTCCCAAGCTAAGTAGAGCTTGTGTTATGGGTACTAGACAACTGACAAACATACTTATATATTTGTAAATACATACATATTATAAATAAATTACACCAAAACACAGAACAAATGATCATGCTCATCACATAAACAATTTTCCTGGGTAATAATAATAATCTATAATATAAAAATGAATCGTAAAATGTGTTGGTAAGCGCATAACTCAACAACGCATGGACCGATTTCGCTAATTCTTTTTTTGTTGTGATTGTTATTGTGAGGAAAAGGTTTTTATACAAAAAAAATAAAATTAGGGTAGTGTAGGGTAGAGTAGGGTAGAGTAGTGTAGAAAAGAGTAGGGTAGAGTACGGTAGAGTAGAGCAGGGTAGGGTAGAGTAGGGTAGAGTTGGGTTGTGGGGGTTGGGTTGGGAGTTGGGTGGGTTGGTTGTTGGGTTGGGTTTGGTTGAGAGCTGGTATGGTGGAGTATGGAAAAGCGGGAGCAAAGCTGCGCGGGCAAAAGCTAGTCCCTGATAATAATTTAAAAGTAAATGTTATTATCCTTTTCATTCACAAATAATCTTTATAGACCAAGGTTATTGTTGATTACTGTAGTACATACATATAGATGAAGCAGGGAATATCAGTGTTAATTTTAGCCACCACTTTTACACATATTTTGGTGTACAATGTGACTACACATAATAAAACTAGATCTGTAAAAATATAAGAGTGAGTCTTTTGGATGCCTACAAAACTAGTGTTAATTAATTATTAGTAGCATATCTCCTACTCCCTTAATTCATTAAACCCCAAGCGAGCACCAGCATTCGCGCACCTGTAGCGACATCTATGACGCCATATAAGACCTACGAAGAAAATACGAAATCCTGCATCGCTTAATCAAAGTTCTCCGCGCGATTTGAACATATACGACAGCCCGACATCAACTATCGGGCAGTCGCCCACCAGACTATAACATCCTGTCTGGTCGGAGGATCCTCCTTTTTCAACGGAGGTATGTGGAACTTTACTCTCTGTTCCGCCTACCTCCAAACACCCATTGTCTTTCTATTGTGTCTCTATTTATCACGATTGAAGAGTTAATAATGAACATAGAGTTTATTAACAACTAGCCTAATTTGGAAGCGTTGGAAGGCTTCCTACAAGGTGGACCAATGACCTGGTAAAGGTTGCGGGAATCCGATGGATGCGGGACGCACAGGATCGTTCATTGTGGTGCCATTTTTGCGAAGCTATGTCCAACAGTGGACATCTATCGGGTGAAATGATAGCGTAATTTATAGATTTTTATATATGGGAAATCTGTAATCATACTGGTGGTTAGTGATCAGAGGTAGAGCAAATTATTAATAAAGTTATAACTTTTCGATGTAATGTATTTTGCAGGCATAACAATAAACGCAGCACACATCGGCTACAGCACAAAACTACGATCATATGCACACACGGACTGTCCCGGCCATGCAGACTTCATCAGGAACATGATATCAGGAGCCTCACAGATGGATGCAGCCGTACTTGTGGTTGCCGCTAATGACGGACCGATGCCACAGACTAGGGAACATCTCCTTTTAGCCAAGCAAGTCGGAATACAGTATATTTTGGTATTCATTAATAAGGCTGATTTAGTTGATAATGAGGTGAGTAAGGCTTACTTCGTTAGATTTCATGAAATAGGTATACAATAGAGATGATACGGATAGTGGTTTAGCAGCATACCGGATATTAACTATGAGGCCGGACCGCTGGATATCTGGCTGCCGGATATTTAGCCCTTAACCGCATTAAATGACACAGTTTGATTTGCTAGAATTAATTTTCCAGTACTTGTCAGTAGTGTTTACAGCGAAAAGCTAATTCCAGAAGTCAAGCGGAATCGCCTTTTACCAAAAATACGGAGGTACTCATTCCCCACAATTTGTCAAAAATTAATGTTTAGTACTGAACTAATTAATAAAACATTTTTGACGTGCGAATTTAAAAATAAAAGCTGTCCGTAACCTATTGTATTATGTTATGATTTAAGTATCTTGAGTAAAATAATGAGGTTTTTTTTTATTTTACTTTCTGGAATCCAACTCGATACTGATTTACTATCCGGTGTGCGGCCGCATAGTCAAAACAAAACCGGATATCGGATAGTTACTGAATATCCGTTTCATCTCTAATATACACTCAACTTAAATTTTAGGAAAATAGTAAAAAAAAGTTTGTTTAAATATATAATCTTTTTTTGAATCAAGGTGGCAATAATTTCAATTATCACGTTTCAGTTATTAGAACTAGTAGAAATCGAGATGAGAGAATTGCTTTCAGACTTCGGATACGACGGTAACACTGTACCTGTAATTTGTGGATCAGCGCTAAAGGCATTAAATGGCGATGAATCTGAATTCGGTAAGTTTTATAGTGCAGTACAATTTCTTTTTTGTTATTGATAGAAACGAGCTTGATCAATTTCTCATTTGATAGTAAGCGATGATGTGGTCGACGATGGAGCACGCTTGCCTGGTGGAAATAACCATTCTTGACTTAAAGACCACCAATCCGCACTGTTCCCGCGTGGTAGATTACGGCCCATTCCCTCTCCTAGAGAGGAGGCCTGAGGCCCAGCAGTGGGAACATTAAAAAGGCTTTTTTATTATTATTTTTTATTTTGATGATAGTTAAAATATATGGATCAGAATGTTGGGCTGTGAAAAAGACGGATGAAAAAAGATGGCATTTAGGGGAGATGAGAATGTTGAGATGGATGTGTGGTGTGACGAGAATAGATAAAGTGAGAAATGAGTATATTAGGGAAAGTTTGAAAGTAGCGCCAGTGACTGAAAAGTTGAAAGGTAATCAATCGGTTGTCTTGGTATGGTCATGTGAAGAGGAGGGATGAAGCGCTTATTACTAAAAGAGTTCTGAGTGTGAGTATACATGTAGATGGAGAGGGAGAGGAAGGCCGAAGAAAAGATGGATAGATTGTGTGAGGAGTGATATGAAAGAAAAGGGAGTTAGTGATAGTTTGACGGGTGACAGGACAGGATGGTAGAAAAAAACGTGTTGCACCGACCCCAAGTAATATGGGATAAGGGCAGGTAGAAGAAGAAGAAGTTAAAATGGCGATTTTACAAAGTTTAAATTAAAAAAGTACAGTTTTTTTTTTAATTAGGAAAAAGTTGACGAAAAATGTACTGGATCCGCAGTATTCGTTTGCGCGTCGATGTCAAAGACACCGACAGCTCTATCCCTCTATCTCTCTTTCTCACTCGCACACCTGACATTTTAACACTCCATAGTAAGGTACCAGTACTCTATTTTATTTACTCCATTCTCTTTACTTTCCAGGCGCACCATCAATCCGCAAACTCCTATCAACAATGGACGAATACGTGCCCCCCATCGTAAGAGACCTAACCTCCCCCTTTCTAATGCCCATAGACAACGCTTTCACAGTCCCTGGGAGAGGAACAGTTGTCGTTGGTACCATCAAAAGAGGTATAATGAAGAAGAATGATGAAGCTGATTTGTTGGGCTTTGGACATAATATTAAAACTACTATTTCTGATGTGCAGATATTTAAGAAGAGTGTGCCTGAGGTTGGTATTTATCTTGCCTAACCTACACTAATCTATATATATAAAAATGACCCCCGTTTTCCGTTGTCACGACTTGGCATGAAAACGGCTTGACCGATTTGGCTGATTTTTTTTTGTTGTGATTGTTATTGTGAGGAGAAGGTTCTTATGGAAAAAAAAAATTAGGGTAGTGTAGGGTAGAGTAGGGTAGAGTAGGGTAGAGTAGGGTAGAGTAGGGTAGGGTAGGGTAGAGTAGGGTAGAGTAGGGTAGGGTAGGGTAGAGAAGGGTAGAGTAGGGTAGAGTAGAGTAGAGTAGGTAGAGTAGGGTAGAGTAGGGTAGAGTAGTGTAGAGTAGGGTATAGTAGGGTGGAGTAGGGAAGAGCGGGAGCGAAGCCGCGCGAGCAAAGCTAGTATTATAAAGAAATAAAGTTTGTTTTTATGTTTTTTGGTTTGTAGGAGGTAATCTCTGGAAGTACTGGTCCGAATGCAAAATTTTTTTCATCTATAGATAGCTGCTTTATTCCTGAGTGAGATAGGATATTTTATGTATGCGGACGAAGCCACGGGCAAAAGCTAGTCTAATATAGAAAAATTTCGTGTCACAGTGTCTGTTATCGAACTCCTCTGAATCGGCTTGACTGATTTTTATGAATTTTTTTTTATGTATATTTGGTAGGTCTGAGAATATGTTGTAGGCTTTATTATACCCTCCTACCCCCACCCCCATTTCTTTTCTTTGATCATTTATATGGCATAAAAATGTTTGCTAGGTCAGCTACTAATTTATAAAGATGTATTTTTTGTCTGTTAAACAAATTTATTTAAGCAACTAAAATACTTATAAACAAAGACGTGATGGGACGTCTATCTATCTGTCTGTTTACGATAAACTCAAAAACTATTAAACAGATATTTATATGATGTTTACCAATTGACAGTGATTAATAAAGAAGGTATGTATAATACTCGTACTTAAATGCATATTATAATAGAGATAACCTGATAATTTCAACGATTTGCGATTTCACGTCGACTTCACCAGAAGTTTTTTTTAAGGTGGGAAATCATCCAATGACTTCCCTCACTCAAGTAAAACAAAACTCAAATATTTTTCTTTTACATAGGCATACAAGGGCACTTGTAAAACGTCAGAAACTAGTGCAAGGGCGGATGACTGACACCACCCCTATGTTCCTTCTTCGCCCTTGCGTTCCAGGTTCACGGGTTTCCCTTTCGGAAGTCAACCCATGGCCCCAGTAGGCATCGGCTCTGCTGTGCTCTACGGCTTACATCTTTTTGAGGCACACATGGAACACTACACGCCGTCGATGACTCGGGCTCGGTCCGGAACATTACCGGAAGGCTGGACGGCGACCTCATTGCTCATCGTCCACAAGCTCACGGAAAGAAAGAAGAAGAAAGAAAGAAAGAAAAACATTTTATTTACGCGAAATAAGACGCAAACTTAAAGCTAAATAACAAACATAACATAACATTAGTCGATAGGGAAGATATGCGTCACATCCGCGCAAAACGGCCGAACGCTCAGCATAAAGCAAAGTAAATATCACTCTTATATTGAGTTTTTTTTTTGTTTTCTTTTATCAGGCGTTAGCCGGTGACAATGTGGGCGTTCTACTGCGTGGCATGAAGATAAAGTCGGTAGACACTGGGATGCTGCTCACCGCCGCTAAGAGCTGTTTCCTAAGCAACCATTACAAAGCCAAGATTTACTTCTTGACGAGGAACGAGGGTGGGAGACGGAAGCCGATATTTTCTAAGTATTCCCAGCAAATGTTTAGTGGGACTTGGAATATTGCTGTCAGGATTGATTTGGGTAAGTGTATTTAAAGTTCTTGGTGTCATACTTGTATTCAGTTGTATTAGATTGATTCCTAGGTAGGAACACCCTCCAATCACCCATGGCCCCATCGGCATCATGTCATATGGGCCGAAACGCAAGGAGATGGATGCGGACATAGCCCACCCATATAAATATGAGCGTGCTATCACCGCAGCCGCTTCTTGTCTCCCTTACAAATTTATTCGTCCTGTCCCTCCTGATGCCATTCTCCCCATTCTGGGGCGGCACTCAGCAGACACCCCTCTCGTGGGTTGTGACATCACGACGACAAAGTGGGTTCGCTCACCCAATCACCCAATCACACTGTTCCTAGGTAGGAACAGTGTGATTGTGTTTTTTTTATTCTCAGAGTTCATACTTACGAGTGGCATGTTGCCAACAGTAGAGGTAATTGCAGCCTTTGATACGCCGACGATACGTATCTGGCTTGAAAATGTGTGCGCTTTTCAACACCGAATTGAACTAGTGGTGCTTGTGCTGTTGCCGTCCTATTGTCGACCGTTCGCCGCACGGTTGCCGCATCGCGAGCCTAGTACGAAAAATACGATCGTACTACGTGCGAACGGTCGATCGAATTGTCCGTACGCAGTACGACTAACGCACCGCATCTGGCATCCGCAGGCTGTCAAATGACGCATAAAATGAAAGCGCTCCATCTCCGCTCACTCTGATTGGAGCAAAAGGAAGTGTCGGATTTTTACTGATTAAAACTAACCTAAGTTCCTTTAGTATCTCTTTACATTCTACAGTCACAGTAACTCTTTAAAATAATCCCGCAACCCTAGCAGATTATTCGTAATGTGGAGCAATATTTTAAAACAAAAAAAAAGACGTGTTGCCGCGAGACTGCCGCGAGACGAGACTGCCGCTGTAAAGGTGATCATTATTTGTGATTGAAGTTGACAAGTTGCCATGACAACCATTTAGTGGGGGGTGTTAAGTTTTTTTCGTTACGGAATTTCTGGATTCGGTCTCCACGCTCAAGGCCCGCGATAGAAGCTATGCAATAGCCTAAAAAACTATAACAATGATTGCCTTCTTTTTCCAGACCCATCACTCCACATGATGATGCCAGGTGATCATGGAGAGGTCTACCTAACCCTCCTAGAAGACATGGTGATGACTGTGGGCCAACCTTTTACAGTGAGAGAGAATAACGTGACCGTAGCGACAGGAATCATCACTGAAACATTGAAATCTATAAACGTGCCCAAAGGAAAATTGGGCAAGGTCGTGTTGAAGGTGGAAGAATAAGTGTATTGTATATATATGTGCCTAGTTTACTGTAGATATTGTTAATAAATTATTTATAGAAAGCAATGGTTTTTCTTTGTCGGCGCATCACTACGGAAGGCCACAGGAAGAAGCTTCGCAGCTCACGCGCGCGGTCATCACTCGGCACACAGACACTCAGTCCCGTAAAGGCCAGTGGTCCTTCGAGCCGGATCACTGAATAGGACTTTTATGGGACTTTAAATAAAAGGGTGGACTGTATAAAAATTGTATATTCGTCGTTACAATATCGGGGGAAGTGGCTGTACCAAGCCGCGTCTGCGTTTTAATATTGGCGTAACAGAAGCGCCAACGCTGGTAGGTATAATGCCAGTAGCGGGCTAAAGTAACAAGTCAGAGTTGTCAGCAAAACTGTAGGGGCCCAGCAGGGTCGAAGAAACGAAGGATAAGGACTAAGGGGGGGGGGGGATAAGGGCTATGGGTAGTCTGAAAAGGAACCCCGGTGTCCTGGAACACGATGCTAACAAGGAACAAACGCATAGGTGTGGCGTTAGGCAGTAAAAGTCTAACGCACCCTCTCGCTCCGTCCTAGAGCAAGAGAAGTCATCAGACGATTTCCCACCTTAAAAAAACACTATGGTAACTATCGTGCAGTCAGACATTGAATAAATAAAGTGGATTGAAACCAACATTAGCAACATACCTTTTCCTTGACTCAATGATAATTAACCCTTCAGATACCGTCAATTAGAGACACAATAGTAAGACAATAGATGCGCGGCCACCGGTGGTCGCTTGGGGATTCATGAATTAAATACTCCCAAGATACATTATCACATAAAATAAACCAACATGTTTAGTTCAGCACCATCTAGTGAAAACATAGCTACAAGTATGGTTTTAATGATAAAGAGCGAGAGTGACGAAGCTCTAAAGGACGCATAACACTATTCCTTTCTCGCAATGAAACGAAACCCATAGATGCGTGCTTCAAGAAAAAAGATTTCAAATAAGATTATTTCGGTCCTTCTATTAGGTGCTATTAGGTACCCTCTTGTTTGGGCGCTTGCAATTATTAGAATTATTAAGGTCGCACAGCGTATTCGAAATTCGAATAAGAAATAACAGAAAATGCATTTCGCTAGATGCAACTCGACGCCGCGTGACGACTGTATTCTATTCATAAGCAATCAACGACCTTCACTGCAATCTTATCTCGCCTCGTGTCTCGGTGTGAGCTGAGCCTTATGTTTGTTTTTGTGAAAAACGATTTACCTCCTTGTAGCGACATCTATGGTGCCACATAAGAACTAAAAACTTCGAAATCCTGGATTGCGCGATTTGAACATACACATAGCCCGAATCGTCCGATCGATAACATCGATTGGACGATTCCATCTCTGTGGAGGACGCTTGTACCGCATACTTCCAAATACCTTTTGTAACTCCATCTGTGGAGGCGAGTGAGAATATTAGTGATTGCTTTGAACCGGCCATCTACTTATCTACTTTTAGTGTTAGCTATTGAGCCATAATGAGTACTAGTTTATTTTATCTTCATAGATAACGCAGTTATTATTATTATAAATGCAGTTACTTTTTAAATAAATATTTATTAAATATAAAAATTAAATGAACGTTGTTTAAACAGTGTTGCCATTCACAAATCTAAAGTCCTACACTAGGGACTCATTAAATAAATAATATTTACAAAATATTTACATAGTTTTGGTACTTTGCTAGTAAACTTCTATAAAAAAAATACATTTTAACCACTATTATATTAGTTGAAAATGCAAGTTATTTATAGCTGAATTCTTATGCTTCAAAAATGATGTCTGGTTGGTATTTAAAAAAAATAAAGTCTTCAAAATTATTTGAAAGGGCGGGAAATAGACAAAATAAAAATATTTACTGGAGGAAGAAATAATATTTTTCATTGAAAACTGACGATAAAAATGTAAGTTCAAGCACAAAAGACTTTTTTTAAACTTAATTTTCAACAAATCAAACGTTATTTTCTAACTAAATTGTCGCCTCGTAACAGCAACACCGTTGCGAGTAAGCACGTATAATTTTATACACATGTAGGTCAATGGAAAAAATGGCTTAGCACCGAAGTAAGCTCATATGTATCGTGGCAAGAAATAATTTTATAATTTAAATGGCCTTCAGTGATTTATGTCACATAGGTAATGCGTACAAAAGCGTCGAAAATGAAACGGATCAGGTAAGTGAGTGTTTTTGTAGTGCCATTATTCAATGGGTGTTGTAAATGTCTTGGACTGTCAATCTGACCTGAAATCCGGGTGATATTACACGAAATATTTGTTACAAAGTGCATTATTTTACATATGTGGACTAATATAAGTGCGAAATATGGTATAAGTGAACATTTGTTGTGATATTTTTGTGCCGAATTTCGATATTTTTTTGACGAAGTGTAGGTAATGACATCGGGGAATGCACATAATATTTTTAGAATTATGTAGTTTGTACGTTAGAGGACAAAATAACAAGGTAACATATTATAAATATACTACTTTAATGTGTATGACGACATTTGAATGTTATGAAAGATGTTCAGTAGAAGGTTTGGCTTATATGGACAATATGCTAACACCTACCCACTTTCTATAGTAATGAGACTCAAAGCAAACAGTTACAATTCCTGTCTAAAGCTGAATCATTCGTTTGAGTTAGTAAATATCTCCAAAGGTACTATTTGAGACCTTGTAACAACTGTAATTATAGAAATCAAGCAATAGTGTCAGATTCTACTAAGAAAACAATTAGAATGTCCTTGATGGAACCATTCCTAAATAACAACACATAATTTATTAATGTAAGCAACATCTGTCTTCATAATGTTTGAGTTTGTTTTTAAGTTTAAGATCTTTTGACCTATTTTGTTTTTTCTTTATTTTGTTTTGCTAAATACAAAGACTTGTGACTATGCTGACAGACATTTTCAAAACAGCCCACTTACATAAATTGAATTATTCATATTGCTTTGGTTCTTGATAGTAAAACTTGAGTTACATGTTGACATCATCAAAGTTTTTATATAGCAGTCAACTATCTGACATTAACCCTTCAGATACCGTCAATTAGAGACACAATAGTAAGACAATAGATGCGCGGCCACCGGGTGTCGCTTGGGGATTCATGAATTAATATTTCCAATTGCTACTTGATTTAACATCTAAACCTATTTCAATATACATATTTATATTTTTTTAATTGATTAGTTTATTAAACCCCATACGAAAACCAGCATTTGCACTGTCATTGTCTTACTATTTTGTCTTCAATTGATGGTATCTGAAAGTTTAAATCATTGCTTGACTGCAATCCCACCTGATGGTAAGCTATGATGCAACCTTTGATGGTGAGGCACACTAGTTTATGAGTCTATTCACTCTTGCCTTGAAAACACTCAAATTATAATCGGATAGGACGACATCGGGCAGATTTTTTTATGGTTTACCAGCCTGGCCCAGCTTAACACAGGTGTTACAAATAATTAAATTCTCTGCTTTTCTCTAATATAAAATACATGTGTTATACATCTAAACTTTCCTCATGAATACCTCTGTCTATTGGTGAAAACTGCATGAAAATCCATTCCCCAGTTTTTGAGTTTATTGTGTTCATACAGACAGATAGACATGATGGGAGGATTTTGTGATAGACTCTCATTTGGCCACTATCTCACTTAATGTAACCAACATATGTGTCACTATTGAGTCAGTCCCTTTTTTTGCTCATTGTATTAGCGTAGGCAAAATGCCTTTGCCTACCTAAAATGTAGTCTATGACACATGCAATAGTGTAATTTGAATCGGTATTTCTAGCTTTTTTTTTTAAATCTAGTATTTAGAGGCTTCAGTGCACTCTGGGTGACTATAATAAAAAAAAATATATATTATCAGGCATCTTGGCCCATAGATTTATGCCAGCCTCATGGGATCAATCCTATTGTAGCATAATGGGCATCCTGCAAGCTGCAATAGCAGACTGCAAGTCACCCATTACTCTACTCTATCCCCTATTCACATCTTCAAGTATAGTTCCTCACATTTTACCTATTGAAAACATAATAAACAAATAGTGTCACCCTATGATGATATGATAGTAGATATAAATTTGATATCCAGTTTCTAAATATGAAAGTGTTTCTCACAATTTTTCCTACATTTTCATCAGTGATGTTGATTATAAGCTCAATTATATATAGCATAAAGTTGCTTTCTTTATTTATGTTTTTTTACTGATGCAATAAATGTGCCAACATGATATAAGTGTGTGATTGCTCCCGTAACACACTTTTATAATTAGATTTGTTCAAATTATGACAAAAATGTTTCTTGACTATATTTCAGTTTCAATTTCAAAAGCCCTTGTATCCTGAAAACTCAGTTTTTTGATTTTGTTTTTAATTTTGGTTATAAAATCTTTTATTTCAGTGTCCAAAGGCCTCCTCTAACTTCTTCCCCTGTATTGTGTCCTTTCTTTTGTTCCTACATTATATAGGGTCTTTTTATTTTTGATGTGGGACATCATCTGATAATTCCTTCCACTATGAGTAGACCAACAGGGAGTGTCACATATTTACTGGCTACACCTGTGTTCTTTTTCCACACCTGTGTTCCTTCAGTGACCTTTAGCATTTGACAGGGCTGTGGTGACTCGTTCAAACAGTTCTGCAGTTTTAATTCTATATTAGCTAATGCAAATGATTTGATTTGATTTTGCAAAAGCCTGAAAAATCATTGGAATTAGAATCAACAATCAATCAATATCCTATCAGTTGTAGCTTCACTCTACAACCAATAAGATATTTAAATAGCCTGTGGACGTCCTTCTTGGCTCTTTTTTGGTTGCGGGACTGGGACCATAGTCCTAACTTCCACCACACTTAATCTATATCATCATCATCTTCATCATTTCAGCCGAAAGACGTTCACTGTTGGACATAGGCCTCCCCCATTATCTATATGTATAAAAATAAATTTTGTTCCTAAAATTAACACATTTAATCATAACAAACTCTTCAGTCTTATAATATTAGTATAGATTAGTGTAGCAGGGTGACCTACAAAGACAAGATTTATGTAACTCAAAATATAATTTTAATTTAAAAGTGTCCATGGAGTTTTTTGCACATTCTTCTCCATAGAGATCTACGCTTTGAAACATGCAATTATCCTTTTTTTTTGACTGACCAACATTTTGACAATTCAAAAGTGCCTGTAATTGGTCAATTTGAAATAAATGTTTCTGATTTTGGAAGCCCATACACAGGCGAGCCAATATTTATCTATCAATATTTTTGTGCACCTGGTATGTATTATTGAATCTGTAATGCAATCGGTGGAATGTTATCCTATGATATTTAATCTAATATTAAAGAATTCTTATCAATTCGATAACTAATTCATTCACTGAACAAAATATTGCTATCATTTGTTTGTTTACTTTGGTTCTAGATCAGATAAACAGGTAAAAGAGCTATTTTTTTTTGTTTATTACATATTTGTAATATTACGTTTTTCTCATTCAAAAGACACACAAGAATCCTCAAATCAGACATTAGTTTTTAGGGTTATTTTTTTTATTGGTTCGCGCTTGACCGCTATCTCACCTGATGGAAAGCGATGATGCGGTCGACGATGGAACGCGCTTACCTAGAAGAAATCTATTCACTTTTGACTTCTCTTAAAGATTCCCCGGCTATAGCCAAGGAACTCCACTCCTTAGCTATACGCACAATGAATGTGTTTCCTAAACGTTTTGTGCGTGTAGGTGGGATGTCCACCATGTACAAGTGGCGCATTGCTGTACGTCTAGTGGTCCGATGATGGAACGGGCTAGGCGGAATTAGATTATGCAATTTCCGACACACACTCCCCGATATGCAACCGGTAGAAAACCGATAGGCTAGCAACTCTGCGTCGATGCTCAAGACTTTGAAGCCTCGACTCGACTAGTGCATCATTTCCAATATCCTTCTGGCTCGCCTCTCAATTGGTTCTATACCCAAAGGGTATAAACGGGACTCCACTTTAACTGATTCTAATGAACACCAAACTCAGTATATTTTACCAGTCATAAGCCACCCACATAACATCATGTCGTTATTTCCTGATGTTTGAAGGCCTTTTTTTTTAGAGTTATTGTTTGTATCCCACGTAGTCACAAAGCTATGGTTCTCAACCAGACACAAATGCAGACTCTAGACTGCCATGCATAGATTGACTAGGAAATTGAGTCCATGACCCTAGCTGTGAGGACCCTGGTTCCATTCAAAGCTGTATGCGAGGCCTGGTTGGTCATCATTAGAGGCCTAACTACGAGCTCTAAACTGAACTTTTAAAGGGATAGAGCTATATGGAGTGTATAACTCCATCTCACTTTCTCGCTCGAACGACTATTATTTTATCACGTCGTGGTAAGGCCCGGTTGCACAGGAAATTGTGTGGACCGCCCGCAGGACACGGCAGAGCATACGGTTAAGGTGTGCCCCGCTTGGGTAGAGCACCGCCGTGTCCTCGTGGGGGCGATCGGCGGCAACGATCTCTCGCGCCGGGCCTTGGGACAGACCACGGTCCGGAGCGAGGAGGAGTAGCAGGCGGTCGCCTCTTTCTGCGAAGCAGTAATGCTAGCAAAGGAGGAGGCCGCACGTGTGAGCCAACGTCGCTCACGCCCCAGCCGCCGCCGGGATTTTGATCCCGATTTCCGGCCACCGTAGGCGCGGGCTTGCGCCAACCGACCGTCCGGTAATCGTCCGGCCGAGCTCAAGACGTCGACGGTGCGTTCCACGCGGTCTTCAAGGAGTTGTCAGCAAACCGTAGGGGCCCAGAAGTGTCGAACCCTACTGTGGTCAAGGGTTTGCTTCTGAAAGGAAGATTCAGCCCCGGTGTGACAGGCAACGAAGGAACAGGAGTGGGTTTTTAGTCAGCAAGTCTGACACTAGCTCCCGCTCCGCCCAAGAGCGGGGGATGTTATTGGTTGATTTTCCCACCTAAAAAAAAGAGTGCAAGACAAGCGTGTTTCATAGTCTGCCACATCATCGCTTACCATCAGGTGAGATAGTGGTCAAACGCGAGTCTATCAATAATTGTTCCTTTTACAGTACAAAACACTGTTTATAAGGTACAATTTTGATTGCTTCAGATGCATTTCATTTAACAGGCAATTTAAAGTGTTAGTAGACGTTGATTGCACCAATAAAATATTTACTTTGTTGCATCTGGCAAACTCATGCCTGTACATAAAACCAAACTAGCTTTTTCTAGTAATTGCGGTCGCGTGAATGTTAATTATCTGAAGACAGTAATTATTATGGCTTTTGAGAATAGAGTAAATATTCCTATACTAAATTGGTGACTGGCCCTAGCTTCGTACGGATGTTACAAATCTTTGAAATTGACGGCTTGGCTTTGATTGGCTTGTATTTTACAGCTCGACCTTCCTCATGAAATAGCATAATCAGTCCTTTTTTTAATGTTCCCATTGCTGGGACTCAGGCCTCCTCGCTAGGAGAGGGAATGGGCCGTAATTCACCACGTGGGCTCAGTGCGGGTTGGTGAATGTCACATGGCTTCGAATTTTTGGTTCTAGGCTGCCGGCTTACTCACAATGTTTGCCTTCACCGTTTTGAGAGCAGTGGTAATAAAATTAATTACACGAAGTAATGCACCTGGCTGGCTGGATTTGATCCCGTGACCTGCAACTCGTAAGTCGGAGCCATTACCACTCGGTCACCACTGCTCTGTACAGATACTGCTTGCTGTGTACTAGATATAATAATAATAATAAAATAATAATATAGCAAGAGCAAACACACTCGGGAGAGGGATGTATAATCTAGTAAGGTGCTGGTAGGGATCTTGACCGTACTTCAGTGATTGTCCTGATAGCCGTTGTATACCTTTCCACTCCTCAATCTTATCATGATATGTTGCCCTCTTGTTGCTACGTCACTTCGTGCTAGCAACCATTTTGGGGGTCCATATGTTGAGCTTGCAAGTCACCCTCTGCCTTTTTATCAATGGAAATAAAAAACATTTCTCGGGCAGGGGCCATAGTCGTAATATAGTTCCTGGTAACCAGTCCACTTAAGACCCCAAAAACCATAGCCTTATATTAGTTTTCCTCATGTTGCAATAGTTTCCCTTCAACCGGGGGTTGTCCTTGGATGCAACAGCATAGCACATACAGGAACAATCACCGGTTGGTACCACGTTCCATTAAAAGCGTCTAAAAGTGCCTCTGCGAGTTGGTTTCGGCTCCTCGTACGCCTTCTAAAGGTCCAGGACCTCAGGATCCTGAGACAAATAAATTAATATATATTTTTGTGGTGGGTCTCATTCGTCATTTATTAATAACTTCTGGGTAGAGCGAAAAATTTTAAACGACTAAAACCTCCTGTGCCCTTTAAATTTCAGGGCCACAGTAACTCTTTCGAACATCCGATTTACCTTTCTCTAACGCCAACCACGTCTAAACAAACACACAGACCTCTAACACAAAATAGATAGGTGCAGAAGACAATCTCATCTATGTACTTCACTTTTTATACCTACGCTTGGTGGACGCACACTAATGAGCGTTTGAGCCGGAACTGTTCGACGAGTGGGCCGAGGCGCTCCGAGATATCGTGTCTGTGAGCGGTGTCTATGTGTGCGGTGTCTATGTGTGCGTTGCTCGAGCGCCCTTTGTATGTAGATTGACTTCTGTACCTATATGTTTTGTGCCTCTAAACATAGCTCTACACATCTATCTATATATATAAAAATGACCCCCGTTTTCCGTTGTCACGACTTGGCATGAAAATGGCTTGACCGATTTGGCTGATTTTTTTTTTGTTGTGATTGCTATTGTGAGGAGAAGGTTCTTATGGAAAAAAAAATAGGGTAGTGTAGGGTAGAGTAGGGTAGAGTAGGGTAGGGTAGGGTAGAGTAGGGTAGAGTAGGGTAGAGTAGGGTAGAGTAGGGTAGAGTAGGGAAGAGCGGGAGCGAAGCCGCGCGGGCAAAGCTAGTCTATATATATAAAAATGAAACCCGTTTTCCGTTGTCACGACATAGGATGAAAACGGCTTGACCGATTTGGCTGATTTTTTTTTTGTTGTGATTGTTATTGTGAGGATAAGGTTCTTATGGAAAAAAAATAGGGTAGTGTAGGGTAGGGTAGAGTTGAGTAGAGTAGGGTAGAGTTGAATAGGGTAGAGTAGGGTAGAGTAGGGTAGAGTAGGGTAGATTAGGGTAGAGTTGAATAGGGTAGAGTAGGGTAGAGTAGGGTAGAGTAGGGTAGATTAGGGTAGATTAGGGTAGAGTAGGGTAGAGTAGTTTAGAGTAGGGTATAGTAGGGTGGAGTAGGGAAGAGCGGGAGCGAAGCCGCGCGGGCAAAAGCTAGTTGTAACATAATAACAGTGGACAAATTAATTTTAGTGTGGTCATAAAACTTCAGAATAACCTCTAGTTGTCTTTTATATCCCTTGTAAAGTTTGTAAGCAAGTGGCTTTGTTACAAGATCAATCCATTAACTCGACTATATTAGTCACCTTGAGCCGCCTTTGGGACTAAACCTGGCCAGAGTAGGCTTGGACCCAGCTGGGTCCCTGTTGCTGCTGACTGCTCCTAGAGGCGCGCGACGACTTGGGCTCGGTCCGGACGGTTACCGGACCGCCGGACGGCAAGCTACCCTTTGCAAGCCGTCCCAAGCTCGCGCCTATGGTGACCGGAAATCGGGATCGGAATCCCGGCGGCGCGGCGGCTGGGTCGTGAGCGCCGTTGCCTCGTACGCGCGGCCTCTTCCTTCCTGATGGTGATTATATCTTGCCCACACTGTCCCATAGCTGGGCAAAGGCCACTCACTCCTACTTCCTCCAATTATATATAAGAAACATTAAAGAAGATATATATAAAAATATACATATAAAAGAAAGTTAGATAACTATGCGTTGCTTGCTAATAGCAGATGGGGCGTGGGCATTTTTTGATCAAGTAACCACATTATTGTTCAAAATCATTATGAATTCATCATCATCTTCCAAACGAGACGATTGACAGGAAGACTGTAAGAAAAAATTTAATGGGAAGGATCCATTCCATTTTTTCTTCCAGTCTTCCTGTCAATCGTCTCGTTTTATGTGGTGTCACAAGTATTTGTCACAGCCTGAAAACAGTCAAACTTTACCATTAGAGTTTGACATGTTCATAACTCCAAATATTCTATTTAGAAATTTATCTAAAGTCTTAAGATGCATACTTTTCGTAGCTTCTCAAATAGAAGCCACGAAAAATTTATGATGACGTTCGATAGTATTACGAAAAGTATGCATCTTTGAAGTACACTTCCTTGATTCAAATGGAACGCGAATTGAACTCAAAATGTCTTCTTTCAAGCCATTGAGGCTTATAACGGAAATAAGTTCAGTCAATACTTGTTAGATATTGGCCATATTTCCCAAGTACTTACGTTCAAACGTGAACCAGTACCGCTGAGTTTGTCATAAGTAGGTCAACGTGAAAAATTTAGATCCTGATGCTATTATTACGGTTCCTTCGAGCTTGCATGCCTGCTTTGCTGCATGCTTGATTTTTATTAGATACTTATCTTCCAAAGAATGAGTGATTCGGAGAGGTTATGCACAATATCATTATTTAATTTCTGGTTCTATTAATATACACAATCTTTCTATTTATAAAAAAACAACGAGTTTTATTCGCAAAAGCAGGATAATACACTGAAACATACCTAAATGCTGTCGTTTAAGGACGGGCTGTAAGTTATGGATAATTATGAAATTTCAGATCGGATACGCATATAAGAAAAATATTATACTGGTTTCGAATACGGTTTCAAATATGTATTAAACGATTTCGTCCGAAATCAAAGCAAACAATAGTAAATACTTAGTAATGGTTTGAGTTTTATATCACCTAAATCTAGTTTAGATTACCTATCATTTGTTTAATCGCGAAAACAAATAAAAACCGCTTGTAACCTGTCATTTAGTCTACCATTATCCGAAACCTAAATCGGTTTGAGTTACGGTTACGGATATTTTTTTATTTCGAATATCCGACAATTTCGGTTACAGTTATGGAGCTCCGAAACGTTCCTGATTAAAAAGCTTAAACAGTAATAAAATACTTCGATAGTAACTCTGTTAGTTTGTAAGTACCTTGAACGTAGATGGCAAAGTTCAATGCTAAAGCTCTGTGCACAAAATTAGGTCGGGAACTTCCATGCTCAGGGACGTACGGGCTCAGAGTTCCGGAGCACTGTGACGTACGTACGCGAAAGTCCCTGACCTGGGTCCGAAGGTCTGGATGAAGCGTAATACTGGGATGTTTACATCTTTGCCAGTACACATTTTATTTTTTTATTGTGTTATACATTTATGAAAGGTCTATGGGCGGTTCTGTTAAGGCAGTGGGATTGTTTGAAAGATTTACCATGGCTCTGTCTCTCGCAATTGGAGTATTTATTATTATTATGAGCCCGTTGTGTCCCACTGCAGTGCAAAGCCTTGAAATATTCAAGTAAGGTAATTTTAATAAACTAATGCGACTCACACGACGACATCAACGATTGCATCAATGCTTACCATTAGGTGGGATCGTAGTCAAGCGCTAGTTTATGTCAGATAAAAAAAGGTGGGATTTAGTCAGTGATAGACTGCAATCCATCTTGCTCTACTTAGAGTTGTATTTGATAAAATCCAACCACAAAAAAGGGCTAAAAGTGAATTTCGACAATTAATCATCTGGATGGCAAGAGCTGTCTTTTTCATCATTGTTGTGGAAAATTGACACTGGTAGATCTTGAATGCATTCAGTGTCTTGGTTAAGTACCTACCTTCTTATCAAGGAGTATCATGATGCCCCGTACCTTAGTAACTTGTGGAGGTCAGAATTCAGATAGAGAGTCGCCTCATATAGATTATTCGGCTACATCCGGTCAGACTTGACTCCAATATTCTTGGAGAAAGGAAAAGAAAAATATGATATTAACTATGTTTGTTTTTCTTTACAGTCGGAACGCATTATGGAAGAAAATACGATCGTCCGTGATCTCATCACAAAAATTCTCGATGAGACCGGACCTTCAGATGGGTGCAGGTAAGTTTAGACCTATATTAATTTGTATAATATTTTTTTTATTTTTTATCAGCGTTTTGTGTCTCACTGCTGGGTAAATACTTCTTTAGCAACAGGCTGATATCTATCTATGACTGTCTATGGTCAAAATTTAAGAGGCGATTAAGAAAAAGTTTTCGATTTCGTACCTTTCTCCTGCGCCTACCGCATTACGATTAGTTGAAAATAGAAGCCAAGAAGACTAGTTTACAAGATTTTTGTTTGTCAGCCAAAATTGGGAAATTATTAGGAAAATAATGGCACGTCGGGTTTTATCTATCACCAAAGTTCTACACCTAATCCATCACCTGTTTTAATTAAGCCTATTTTCTGAGCTCTAAATTCAATTCCTTCTTATTTTAAATTACTTATCTAGTGGTAAGATAGTCCAATCTGGGGCTCGAGTCTGCTATTTTTATAAATTCGTCATTCCAACACGATCCCATTGTCATTTTGCTAAAAGTCTGTAATCTGCTAAATCATAATGATCGATCACTTATCGGTCAATGGTCTCGTAATAGAGTGGTGGTAGAATGACAATATCGAGCTTATTAAAACCAATAACTGCAAAATAACGTTATAATGTTAGGCCACTGATCAAAACAACTGTCAAAACTTTTGCAAATTACCGCATACGTCAGATATTCATTTGTCACTATGTACGAGATTACCATTTTATGCCACTTCTTTCAATGAAGTGTCAGTGGTTGACCATTGGAAAGTCATTATGACGCCATTATATTAGTAGATTACTAAAACTTGTCAAAATCAACAATTATGAAGTCAATGATAGACCATTCTGACACTATTGTAATAGCAGACTTGAGGCCCTGTACTGAATATAGGCCATTGTACAGTGTTTATAAGGATGTAGAACTCGCTCGACGTCAATGCAAGCGAATGTATGTCGCACAGGAAACGGTCTATTATCGTCATATAAAGAAATTGATCTTGCGTTTGCGAATGCATTTTCAATTGTTGCTCGACCAACATTGCAATGCCTTGTGAGGTAATTCTGTTGTATCTTCCTCTATTATTATTATGTGTATGTGTGTGTGGCTACCATCGAGTATTCAACCGTCCTTAACATACTTAGGAAAAGTCTAGGTAGACATTAATCCGAGGTGGAATGACTTGTGTCCATTCGTGCCTCAAAGAGATGCTTTGGCCGAGGGGAGCTTTGAGATTATCTGAAAGAGTTACCGTAGCCCTGAAACGTAGGGGTGGCCGGTGGTTCAGGCCATTATGAGTGAGGGGGTATAGGCGACGGTAGTTCCCGTTTTCAAAGCAATGCTGGCGACATTCTCACGCCTCTGATAGCGTAGCGTAGGTAATTGCCTCAGCTGCCGAAACCCTCACCCCGATTACTAGGTGGGTTTCAGTTAGTTAAAGTCTTGCACTGCTCCGCCTAGCACGGGATGGATTATTTGACGATTGCCCAGTAAAAATAAAGCCTCAGGAGACCCTTTGACCCTTAGATCAAGAAACCAAAGCTTAAAGTAGCAACATTATATAGGCTGAATAATCAATGGACCTAAGCCTAAGCCTATTCAATAAAGTCCTTGTAAAAACTTATTTTGTAGTTGTTTGAACTGAAATAATCAATGCAACATAAATGAGAATTGATAACAAGAGTCAAGATATTTATCAAAATATATGACGAAAGAAATTACTGCTGTTAGTGAATCCCCAATTATTTTTGACTGTCCCTTTCAAAGTCAGTGGGTCATGTCTTGTGTAGTTGTTGTGGCCAGTCATGGGTGAAAAAATAAAAAATAAAATGTACTAAGTTAAGGTTTCTATGAGTCTATGCCACCTGGAATAAAGTTATTAATGTTATTGGCTAAAACTACAGGAGGAGGGGCGGCCCTCTTTGTGAGGAGGAACGAACTGTAATCACTACACGGACCCAGTGTGGGTATCGGTAAAAGTATTCTAAAAACCTTATTTAGTAAAATAAAGAAGGTGATTTGCGAATTTATAAATTAGTTTTAATTTAAATTCGTTTTTTAGTTAATTAGGAAACTACTTTTTACTATTATTATTCTAATTGCATGCAACACGACTTAGAACAAGAAGGGAGACGGTCATTCAAAAGCGCCCATTCTCCTTTTTTTTTGACGGCAAGGTTGTGGGTTCGATTCCCGTGCGGGACAAATAGATTGGGATAGTTGTTCCGCGACTGGGTGTTTTGTGTATGTGAGTTTATCTCTCTGTGAACGCACCCACGATACAGGAGTAATTCCAAAAGAATACCTAATGTTAAAAAAAAAATTGGTTATATTCTTTGCTAGTTTTTACCCGCGTACGTAAAATATAGCCTATGCCATTCAGGAATAAACCTTACTAACGGAGAAAAAAATTTTGCAATTGAACCAGTACTTTTAGAAATTACCTCTTACAAGCAAAAAAAACAAACTACTTCTTTATAATAATACTGTAGATTGTACACCGCTTAAGAAAAAAATACAGGACTAACATAAAAATAAGTGTACCTACAATGGGCGGTCTTATCGCACAGGGCAATTTCTTACAGACAACCTTTGGATAAAATATCTGCCGAGTCAGCCAACTAGAGAAAAGTTTCAACAGCTAATAATTACATGTTTAAAAAATCAGCAAGAATACTCGACAATGCCAAAACATTGACGTAATACTCTTTTTTAAGAACGACACTCTAAGGGCGCCGCGACCTCCAGTTATCTTTCTTTATCAATATCAAATTGGGCATAAAAATTACATGAATGCTGCATTGCAATTGATAATATGAGTAGCGTTCCCTGAGTGTTTGATTACGTGCATTTGTGTTGGACAAAAGTTCTGCCCCTGATAGTTAAAAAGACGTATCTAACAAAACGAAAACGGATAAAAAATGGTTTAATTAATGAAACGGGAAACCGGGCCTTTTTTCCTTGTGTTAAAACCGCTCTGGAGAAAGTTAGCAAAATATTAAAAATACGGGTAGGTGCGCCTTTTTTCCTGATTCCGGCAATGTATATAACTCAAAATCTGGAAAAAATTTAAGATGCGTCTTTTTTACTAACGGGGGCAGAGTTAAATGTCAATGGGCGATATAGTGTTCTATTAGTGAAAAAAAACCTTAATCAAATCGCTACTTGCAGATAATATAGCATGTTAAAACATAAACACCTAAACCTTCCGGAGTTAATGACTTAAACCATAGTTTCCCAACCTTTTATGAACTACTGCTTCCTTTACAAGAAAATAAAACTCCAATGCCTCCTTTACATAATAGTAATGTTGTATTATACTAATTTTCTATGTCTGTCTATTATTTATTAATAAACACAAATTAAAAAGGGGTGATTCGTCGGGTCGTGATTATTAATTATGTAAAAATACTAAAACATATTGACGTAACACCTTGCTTGCCTTTGAACCCGGTACCGCCCCCTACGAAAAGCTTCAGGGCCCACTAGGGGGTGCTATCGCCCCGTTGGGAATCTATGACCTAACTAAACGATAGTGTATGTTCCATACTACCTAACCCCATGTTCTACGCGTGTATTAAATTTCATCCAAATCCATTCGGCCGTTTAAGCATGAAAGAGTGACAAGAACATACCCACACACACATACATACCTATAATAAACTTTCATTTCTATAATATTTGTGTTACTATGCAAGAAATATTAGCGTCGACTTAACACATAAATAAGTGTGTCAATAATAAGTTAATGTGTAGTTTTAAATATAAAATTATAATATTTGGTTTGGCCTAGTGACCTGACCCCCCTCCGATTGTTTACGTTCACTATCTTTGGTTAAAAGTCCAAGAACAAAAAGTTCCTGTATGGTACAAAATAATATTTGTATGGCCTACAGCTAATGTTCCTAGAACCAAAAATTCGAAGACATGTTATATTCACCAACCCGCACTGGGTCCGCGTGGTGGATTACAGCCCATTCCCTCTCCTAGAGAGGAGGCCTGAGTCCCAACAGCGGGAACATTATAAGGCCGATTATGCTATGCTATGCTTTCTAGGACTACGTGGTTCTTTTTCAGAAATTCCCGTGGCCCAATAGATTGATTGACTTAGTTGCCGATCAAACCCTGCATGTGAAAGTTCATTCATTGTGTAAAAAGACTCAAAAGTATAAAAGACAATTGCAAAGAATCATTGTACTGACAGTCTTTATAGCAAGTTTTATATAGTAAAACTATTGTAGTTGTGTAAAGCTGATTAATCGATAAGATTTAAAGTGGTGTTACAAGCACGACATGATATTTTGACTTGTTGCCTGTTCTTTGTATGCATAAATGTCATTGAAAGTCATTTTTGTAGCGACGATACCGTAGGTGTGAGAGGAGAAATAACTATACCTAATATAATAATAATAATAAAATTTTATTCAAGTATAAAGTTAGTAAACTAGTCCATGTTTCTGGCCTTGTTTTTTCGTTATTTATCACTGACTTCCGAAATGTAATGGTGGTCAAACGCAAGCTTATCAATAATAATAATAATAAAAAAATGTAAAGAGGTTTTGTAGTTTTTACTTGGTCCCTTCAGGTAGCTAAACCTAAATAGCGTGTAAGTTTTATAGTAAGGTGCCTGTAGAATATAATCAATACAAGTGTGCGTATGAAATTAGAATAGATCCCTCGGTATCCCCAGGATCTCATCATCAGATCTTTACCTTAGGGCGATATGGGAACACTTGAGAAGATACACCTTATCAAACAAAAAATTTTTTGGTCCGGTTTGGTTTTTTTTTTGTAATTGTAATTGCGGAATTCGCGGAACACACAAAAAAATCCGACGAATTGAGAACCTCCTCCATCAGAGAAAGAATTTTCATAATCGCATCACTACTTGCACTTATTTCTTCCTACAATCTTGTCTCTATTATAGTACCTAGTAATGGTACGCAGGGTGATGTTTCTAACGAGATCTATTCGTAACACCTATTATGCTGCGACATTTTCCGTTGATCAATCTTTAGATTGGTTTTTTGTTCAAGGTAGACCGCAGTGAAATTAGTGTGACAATTATATGATCATGTTCGCGGAGAAAACTTAGACAAAAATCGCCTCAGATAGAATGGTTTTTCATTTACCTTGCAGTGGGACATTGACTATAATATTGTCTAATAAAAAAAAACTGTTGGGTGCTTATAAATAAAATTAATTCTATGTGCGTTTATTTTTCAGCTCTATACAACCACCGGAAAAGACTCTAAACAGCATACAAACGAACAGCCAGTATCCTAAAAACGAAGGAAACTCATTCTTACCACCGACTTTCAACTCGTATCAGAACAACCAACTGTTTAACTTCAACCCATCGGACCAAAACGGCTTCAATTACAACTTACAAAACGGTTACGGTAACACGAACGGTTTTGTTAATTATGAGAACGACGTGAACGCGTTACTCGGTATCGATACCTTACCCGACGCTTCCACTGAAAATGTTACGCAAGAACAATTAAACCTACTAAGGCTTGCTGCTCAAGAAATCGGTGGTGCGCAGTTCACAACACCCCCTACAAACAAATACGATGAAAAATTCAACAATTACAATTTCTTCGAACCTAACCAAAGAAATTCGTTGCCTGAAGCCAACTTGTTCTCAGTAAACAACTTTAGCAGACCAAACAGCTTAAACCTTGATATGAATTACAACACGAATTTTGAGACCCCGTACAATAATACACAGAGGTTTCCTAACAAATATGAGAATTTCTTAAAAGATCAGAACCAGGAGACAGAAATATTGTCATATTTGAATCAATTGAACATGTCTTCGGATAGGCCTCGTGAAGAAAATGGAATTAATAACGTAGATTTGAGGATGCAAATGGATTTGAATGGCCATTTTCCGAACGAGGACTTTCGACAAGAGGAAAGGAACAAGATGTTTGTTAACAGGAACTTCCAACAGATGCCGCCTAACAGGAACTATGGGGAGAACAATTTCTACGATAATATGATGGCCCAAATGAATGATAGAAGTCCGATGGGCCAAAACTTCGATTTCTCGAATCAATCGACGCCCGTTTCGGCTGCTAACTCGATGAACTACAATCGATCGAATGGGTATAACCAGAACGATATGATGCAGCGTCGTGATATGAATCCTATGATGCCTCGTGAGAACTTCCAGGGGAACGGTAACATGAATGATAGGACGAACTTTGAGAATCTCGGTCGGGAGAATATGCAGCAGGCAGCTATGATGAGGCAGAACCAGGAGTTAGCGCGACAGATGAGCCTGTTGATGCGGAATAGGCCACCTCCTAGCCAGTTGAACGTTGATGTGTCGTTTCTGCATGAAAATAATCCTTTTAACCTCGGTAAGTTTATGTTTATTATCTACTAGCTTTTCCCCTCTGCTTCGCTCTCGTGGGTTTGTTTCCCCAAAGGTAGTGTGGGTATTCTATCAATATTTCCAGAGATTAACTTTACGGCACGACGTTGCCGTTTCGTCGACAGACGTTATGCGTACCTTGGTAGCATTACAGAATATACTATAGCATCATCACTCTCGCCACCTATTCAATAATACATAGAACAAGTCACATTGAATATTTGCTGAAAATCATTGCTTATTCAATAAATAGCCTTGGTAGATGTTTTGTTATTCAATGAATCGACAACGATGTCTAATGAACCTAGGTACGCAAGTTCTTGTAATACTTATGGGAGTTCAAGGTGAAAAATATGGGTTTTTTACCATTGAATAGACGGTATTTTTACGATGAATGGATAAGCAATAAATAATAAATAAAATAATCACAATCACAAATAAAAGTAACACAAAAAGTTAGACATACGTGGGTGGTCTGAAAAGTGTCCGACAATGTGAAGATAGTTGCTCCCGTCAATAAAAGCTGGTGTATGTATTTGTGCATCTTTTGACTGTTACTCGCCAAAGTTTCAGCCATTTTGGACGCGCAGTTATTATTTGCCAGACACTTGGGTGAGTCGGATGTGAGGTGCAGAAAACTAAATCCTTTTTACAAGCTTTTATTTAGTTTCACCTGTCCTGATGATTGTCTGTAATCAAATCTTGCAAATTAAATTTGAACCACTACCCGGTTACCGATTGAGTTGGAATTTTGGACGCATGTGTAAGTCAGATGATAATGCAAAATTATTATGACATGGAGCTGATCTAATAATAGAACCGGAAGGTGGCTATAGGAACTTGGTAGTTAAATGACACAACCCCATCGAGTTTGGGCTCGTAAGATTCTGTCTTAACGAGTATTAATTATATAAGTCTTATACCGTGCTATAAGAGTTTGCTATGAAAAAAATATTTTCATTAAATACTTGTTCACCAAGATAAACGGGCCGTCTCACACCTCAGCGGTTGCCACGGCTAAAAATCACCGGTTTGAACTGCTTGATCATCCGCCTTACTCACCAGCTAGCCCCCTGTAACTTATTTTTGTCTTACTTTTCGTCTTTAGCTTTTAGCGCAATGACTAGATGAGGGACATCTAGTCATTGCGCTAAAAGCTAAAGACGAAAAGTTCTGGAGTGGCGACAACGTACCAGATAACGCTACGACGCTAAAATGTATTTCTCGACCATAGATATAAGTCCTTCAGACGGAATAATAGAAATTACATAAAATCTAAATTTATATGTATTTGTTTACCATTAGAATATGTATGTACACATTCTAATGTGTTTGTAGTTTTTAACAACAAAAATATCTAGTTAACCTTCACGCCTAATTTCATTGAGAAAGTCAATACTATAATTAAATTCTCAGCTCCGTTTTAGATGCTCAAACACTGTGATACAAAATTATACAAATTTTACCTCACAAACTCCACTAGGAATCCATTAGCGAGTAATTAAAAGTACCACTGAATTCCACTCGGAAGAAATTTCGTCAACACCGCTTACAATGCACACCCCTTAGAGGGGTTGTCAGCATTAAAATAATATTTTTTCCCACGTTTTCAGGTCTGGGCGCGCTATTAGGCCCAAGTCCACCGGTCCCACCGCCTGTGTTGCCATCACCAATGCTTGATCTACCTCTTTTGGCTCCGTTTTATGCTATGAGGAATATGAGGTAAGAACTTTTGTGTTGTGTTCGTAAAGTAAACGACGTTCTTGTTTAAAAAAAGAAAAAAAAGATGCAGTGGTGGCTGAGTGGTAATGGCTCCGAGTTGTAGGTCGCAGGTTCAAACTCAGCCAGGCGCATTACTTTGTGTGAATTATTTCTTCACCACTGCTCTCAAAACGGTGAAGGAAAACATCGTGAGGAAGCCGGCATGTCTTAGAACCAAAAATTCGAAGACATGTGACACTCACCAACCCGCACTGGGCCCGTGTGGTGGATTTCGGCCTATTCCCTCTCCTAGAGAGGAGGTTTGAGTCCCAGCAGTTGGAACATTAAAAGGCTGATTATACTATAGGAATCCGATGTATGCGATACGCATAGGACCGGTCATTGTGGCAACTCTTGGGGGAGATCTAACCGTGTACGTGTTTCGTCTTTCAAAAGATAGACAACAATAAAGTCTAATCCATCCTAAAATATTGTCAACAGAAGTGCAGCAACCTCATCTGGCATCCTACACGCCCGCCTCGACGCATGCTACGAACAATGGCGTCAACTGGAGCGTGAACGCAAACGCACCGAAGCGCGGTTAGCGTTAGCGTATCCCGGGCGTGCGGTGTCCTCGTCTAACTCTATACCTGTACCCCGACTGCCGCCCTGTCCTACCAGGGTGGATCGCCTCACTGTGGATATGTTAAGGGAGCACACAAAGGTAAGGCGATTCTTTCAACAAATTTGAAGCAAAAACCCATTGTCTCAATTGCTCCAGGTAATGAAGCAAATTATACAGGGTTATTTGTAAAACACTAACACCCTTGCAGGACTGTATTATTCACATCGTAAAAAACAACTTTTGTTCTATAACTTTTTACAAAACATAATACATTTACCAAAAACAAACATTCAAGATTTCGTTGTTCTATCTAACACATTTCAATTCTGTATTTTGCTGTATCTACGAGTACATACGTCTCCTGCACACTGTTCTCGTAGTTATAGTAAGCAGATTTGCGAAACATTGTCATCACACCTATCTGGCAAGCATTCGAACCATTTTCGTGTACTTTATCACACGCTTATCACGTTTAGAACATTCAATTTTTTTTTGTGTGTAAATGTGATGAACTAAAATATCATATTTTTTTAAAAGTCATAGAACAAAACTTGTTGTTTATGATGTTAGTAACACAGTACTGAGAGGTTGCCAGTGTTTTACAAATAGCCCTGTATATACTATTTTCTTCAACAGGTATTAACACTAATGGGCAAAATGGAGACATTACGTGCAAGTGTCTGCGTAGCACAAAACAAGAAGCCAAATAAACCTGAAGACACCAAGATCACAGTACTGAAGCGTGGTCAGGATGTGTGCGACAAGGAGAGCGGAGTGGACCCAGCGACCTTCGACCCTTCCTCGTGGCGGGAGGACGTTAACAACTTGTCCGAGATGTAAGTAATTAACAAGAAAACTCCATTTTATCTCATGGAAAGCGACGATGCAGTCGACGATGAAGCGCGCTTACCTAGAAATAACCTATCCACTCTTGACTTAAAGACCCCTGATTTCACTCCTTGGCTGTATGCACAATAAATGTTTGCGCAAAATGCTTTGTGCGTATAGGTGGGATGTCATGTACCGGTGGCGCAACGCCGTACGTCTTGTGGTCCGATAATGGAACGGACTTAGCGGAATTAGTTTGTGCAATTTCAGTGCACACTCCCCGAAATGTAAACGATAGAAAACCGACAGGCTAGCAACTTGGCTGTGATGCTCAAGGCTTTGGAGCTTTGACTGTTCAAGTGCCGATTATTCTCTTGGATCGCCTCTCAATTGATTCCAGCGCATCAAGCTGATATTTAGCAGACCCATCCCAAAGATGAGAACAGTACTCAACACACGATCGAAGTTGGGCTTGATAAAGATTGACAAGCTGTTCCAGCGTGAAGTACCGTCTCACCTTTACTAAGATCCCCAATTTTTTGGCAGCCAGCTGTGAATGGCATATGCTAGAAAGTCTCCAGTAGACCGATTTTGGCGAAAACCGTATTGCCAGCTACTGAGCATATCGTTAGCTTCTAGGTATGCCAGAAGCTTCCTGTTAAGCACCTGTTCCAGACTCATACAGAGGACTGGTGTAACAAAGATGGGTCGGTAGTTTTCCGGGTCAGCTCGACTGCCCTTCTTGGGCACAGGCTGCACATTAGCTTGCTTCAATCGGCATTTTACCAGTCTCATATGAGAGGGGTCTCTTGAAACGCCTATTGAGGCGTGTCAAGATCGGAGATAATTCAGGCGCACAAGTTTTAAGTACGACCGCTGGTACCGCTCCCCGTCGCTACCCCTCGGATCCGGTGGCTTTGTTCACGTCAAGGTTACGTAGCACCCTTCAGACGTCCTTCTGATAGATGCGAATATCTGCCATAATCGTCTCACATCGTTCAGGAAAGGCAGGGATGCGATTCAACCGATTTAGCCAGGGGATTAAAACGCTTTACTACCTACGGGGTAAGAAGCAAGTTTGTTCCCAATTCGGCTTATGTGGCCAACTGGCCAAGCCTCTGCAACACCTGCTTGAAGCTCTTGGCAGGTCTGTTAAAGGCCTTCTTCTTTTGAGCCACGTCGCTTTATTGTAAGTTGCCAGATCCAGAGACTTTCAGTATGCCCTACGTATATTACATCTATCAATTAGCACTGGATCTAGTGGTATAGTGAATTCCTCACAGAGAGAAGATCTGTGTCCCAGCAGTGGGAACATATAGAATGCAGTAGGAAGTAATATATCGTCCATTTGTCCCATAGCGCGCCGCACAGCGAGGTGGAGAGCGCGATGCTGCAGTGGCGCAGCGCGGTGGGCGCCGTGCAGGCCGCGCGCCGCCGCGAGCTGGCGCCGCAGCAGGCGCACCGCCCGCCCCGGCCCGACCGTCAGTACCCAACGCATGCATTCACTCTTATAGTCCCATAGCGCGCCGCACAGCGAGGTGGAGAGCGCGATGCTGCAGTGGCGCAGCGCGGTGGGCGCCGTGCAGGCCGCGCGCCGCCGCGAGCTGGCGCCGCAGCAGGCGCACCGCCCGCCCCGGCCCGACCGTCAGTACCCAACGCATGCATTCACTCTTATAGTCCCATAGCGCGCCGCACAGCGAGGTGGAGAGCGCGATGCTGCAGTGGCGCAGCGCGGTGGGCGCCGTGCAGGCCGCGCGCCGCCGCGAGCTGGCGCCGCAGCAGGCGCACCGCCCGCCCCGGCCCGACCGTCAGTACCCAACGCATGCATTCACTCTTATAGTCCCATAGCGCGCCGCACAGCGAGGTGGAGAGCGCGATGCTGCAGTGGCGCAGCGCGGTGGGCGCCGTGCAGGCCGCGCGCCGCCGCGAGCTGGCGCCGCAGCAGGCGCACCGCCCGCCCCGGCCCGACCGTCAGTACCCAACGCATGCATTCACTCTTATAGTCCCATAGCGCGCCGCACAGCGAGGTGGAGAGCGCGATGCTGCAGTGGCGCAGCGCGGTGGGCGCCGTGCAGGCCGCGCGCCGCCGCGAGCTGGCGCCGCAGCAGGCGCACCGCCCGCCCCGGCCCGACCGTCAGTACCCAACGCATGCATTCACTCTTATAGTCCCATAGCGCGCCGCACAGCGAGGTGGAGAGCGCGATGCTGCAGTGGCGCAGCGCGGTGGGCGCCGTGCAGGCCGCGCGCCGCCGCGAGCTGGCGCCGCAGCAGGCGCACCGCCCGCCCCGGCCCGACCGTCAGTACCCAACGCATGCATTCACTCTTATAGTCCCATAGCGCGCCGCACAGCGAGGTGGAGAGCGCGATGCTGCAGTGGCGCAGCGCGGTGGGCGCCGTGCAGGCCGCGCGCCGCCGCGAGCTGGCGCCGCAGCAGGCGCACCGCCCGCCCCGGCCCGACCGTCAGTACCCAACGCATGCATTCACTCTTATAGTCCCATAGCGCGCCGCACAGCGAGGTGGAGAGCGCGATGCTGCAGTGGCGCAGCGCGGTGGGCGCCGTGCAGGCCGCGCGCCGCCGCGAGCTGGCGCCGCAGCAGGCGCACCGCCCGCCCCGGCCCGACCGTCAGTACCCAACGCATGCATTCACTCTTATAGTCCCATAGCGCGCCGCACAGCGAGGTGGAGAGCGCGATGCTGCAGTGGCGCAGCGCGGTGGGCGCCGTGCAGGCCGCGCGCCGCCGCGAGCTGGCGCCGCAGCAGGCGCACCGCCCGCCCCGGCCCGACCGTCAGTACCCAACGCATGCATTCACTCTTATAGTCCCATAGCGCGCCGCACAGCGAGGTGGAGAGCGCGATGCTGCAGTGGCGCAGCGCGGTGGGCGCCGTGCAGGCCGCGCGCCGCCGCGAGCTGGCGCCGCAGCAGGCGCACCGCCCGCCCCGGCCCGACCGTCAGTACCCAACGCATGCATTCACTCTTATAGTCCCATAGCGCGCCGCACAGCGAGGTGGAGAGCGCGATGCTGCAGTGGCGCAGCGCGGTGGGCGCCGTGCAGGCCGCGCGCCGCCGCGAGCTGGCGCCGCAGCAGGCGCACCGCCCGCCCCGGCCCGACCGTCAGTACCCAACGCATGCATTCACTCTTATAGTCCCATAGCGCGCCGCACAGCGAGGTGGAGAGCGCGATGCTGCAGTGGCGCAGCGCGGTGGGCGCCGTGCAGGCCGCGCGCCGCCGCGAGCTGGCGCCGCAGCAGGCGCACCGCCCGCCCCGGCCCGACCGTCAGTACCCAACGCATGCATTCACTCTTATAGTCCCATAGCGCGCCGCACAGCGAGGTGGAGAGCGCGATGCTGCAGTGGCGCAGCGCGGTGGGCGCCGTGCAGGCCGCGCGCCGCCGCGAGCTGGCGCCGCAGCAGGCGCACCGCCCGCCCCGGCCCGACCGTCAGTACCCAACGCATGCATTCACTCTTATAGTCCCATAGCGCGCCGCACAGCGAGGTGGAGAGCGCGATGCTGCAGTGGCGCAGCGCGGTGGGCGCCGTGCAGGCCGCGCGCCGCCGCGAGCTGGCGCCGCAGCAGGCGCACCGCCCGCCCCGGCCCGACCGTCAGTACCCAACGCATGCATTCACTCTTATAGTCCCATAGCGCGCCGCACAGCGAGGTGGAGAGCGCGATGCTGCAGTGGCGCAGCGCGGTGGGCGCCGTGCAGGCCGCGCGCCGCCGCGAGCTGGCGCCGCAGCAGGCGCACCGCCCGCCCCGGCCCGACCGTCAGTACCCAACGCATGCATTCACTCTTATAGTCCCATAGCGCGCCGCACAGCGAGGTGGAGAGCGCGATGCTGCAGTGGCGCAGCGCGGTGGGCGCCGTGCAGGCCGCGCGCCGCCGCGAGCTGGCGCCGCAGCAGGCGCACCGCCCGCCCCGGCCCGACCGTCAGTACCCAACGCATGCATTCACTCTTATAGTCCCATAGCGCGCCGCACAGCGAGGTGGAGAGCGCGATGCTGCAGTGGCGCAGCGCGGTGGGCGCCGTGCAGGCCGCGCGCCGCCGCGAGCTGGCGCCGCAGCAGGCGCACCGCCCGCCCCGGCCCGACCGTCAGTACCCAACGCATGCATTCACTCTTATAGTCCCATAGCGCGCCGCACAGCGAGGTGGAGAGCGCGATGCTGCAGTGGCGCAGCGCGGTGGGCGCCGTGCAGGCCGCGCGCCGCCGCGAGCTGGCGCCGCAGCAGGCGCACCGCCCGCCCCGGCCCGACCGTCAGTACCCAACGCATGCATTCACTCTTATAGTCCCATAGCGCGCCGCACAGCGAGGTGGAGAGCGCGATGCTGCAGTGGCGCAGCGCGGTGGGCGCCGTGCAGGCCGCGCGCCGCCGCGAGCTGGCGCCGCAGCAGGCGCACCGCCCGCCCCGGCCCGACCGTCAGTACCCAACGCATGCATTCACTCTTATAGTCCCATAGCGCGCCGCACAGCGAGGTGGAGAGCGCGATGCTGCAGTGGCGCAGCGCGGTGGGCGCCGTGCAGGCCGCGCGCCGCCGCGAGCTGGCGCCGCAGCAGGCGCACCGCCCGCCCCGGCCCGACCGTCAGTACCCAACGCATGCATTCACTCTTATAGTCCCATAGCGCGCCGCACAGCGAGGTGGAGAGCGCGATGCTGCAGTGGCGCAGCGCGGTGGGCGCCGTGCAGGCCGCGCGCCGCCGCGAGCTGGCGCCGCAGCAGGCGCACCGCCCGCCCCGGCCCGACCGTCAGTACCCAACGCATGCATTCACTCTTATAGTCCCATAGCGCGCCGCACAGCGAGGTGGAGAGCGCGATGCTGCAGTGGCGCAGCGCGGTGGGCGCCGTGCAGGCCGCGCGCCGCCGCGAGCTGGCGCCGCAGCAGGCGCACCGCCCGCCCCGGCCCGACCGTCAGTACCCAACGCATGCATTCACTCTTATAGTCCCATAGCGCGCCGCACAGCGAGGTGGAGAGCGCGATGCTGCAGTGGCGCAGCGCGGTGGGCGCCGTGCAGGCCGCGCGCCGCCGCGAGCTGGCGCCGCAGCAGGCGCACCGCCCGCCCCGGCCCGACCGTCAGTACCCAACGCATGCATTCACTCTTATAGTCCCATAGCGCGCCGCACAGCGAGGTGGAGAGCGCGATGCTGCAGTGGCGCAGCGCGGTGGGCGCCGTGCAGGCCGCGCGCCGCCGCGAGCTGGCGCCGCAGCAGGCGCACCGCCCGCCCCGGCCCGACCGTCAGTACCCAACGCATGCATTCACTCTTATAGTCCCATAGCGCGCCGCACAGCGAGGTGGAGAGCGCGATGCTGCAGTGGCGCAGCGCGGTGGGCGCCGTGCAGGCCGCGCGCCGCCGCGAGCTGGCGCCGCAGCAGGCGCACCGCCCGCCCCGGCCCGACCGTCAGTACCCAACGCATGCATTCACTCTTATAGTCCCATAGCGCGCCGCACAGCGAGGTGGAGAGCGCGATGCTGCAGTGGCGCAGCGCGGTGGGCGCCGTGCAGGCCGCGCGCCGCCGCGAGCTGGCGCCGCAGCAGGCGCACCGCCCGCCCCGGCCCGACCGTCAGTACCCAACGCATGCATTCACTCTTATAGTCCCATAGCGCGCCGCACAGCGAGGTGGAGAGCGCGATGCTGCAGTGGCGCAGCGCGGTGGGCGCCGTGCAGGCCGCGCGCCGCCGCGAGCTGGCGCCGCAGCAGGCGCACCGCCCGCCCCGGCCCGACCGTCAGTACCCAACGCATGCATTCACTCTTATAGTCCCATAGCGCGCCGCACAGCGAGGTGGAGAGCGCGATGCTGCAGTGGCGCAGCGCGGTGGGCGCCGTGCAGGCCGCGCGCCGCCGCGAGCTGGCGCCGCAGCAGGCGCACCGCCCGCCCCGGCCCGACCGTCAGTACCCAACGCATGCATTCACTCTTATAGTCCCATAGCGCGCCGCACAGCGAGGTGGAGAGCGCGATGCTGCAGTGGCGCAGCGCGGTGGGCGCCGTGCAGGCCGCGCGCCGCCGCGAGCTGGCGCCGCAGCAGGCGCACCGCCCGCCCCGGCCCGACCGTCAGTACCCAACGCATGCATTCACTCTTATAGTCCCATAGCGCGCCGCACAGCGAGGTGGAGAGCGCGATGCTGCAGTGGCGCAGCGCGGTGGGCGCCGTGCAGGCCGCGCGCCGCCGCGAGCTGGCGCCGCAGCAGGCGCACCGCCCGCCCCGGCCCGACCGTCAGTACCCAACGCATGCATTCACTCTTATAGTCCCATAGCGCGCCGCACAGCGAGGTGGAGAGCGCGATGCTGCAGTGGCGCAGCGCGGTGGGCGCCGTGCAGGCCGCGCGCCGCCGCGAGCTGGCGCCGCAGCAGGCGCACCGCCCGCCCCGGCCCGACCGTCAGTACCCAACGCATGCATTCACTCTTATAGTCCCATAGCGCGCCGCACAGCGAGGTGGAGAGCGCGATGCTGCAGTGGCGCAGCGCGGTGGGCGCCGTGCAGGCCGCGCGCCGCCGCGAGCTGGCGCCGCAGCAGGCGCACCGCCCGCCCCGGCCCGACCGTCAGTACCCAACGCATGCATTCACTCTTATAGTCCCATAGCGCGCCGCACAGCGAGGTGGAGAGCGCGATGCTGCAGTGGCGCAGCGCGGTGGGCGCCGTGCAGGCCGCGCGCCGCCGCGAGCTGGCGCCGCAGCAGGCGCACCGCCCGCCCCGGCCCGACCGTCAGTACCCAACGCATGCATTCACTCTTATCATCATCATTTACTCGCACATCCTCGAAAGTAATGACTTGTTTTTCTTCCACAGCCATCCTGCAACTAGCAGAAGCAGTGAAGCAGCTCAGCATATCAGCACGCCGAGCTCGCTGCGCCATGTGGTGTGACCTGACGCTGACCGTGGCGCTAGCGCCGCCGCACCACGCGCAGCAAGCACACCACGCGCTCGCCAGCCAGGATGTACTGAGGGTATGTACTTCCGCAGCCATCCTGCTATAGAAGCAGTGAAGCAGTTTAGCATACCAGCGCGCCGGGCTCGCTGTGCCATGTGGTGCGACCTGACGTTGACGGTGCCGCACCACGCGCAGGAAGCACACCACGCGCTCACCAGCCAGGATGTACTGAGGGTATGTACTTCCGCAGCCATTTTGCTACAGAAGCAGTGAAGCTGCTCAGCATATCAGCGCGCCGAGTTCGCTGCGCCATGTGGTGCGACTTGACGCTGGCACATCGGAGGACTTGAACAATTTGCCTGCTACGGTCTTCCGTTCGATTATAATTCAAATGTGGCAAGGCCAGAGTGAATAGCGGGGTGTGCGGGGCGCGCGCCGCCCCCATTGTCAATCAATTAGGGTTTGGGGGCGGAGTTTGATCTAGGATTGGCTATTTTTTGTGAGTCCACGTTGACTAGGCGAACGCATCATTGTTATTATTGTCGAATCTTCGATCAATAATTACTAGATACACAATCCCATGCAAAAGTTCACTTCAAAACTGGCACCAATCGTATTTACCTAATCCTAGTTGAAAAAAATATGCATTAATGTAAATTCAACCTTAAATACAATAACTTAAAGTTATGTTCACAAAGCCATGCAAAAAAAAACAATAAATTTTTACGACCGAAGCTCGCTGGTCAACATACAGCAAAAGAAATTCAACCTTACACGCATGATTTAAGGTCAGAATTTCAAAGTGTCTGTAAATAGTCGATGTTTGTTACAATAGTTGGCGCGTTGTAGCAAACATTGGTCAAACAATCATAATATTTGCTAAGACTTATATTTACTATTTAATTCAGTTTTAATGTTACGATAAAGACATATTGATATAAACTTACCGAAAAAAAGATATTCCTTCCAAAATCTTGGTGTTACGGTGATTATTTACACAATTTTTTAACGCGCACTGCGGCATTTTGACGTCTTAACGTTGGCTATGATTGGACCGTACTAATTTGAAATAAGAGCACAACAGTATTTGTGCTCTTATTTTTCTGGCCGTTTTTGAAGCGCTTATCGGGAATCTAGTACTATTATTGATCGAAGTGTCGAATGGTGCCTATTAATGGTTTGCATTATTTATTCACTCGTGCGAGAATTGAGTCGAGTTTAAAAAAAATTTTTTTTTTTTTACAAATCGGTAGTGTTTCATGCACCGGTTCGATACTCCACGAGATTAAAACGATAAAAATTTATCGTGGTATACAGGTAAATTTTTAAATCACATGAATAAGTACATTCAGTCAAAAAAGTATCGGGAATGGATGATTTGTTTATGGTTCCAAATTCAAATTTTTGTTTTTTTGTAGTTGTTAGATTGGCACAACACAGTTTGAGTTGCATCTGTTATTTATATTAAATACAATGCTGGTTTTAGTAATATCATATATAGTGTGTATTGCGAATTTCATAATGGACAAACAAAGAGTTTGTCTTAAATTTTGCATCGCCAATGGAATTTCGTGTTCGGAGTCACTGATAATGTTACAGAAGGCTTACGGTGAATCGACTTTTATCAAAAACTCGTGCTTATGAGTGGTTCAAAGCGTTCAAAAGCGGTCGAGATGTGATGGAAGATTTGCCTCGCTCTGGTAGGCCGTCAACGTCTGCAACTGAAGTTAACATCGCAAAAGTGAAGGAAATAGTGACTGAAAGTCCCCATTCAACTCTGAGAGAGATAGCCGCCGAACTTTCTGTATCTCACGAGTCGATCCGTACCATTTTAACTAATCATTTGGGTATGAAACATGTTGCTGCTCGGCTAGTCCCAAAAGATCTGAATTTTCTCCAAAAACTCAATCGCATGAAAGTCGCTGAGGACATGCTAGAACGAGTCAGTTCGGACCCAACATTCATGAAACGCATTGTTACTGGTGACGAGACGTGGGTTTACGAGTTTGACATGCAAACTAGTCAACAAGCTTCGGAGTGGCGCCTTCCAACTGATCCGAAACCGAAAAAACCACGCCAAAGTCGATCAAAAGTCAAAGTCATGTTGACTGTTTTCTTTGACTATCGCGGTGTTGTGCACTCTGAATTCTTACCGGAAGGTCTAACGGTAAATAAAGAATATTATTTGAGCGTTATGCGGCGTTTAAGAGAGCAAATTCGACGAAAAAGGCCAGATTTGTGGAAAGAAAATTCTTGGATTTTGCACCACGACAATGCGCCTTCGCACAAGGCTATCATTGTGAACGAATTTTTGACCAAACACTCAACAAATACCATCCAGCAACCACCATATTCACCAGATATGGCTCCTGCTGACTTTTTTCTTTTTCCTAAACTCAAATTACCACTTCGTGGCACCCGTTTTCAATCGATAGAAGACATAAAGGAGAATTCGCGGCGAGAACTGAACTCAATTCAGGAAGCAGCGTTTAAAAATGTTTTGATGAATGGATTATTCGTTGGCGCAAGTGTATCGTTTCTAAAAGAGCATACTTTGAAGGTGATAAAATAAATTTGGATGAATAACAGACATTTTGTGTATTATTGATCTTTTCCCGGTACTTTCTTGACAGAGTAGTATATTCGCCGGAACGCCCATACCGATCTGTTCCGACTTTCGGTATCTCGGGTCACTCGTCCAAGGGGATGGTGAGGTAGACCGGGACGTAACTCATCGGATCAACGCAGGATGGATGAAATGGCGACAGGTCACGGGAACAACTTGTGATCCACGGATGCCCCTCAAGTTGAAGGGTAAAATCTACAAATCCGTGATAAGGCCTGTCATACTGTATGGATCAGAATGTTGGGCTGTGAAAAAGACGGATGAAAAAAGATTGCATGTAGCGGAGATGAGAATGTTGAGATGGATGTGTGGTGTGACGAGAATGGATAAAGTGATAAATAAGTATATTAGGGGAAGTTTGAAAGTGGCGCCAGTGACTGAAAAGTTGAAAGGAAATCGTTTGTCTTGGTATGGTCATGTAAAGAGGAGAGATGAAACGCATGTTGCTAAAAGAGTCATGAATTTACATGTGGATGGATGGAGAGGGAGAGGGAGGCCAAAGAAAATATGGATGGATAGTGTGAGAAGTGATATGAATGAAAAGGGAGTTAGTTTTAGCGTGGCGAGTGACAGGACAGAATGGAAGAAAAAAACGTGTTGCGCCGACCCCAAATAAAATGGGATAAGGGCAGGAAGATGATGATGATGATGATGAATAAGTATATTTTTGGAGGGTTTGCGGAACAGAGTGTAAAGTCCCACATACCTCCTTTGAAAAGGGTGGATTCTCCGACCAGACAGGATGTTATAGTCTGGTGGGCGACTGCCCGATAGTTGATGTCGGGCTGTCGTATATGTTCATATCAAGCTGAGAACTTTGATTGCGCGATGCAGGATTTCGTATTTTCTTCGTAGTTCTTATGTGGCGTCATAGATGTCGCTACATATTAATTTTTGGGAAAATACCTTCCCAGCTTTATATTCAGCCGATTGCAACTGATATCTCCTAAACGAGCCTAGGCTGATAAAATTTTTGTTATTCCCCGAATTTACCTTTCGTTTAGGTTTAAGTCGGCTTCCCTAATGGTCGACGAGGAGTCGAGCCCCATTCCCGCTGGACTCTGTGGTTTTAAGTCCCAATGACTTGGATAAACTCCAACCGATTGTAATTCTTCTTCTTTTCTGGTATTGTTCGTCAAAACGTTGAGCTTCTTATTAGTCCTATAGCCTATATAGTATATAGAAATCTGATGTAGTCAGCACTGTGGATAATCAAGTTTGAAATCTTGATCATTGCTCACTAATAGAATTTTATAAAAAGTATCGAACATGACTCATCGACTTTTTATACAAAAGATTTTCGTTTAGAATATACCTATTTCAGTCTCTTTAATAATATTCTTATTACATAAAAAACTTTTTACAAAAAAAATTAAACCAACTTCAAAAAGTACAAAATAACTTTAATTTCGGAAGTCGGTATTTCTATAATAGATTCCTAATCTTGTCTCTTCGTTTTTTAACACCGACTTCCGAAATTAAAGTTATTTTGTACTTTTTGAAGTTGGTTTAATTTTTTTTGTAAAAAGTTTTTTATTTTTCACTTTTTAGTTATGGTAGCACCACTAAAAAGAACCCACCCTTCAGCTAAACATAAATTACCTTATAGCCAGAGTGCATCTCATAAGAATTCTTATAATCCCAAATACGGTTATATTACATGAATTTACCCCCTCCCCCTTTTCTTTCAGTCAGTCATCGACTACACGTATAAACAAAGCAATTTTACTTGTTACGACAATTCTGCTATGATTCTATGAGGAGTTCTGTTCCATATCTTCGAAGTTCATGATCAGATCATAACAATATTTCTATGGGACCAACTTGGAAGCATAACCTTTCAATAAAAAAAAAATATTTCAAAATCGGTCCACAATTGACCGAAATATCGGTGAACATACAACAAAAAAAAAAAAAACATACATTCAGCCGAACATAGAACCTCGTCCTTTTCGAAGTCGGTTAAAAAGTAGGATACATTTGCAAAGATATAATAGTGTCATAAGTATAAAGTAATTACATAAATCTGGAATCGTACGACAAATCTGATTCTAAATATTCTATTTCGTTTAACCCGTCAGATACCGTCAATTAGAGACACAATAGTAAGACAATAGATGCGCGGCCACCGGTGGTCGCTTGGGGATTCATGAATTAATGATTCATCATCACTAGCCATACTACGATCAACTCACAGATCAACTTGTGTTGTAGAACTATCATTATCTCAAGAAACTAGTGAGTGACAACTAAAATTCGTGTTGTCAACAACAGCTTTTTTATTTCGTTCAAAAATTCTTAAGTCATTTGATTTTTTTGACAGACTATAAGTTGAGCTATTAAAGTACTGCCAAATGCTTGCACTAATTACACAGATCCAGTCAAATCTGTGTGGTTCTTTCTTCAAAAAAAAAAAAAAAACATCTCGGACACTAAACTGCAAGGTTTTCATATGATTTGACCATTGCCAATAAGCAACTGTGTTCTTTTTAATATTTCAATTACTTTATTGTAAACTTTATTGTATTGCTAGAAATAAACGATTTATTACTTTGCTGGACTTTAAAAGTAATTTCGTTTACAACTGACGAAAAATTTACGGTGGCTTGATATCGGGATTGGGTACTCGGCTGGTATGAAGTCTGTACCCTCAAGTCCACACTTTCGGTGACCGGGAGTAGCCTTGCTATTCCCGACGGTCTGGGTAAAGTGTTAATTTACTTGAATGTTTTCCAATGGCAATTGCAGGTGGACACAGCGTCTCCCAGCTCCCCGGCCACGCCGACGCCCAAGTCCCCCGACACAAGCGAGCCCGCTGCACCTGCTGCTGCGCCCGCTGCCGACAACAAGGAGGTAAGGACTCACCATCCACCTAGCGATGACACAAGACCAGGCAATGTGGCCACTTGCGGGAGGCCTATGTTCAACCAACCGATTCCTTTTGGCTGAAAGGACCATCTGCTTTATCCAAATGTTATACAGTCCACTAATCTCTTGCATTTTGCTTCACCACAACTTATCGTCGCGTGTGCGAAAGAAACGCTCGGATGTAACCTCTGTATGGATCGTCCGAAAGACACGAAGCATACGGTAGAGGTGTGCCCACCTGGGCAGAGCACCACCGTATCCTTGTGGGGGCGCTTGGTGGCAGCGATCTCTTGCGCCAGGCCATGGTACAGGCCATGGTCCGGAGCGAGGAGGAGTGCCAGCGGTCGCCTCATTCTGCGAAGCAGTAGTGCTACCAAAAATGGCGGCCACATGCTCGATACAATGGCCCAGCCCAAATCGTCGACGGCGCGTAGTGTTATCTTCGCGTACATTGGTCCTTCGAGCCGGATGTAATGTTCGAACCGATAGATCCACCATGAGCATCAACTATATTATAGTTGGCTTCTATTCTAAGCGGATTCAGCTGAGGTATATTTCTTCCATAATTAAAAAATATTTAAAATATTATAATTCTCTGTATGTTAACAATCAACCATAGACCGATGAAGGCATCCGACCTGTACAGCTGTCATTACTTAGCCTTTGTCATCTACGTTTAATATCCAATTAATATCTATTTCATAGGAAAAACCACCCGCCGAACAAGCGCAGCCCTCAAAACCTGAAACCAAAAACGAGGCAGTGAAACCTCAAAAACAGACTGAGAAAAACGAAAAAAACCCATCGAGGCGCCCACAGCACTACAGGAAGGTAAACCAGCGCAGCGACTTCTACCAGAAGAACCAGAGGTACGACACTAGGTTCATGCATAACCGACACCCTTACCACTATCTGGCTACCGGATCTATTAACTAAGGAATCTTTGTGACATATTGAACCTTATTTGTTCGAAAGAAACAGTTTGACAGCTGTCATTGTGGTTTGAACATAGAGTATGGAATATGAACTTCATGTTGAGACATGATTTATTTAAATAAAAAAAAATGACTTCCGATTTTTGTGGTTTAAAAAAAGAACACATTTTTTTTTTTCAAAACTAAGACTTGACAGACAACATTTGTGGCATTGAAAAAGAAAACCTCCTTTTTTGAAATAACTCATTTAATTCTCGAAATCATTCATTTGCTTTGTCTGTCTTAAAAACATGTTCAACATTTAAAAGGAAATTTTAATGAAATTAAAACTTGATTAAATTGATAGATTGAAGTGATTGCTTGATGATAAAAGTATGATGATATATGTCCATAAGGACGAAAACTCTTATGATAGATTTGTATAGAAATTGGATAATACCTTTATGTTAGGAAATGACGTGATTGCTGTGAGTGTTGATCTGGCTGTAATATGGGCATAATATAACGTATGAAATGTTAAATTGCCTTCGACACAGCCTATCTTAAGACTTAATTAACTTGCCAGTCTAAGTAGAGGTGATTGAAGTCGGATATATCTGACAGACACTCGCGTTTATTCCGCCAAGATCGCACGTCCATGACCAAATACTCTTATCTCGTCAGCTCTTCTGTCACCTATGTGGAGCTAAACGAGATGGAGTACCCAGTCACAGACACATGACCCTGGCGAATACGACACGAAAACTCGTCGGAGCAATCTGACGTAAGGTAAAGATTAAAAATGTAAAACTTCATATTGTCACCATTTTGACTTGCTTTACAACTTTTTCTTGTCGAGACTTGGCTAAGATACAAATAAGGTTCAATATCGCGCGATGTATTTATGTGAAAAAGACCTTTATAATTTGATGTAAAAGAGTCTGTTTATGCCCTAAAATCGAGACAACTGTAGATGTATTGCAATACTGGAATTGCCAAAAAACTTTAAAAAGGTTTGTATTGCCATGATAAAAAATTACGCTTAAAATATGAATATAAAGGAAAATGTTGAGTATCACATTGTTGATATAAAATACATCTATAGTCGCTTTTAGAGTGTAAAAACGTTGGTTGAGCAAAATATGGTGAGTTGAGCAATTTTCCTTCGAAACCCATGCTTCGCTCAATTTTTATTCATACAAATATTGTTACGTCAACTGTTTGACTAAGTAATAGAGTCTATTTTAACACTTTTTTAATATTTTCTACTAAAGAAAAACACGCTCAAATATTTTCACAATGTTATGCTCAGTTTTCTTCATATAAATGACTCAGTTTGCCATGTTACACTCAACCATCGTACAGACAAGAACAATAAGCGAAAATGTTTTCCATGACGTTTGTAATAAGGTTTAAATCACCATTTTAACGCATTGCTCCGTAGCCTAATAGCAAAGCAAAAGCATTTTATCATGATTGATATTCAGAAAAAATGAATTTTAACGCGCCAAGTGTAATAAAAGTATGAAAAATAGTTTAAAAAAATATATTTAAACTTAAAATAATTCAGCTATAGTCATATTGAATGTTGATGTAATAGATGAAGTTTTTAAAATATATTGGTGTTCTAGATTGTAATAATAATATCAGTGTGCTTGGTACCTTTCCGCGTAGTTTTTGGATCAGCAGTATCGATTTATGAGCTTATAAATGTACCCTACTTGTACCTTTAGACCAATTTTGTCTTATGCCATATACAAAGTTTTAATCGAACTATAATTCATACTTTTGTTACCAGAACTTTGGTGAAATTGCAAGGGATTGTTGCAATCATAATGATATCATATCAACATACAAATATTGTAGGGATTAGAGGTACACTTTTTATTATTGAATTCGCTGTGCATTTATGTGCGCCTAGTACATGATCGCGGTATATTTTTGAATAATACCCGCAAATATTACGAAATTTGCAAAATGATTCTCTACACAAGCTTTTTGTACTTTCATAGATTTCGATAATTTCTAGTTCAATAAAGAAATAAAACTTTTTAATTCTTTTTTTACACTCTCTCTGCAAAAATTCGCACACAAAGTAAATTCAACAAAAACACAATCGGGAAATCTTCAAAAGTATACCGCTCATGCGAGCAAGGCGTACAAAATAAAAAGTGTACCCAAACAAAGACTAAAACAGGTATATTAGAGACCATGATTATTATATGAGTGTATAATAATGAATAAACTACATAATTATTACTCTGTGTAGGTTAAATGATTGCCAGTATCAGAATTGCGTTATTTATTCATCGTGCTTAGCTGGATTAATGTTTAAAGTATTATGAAGGGTATGTGGTGATACTTGCCAAAATATCGGTGTGAGCGAAGGGTGGCAACCCTGAAACGTGAATTTGAGGTTAGGGAATTGTAGAACGCTTTTTGAATTAAATGTTTAGATGCATTAGTATAGTTGTGCGAGTAGCTCGTGTGTGAGCAAAGTCGAGGGATCGAATAGTATATTTATTGGAAATCTTAAAAAAAAAAAATAACAATTTTTCGTGAAGGTTTTCGTTATATTTCCAATTTCTACAAACACTTAAAGCAGTTTCTAGTCACACATTAAACAAAGTATTTTTATGAATGAATCGTTAGAAATGTACGTAGTTGTTCGCTCACACCGACTTCAGAATAAAAAAAAAACCCTTTGAAAATGTGATGTTTCTACGTTATTACTAGTTGACACTATTTTAATATATCACGTTCGTTCGAATAACAGAAAGTATATGAAATGAAGTTATGAACTACTAGCGTATAAGTGTACCACTTTTTATTTATTTAATTGAGAAAAAGAAAAATAAAAAACAATGAATTTAAATTCGAATGAATTTGTATAGTTGATAGTTAGTGCTTATTTGGATGACGGGATGTACTGAATCGATTTTTAGGGTGGGCATTTGATATCGATTGAAAACAAAAGTATAATCTATGCCCATTACAGCTTGGTATTTAAATAATGGCTTAACAATGTAATGGGTATATATTTTATTTAAAAAAAATCGATGATTGATTGCTACCCTTTTGGAATAAGGATGAAATGCTTCATAAGACGGGTTGGCTAGTTTTCGTCAATTCTTTATAAATTTTAATTTGTACCGTAGCATTTTAACCCTTAACTCACTGCTGCGGTGCAAAAAAACGTTATTATTAGTAAAATATATGCACCTGTGTTCTTATAGTTAATGTACGGCCAAACTGAATTGACTTGCTGAATTGTCAGTTCAAAGTAATATTAGGTTAAATATTTTTCTGTAGTAATTTTTTTTGCGTGGACGCTCAGAATCACTAAAGTTTAACGCAAAAACCCGGTTCTCAAAACGGATCTCGTGAAAGTCCGGTTTTTGAAAGCGGATTTTGTAAATATCCGGTTGTCAAAACGGATTTCGTATAAATTCTGTTTCCAAAACGGATTTCGTTAATTCGTATAAGAGTTGTTTCTTGAAACGGTTTTCGTATAAATCCGGTTTTCGTAACGTATTTTGAATAAAAACAATAATTTTACATACAGTGCACAAACTGCTTCGGCAGGACGTAACCAAAATGATAGGGTAACATGAAATCTTCCATCTTAAGTTTGTTAGTGATTAAGAACAAATATAATTAGTTATTTAAATATTATTATTTTTCACATTATTAATTGTTTAAAACTATAGTAATGCCGGTTTCTGCGTGAAATGCTTATATCTAAATATACTCATTTAAATGAGATGATGAAATCGGTAATAGGTTTGTTGTCCACAAAAATATATCTTCGCTTATATCAAATTGACAGGAACCGGTAGTTACTCTAAAGAGTTATTTAATCAATTAAAAGGCTATAGATTTTTTATTAGTATTCGTTGATTGTAGTGCCTTTCTATATAAATGTGCATGCATTTTAAGCCCTATGCAGTGTTGTACAAGCATTCAATAAGTTGTTTGAAAAACCGTTGATTTTTTTCATAGTTTTTTTTTAGTTATACCTTACTCGTGATGCATTTCGGTGTGCAATAAGCTTTATTTATTTTTTTAAACGCACTTGTAGTGCTGATTGTCGAGCGGGGTTGGTTTAAAAATCGAATATGGAATTGTAGATGTGAAAACCAGTGATGTTGCTAGATAAAAATTTAAAAACGTTAGTTTATTTTTTTGTTTTGGCCACTTTTTTATTGCTTGGAATTTCTCTGAAAGTTATATATTTCTTAAACCAAGCTAAGTGACTTTCGGAAGACCTAACCGACCCCAAACGTTAATGCTTCCAATAATTGATATATTTAACGGATATTAGTACAATCAATTCGCACTTAGCGTTTATAGCATGTAGTCAAAGATATTCTTCTTAAAGAAAAAAATATTTAGCACAATATTATTAAAAAAAAGTTTAGTTTTTTAGCGAATTAGTAGATAGTTAATTATTTCAACGTCCTATCGAAAGCTGACTATATTTAATACTGAGAAAGAAAGATTTTTTACTTCACTGTTTTCCGATGTTGCCATATAGTAACTATTTACCTCAAATCACTGTCTTGCAATGTAGAAAATTTCCTATATATTTTCCTTTCTTTTTCGTGAGCTAAGTGAAGGTATTGAAGTATCATTGCTGTATAAAAAAGTTTATTATTTGTTAAATGAATTCCTTAGGTCTTGGCTACACTGAAATGCGATGCTATAATATGCGGCGCTAGAAAATTATATGATATAATTGTTATACCTAAATGAAATGGACTTATATTTAATGAATTATTTATTAGATTTTAGGCAGCTTAATGAATTAACCTAAAACAGCGCTGCTAATAAAAATTTGACTGAGCGAAATTCGCGTTTCGTTTGTGCGAAAACTAAAATTTATTTACACTAGTGCAATATCGCCTTACGAAAATAAATGTAGTATTGTATCGCTACGACTTCGTATATTCAGTGTAGCCGACACTTGTATTTTATTTGAGTTTCCATTGGACATATAAAATAGTTTATTTACCTAGAAAATTACTTTTATAGACTAAAGAGCAAAACGCCTCGGCGGTCACTGCTTGAGACGGAATGGAGAAGTTTCATGATGTTTATATACTATTTAATGAAATGGAATAAAAATGTAGATTGACACTAATACAGGGTTATTTGTAAAACACTAACAACGTTGCAGGAATGTATTACTAACGTCATAAACAACAACTTTGGTTCTGTGGCTTTTTACAAAACAATACAATTACCAAACATAAACATTCAAAATTTCGTTGTCCTATCTAATACATTTCAGCTCTCAGTATTTTACTATACCTACCTACGTTTGTATGACACGACACAAGCGCATCAAGCACTCCCGCCACCCGATCCCACTCCCTTCCGATATTGTACTACCGCATGCTTCGCATTGATTTTTATTTTTGTATGAAAATTTGATGAACCAAAATACGATATATTTTTAAAAGTCATAGAAGAAAAGTTTTTGTTTATGATATTAGTACCATAGTCCTGAGAGGTTGTCAGTGTTTTACTAATAACCTTGTACATCAGTGAAAATTGTTTTTAAAATCCATCAATAAATTTCGGGTCACTTTAAGCTTGGCCCAAAGTTATACCAATGTTGAGCCAAGCTGTGCCACAGTGAACTTTTTCATTTGTTGATATATTTTAATGACTCTTTCTTATTTTTTGTCATGTTATCATAATTAATTCATTAAAAACTAAAGAAAACTTCTCCATTGTCAAAACTATTTATACAAACCGAAATGATGAATGTGACTATGGCTATGATAGACAGGCGATCATAGCAAATGCCCGTTAGATAATTATCAATGATGTTTCAGGTCACTGCCGTTGCGGCGTTCCATGCTTAACCTTTTAAACGCCCACGTCGGACATATCCGAGAAACGCTCGCGTTTATTCCGCCAGGGTCGCACATCCACGACCAAATACTCCATCTCGTCAGCTCTTCTGTCACCTTGTCATTCATTATGCGTACAGCTAGGGAATGGAATTCCTTGCCGGAGTCTGTGTTTCCTGATGGCTACAATCCGGAAATGTTTAACTTTTCAGATACCGTCAATAGGGTAGTTTCCAAGGTCAAATTAACTAAATTTTAGTTAGTCCGTATTTTAGATTATAAAAAAATATTGGACACGTATTTTTCCTTTTTTCGATTAAACAAAAAAATAACTAAGATATAGCCCATTAAAGTACGTGTTACGTCACCCCGTGCGAAAAAATGCAACACTGCGTTACGTTACACGTAACTTTAATGGGCTATATCTTTGTAATTTTTGGTTTAATTTACTAATAAAAAAATACGTGTCCCTTATTTTTTAATAAATCTAACGGACTAATTAATTTTTTTACGGTAACTAGCCTATTAGAGACACAATTGAAAGGCAATAAAGCGTTCGCTTGGGGTTTTAATTAACTAAGTCAAGAGTGAATAGTTTTCTTCTAGGTAAGCGCGTTCCATCGTCGACCGCATCGTCTCTTTCCATCAGATAGCGGTTAAGCGCGAACCTATCAACAAAAATAAAAAGACCTATGTGGATTGAAGATCTAAATGAGATGGAGTACCCAGTCGCAAATACACGACCCTGGCGAATAGGACACGAAAACACTTGTTCGGAACAATCCTACGCAAGCGTTTAAAGGGATAATATATACAGAAAGGCTATGAGTTGTTTACCTTCTAGATTATTCTTAAGAATGGGAAACCTTTAAAGTGCCACATCTAGTTTCTTTTAAAATATGTCGTTATTTGGGGCGTTGTTTTGTTATTGTTGTATACGTAATTTGAACTAAAGATTATATGACACAGGCCGTTTCTCTAGTAGGGGATAATAAACCCACCAAACGGGCCCAGTGGGGTAATAAACCCAATACGTGGACCCAGTAGGGGTAATAAAAACATTACGCGGGTCCAGTGGGGTAAAAATCCCAACACGTGGGCCCAGTACGGGTAATAAACCCACCACGCGGGTCCAGTGGGGTGTCATAAACCCAACACGCAGGCCCAGTAGGGGTAATAAACTCACTACGCGGGCCCAGTGCGGGTTGATCAGTAAAATAAATAAATTGAATAAGTTGGCCCTACTCGTTTACAGATAGAACCGAAGTTTTTGGCGGGATATTTGCGAGTGAAGTTCAATAGCTGTTTTAATTATGCGGTAGTTGATTCCTAGATTTCCACTTAAAACCAATTTGCGATAATACACAATATTTTGTGATGTAAAATTGGTGCAGTTTGGTATCTCAAGTGTCTGTACAACTGGACAATATGTGGAACAATTGAAACAGGTGCGATCTTTGTAAAATGGAATAGAGTTTTTTTTGTAAGGTTGACTACCTCAGCGAAGCTTGCCGAAAAGGTTCAATGCAATTGCTGCTAAATACTGCTAAAACATTAGAATGTGTTCCATCCATATTTGGTAAACAGAGTATTCATATGAAGACATGGCCCAAAGGACTTGGTATCCAAGCCAAAAACATAAAAAAAAGCAGATAAAGGCCACGAACAATTTTTAATCTGTTTCTAGCTTAATTCTACCAGTGCCAAGGTCTCAGAAGGATCGTACAACTATTGAAAAATCAAAAATAAGTTTTCAATGAAAATCATTTTTTCTTCATTGTCATACAAATTGCATATGTATACCAAGTTTTAGCTTTATCAGTTAGGGATAACTACAGCAAGAATCGCAAGTTAAATACCTGCAATTTATAAACTCAGGTTGGCGGGCGGTGGTAGAGCTCATGAACGAATTTTTGGCACCGATAGTATTAATGTGAATGAAATAATAATAATAATAACTTTATTAGGAACTCAACAACACAATTTACAATTTACAAAAATAACAGTGAAACCACACTAGGCAGAGCCTGAATCGTGGCTATCAAACAAAAACGATTACTCTAATAATGGTTCAATAATTTAAATCTGCAAATCGTTGCCTCAGCAAATACTTGTAAACCAATATCAGCTTTAGTTTTCGATGGCTGAGACAAACAACGCCCCAGCGACAGGCTCTCCATCAAAGCCCAATTTATTTTAGCTCAAACGTTTCCTTCCGTCCATATAATATTGGAATTTTTCATAGCATAAGCTTCCCTTTTAACTGCATTTTGTAAAAACCAAACTCCATTTTCAAAATCTGCTTTTTCATTTTCTTTCATAAATATTTTTCTCGTCCTTCCTAAAGGGTAAATGTTGTACGCTAATTTTTTATTTAATAAAAATATTATATTACATATAAAATATAATTTCAGAATTTCAATGACCAACGCTTATAACAGCATATCTTTAAGAATATTGTGTGATATAACCTAATTATATTTAAAAAATAATGTCCTTAGTCCTTAATCGAGAAAAAAATTGAAAAAAAAAAAATTATACCAAAACTATTCAGTACTTAATTTAAAGCCAGTAATGAATGCTTATGATAAGTAAGAAGAATGATTCTAAAGAGAAGAAAAATCCTAAATTTTATCAGTGATTCGTCCTACAGCTCTTTCTTATGCCATCCGCTATTTATATTCTCTCAAAGGCTTAGGACGTGTTTAAGCGAAAAAACGCAGCGTAAGGGTCAACTCACACCGAAAGAGCGGCGAAGGGCAGCGAAGCGCAGCGACCAGCTCGGTAGAGAAAGCTCCGTTTATGGAATTCCCGCGGCGTCGCGGGCATCCGCGCGACTTGTTCGAGTTTCTCGTTTCAGTATTATAGTAATGAAAATAAAGTTAAAATTCATATGACACTGAAATTGCGCTCCGCTTCGCTTTGACGCTCTTTAGGTGTGAGTTGAGCCTAATTCCGCAACGAAATTCCGCACGCGGAATTCCATAGATAATAACAACATTTCAGACGCATTCTGGGATAATTAGGGAAACAATATTATTAAAGATCTGAAGCATTGTATTCGGCCAAAAATTACACGAAAGAAATATTTACATTTGCGGAATTTACGCTCGCGTTTTTCCGCTCAGATATCTCCCTAGCCAAAGAGTATACAAAACGGTGCTAGAACGCTCGATGAAATAAATGACTGACTGAATATATGTAGCGGGTTGCTCTATATAGTAACATACTCAATGATAGCTTCAAATAATCTTAACTATACGTAAAGTTTGAGTATTTTACTATTAGGCTTCGATTGGGGGTCGTTTTTAGAGTTTATTGACCTTTGCCCAATATTGTTTTTTCTGCCTACCCTACATTGAAAAAAAAACCCGTATAACGCCTTTTTTTGACATAGGAAGCCCATAAATGACTTCTTCCGTTTTGGGTGGATCGTGAAGGAGTGTCAGACTTTTACTGACTTTTTATTCCTTCAGTTGGCCTTTGCAATGGTCACGATAATTCTTTCAAAAAACCTGTAGCCGTGACAGACCCATATTACACCTGGCCTCGAATTTTAGTGTTTAAATACATGGAACTACGTTCAAAGTTGTTTCAAAAGAGTTTTGGCTTGATTTTCAAAATGTATGCCTGTTACTTTACTTACCTCAAAGGTCTTTCTCTCCAAAAACGATTCCTCAATTCTCAGGCCGGCCAATACGCATTAAACCTAAGATACCTTACAAACGCTAGAATGTGTAGGTAGTAAAAAATGCATGAATAATCATAATAGCGTTATTAATTATTACTTTTTCTGTTTTGTTCATTAATTAGTCAATGTTTAGATCAATTTGAGATTTTAGTCGATGTAGACTTGTTGGCATATATTTTCGTACGTAATATCGATGTTATAAATATCGACCACCTTGTGTCTATGTCCTTTATGTAGTACTGGGTTTCAATTCCCATTTTGGGCGTAAGTGTTCGAAGGCCTCTCGGCAATCTTCGGCTGCCGTCGTGACACATCGGAAAACCGCGAGCAGGGGATACTTTAGTCGTAGAATGGTGCAGTAATAGACCACGGCAATGAATATAAGATGATAAAAATGTTGCGACAATGTGAAATGTTAGAGAATTTTATAGTGACGATCTCTAAATAGTTTGATTAAAGAAATTAGGGACTCAGGTCACGAAAATGATGATCCGTAAGTTAGGTTACGCCCTTTCCTTTCAACAACGTATACAATTTGTAAGTAAGAAATAAAGGTTATAATGTACTACCTAAAGAACATAACATTTATTTAGAAACATCTGGGTTGACAAGAGGTCGGCTTTTTAAATATTGCTCAAGTCCTTTTTAATATAGGGAATAATCGCTTTTTTTTAGTCAAATTAGCATTTTTATATGGCCTAAACATATCCGCGATCCCTTTATTTATAAGTTTTTAAATTGATATTTTAAGACCTTTCTACATTTTTTATTACGTTGATCATTGCAATTTTAACATAAGGATTTAGTTCTTTTGTGTTAAATGTAATGTCAATATACTCTGTATTTAATGATGATTTATGACACATGTCAAATGCTTGTTTTATAGATGTGGCATAAATTCAAAGTAGGTAAATCGTTGAAATTGTCGATTGTGCTTCCAAAATGGTATGATAAAAATAGTAGAAAATATTTGGTCGAGTTGAATTAGCTCAATTGGATCGTTATAATAATAAAAGAGGTATTAGATGGTTCTTCGAGCCGGATTTGAGCCGGATTGTCTAACCCAAGATGGCGGATTTTTCCGGCTTTCTAACGCGTACATGTGATGCGCCGGATACATCATAAAATTAACAGAGTTGAAGTAATTAGAATGCAAACTGGTCTTAAGATGATCAAAAGAATTATGACCAAAATTATAAGGCTTCATTCCGGCAACAGTTCACCCAGTGTTTCTAAAAAGGTACTCAAAGATTTTCCCTCTCACAAAAGAAAGTTTTTGCTCCTAAAATCCTGTATGTACAAATCGTGTGTCTCATCACGTTAGAGAATTCAGCTAGATATGTTTTTTTTTTTTTTAGGAAAGTGTAGTCACACCTAGCAAGACTGGATTACGGTTCTCTTTATTATTTAATTCTTATGTAGCTTCGCGGTCAGGTCTCGACTCTGTCGATTACTTAGGGGTTGTTACACCCACGCGTTCGATCGATCGATGGCTGTCAAAGTCAACAGAAAGATCGATGATGTAAGTTAAACCTTGGTTTCATTGATCGATATTCTTCGCGTTTATTCCGTTAGGTTCGATCCACGACCAAATGCTTCATCTCTCCAGCTCTTCTGTCACCTATGGGGATTGAAGAGCTAAACGAGATAGACTACCCAGTCGTAAACACACGGCCCTGGCGAATAGGACACGCGTAAAAAGAGTAAAGGTTTATATAATCTTCAATCGATCGATAACGATCACGTGGGTGTAATGACATCTCTAAAATAATTCCCGAGTTTTATATTTAAGTTTTTTAACAATAATGTTCCTCGAATTTTAATGTCGTCTCACACTAAGCGACGGTTTGCTATTATGTAGCATTTATTAAAATATAATGACAGCTCGTCATACATATTTATTGGGTTCGAATTTGTTTCGGTTGTGGTCAAACTTTGACGTTCATAATGCTTCAGTGTCTCTCGGTACCTCCGAGTATTTTTTTATGTGAATGTGGATCAATCTTAGAGCTTTATCAAATTTGATAATAATTTATGGATGAATATTTATAAAAAAAAAATTATAACCGAACAAGAAAAAAAACTCGATAGGAAATACATAAAAGTCACTGTTTAGATAGATATTCCTGCAAATTGTGTAATGTAGTTGGTTTTTATCTATTTTAAATGATGCTAGTTGTGTAGGGATCGGTCGATGAGCGTTCGCCTTTAGGTGAGGATAGATATAGGTGGATACGGTCCTAAAGCTTATAGTACGAATCTGATAGTTACATGTTTTTAAATATAACCGTATAAAGAATCCTCGTTTAGATGAAAATGTAACTGTAGCATAATAATCGGTGTGTCGTCAGTCCTTTCCTAGGTGGCGGGTAGTTAGTAACCCCCATTGCGCCCGTAAGCACAAAATACTCTTATATAAATCTAAACAATTCTTATTAATGGAGTTTTAATCACTTTTTGATACTGTGGATTCGTAGTTCCGTTGGGTGTGAAGCTATAATGGGATGTTTCATTTTTTTTTTGTAATATTAGTTGCAAATGATAGTATTTTATAGTCGAATGAGTGTGGACAATAACGGTGGTTAGTCCTATTAGATAGTTTATTGTGATATGTTTGAGCCAGAGTCGCCTGTCGACGCGAACGGTCAACCACCATTTTTAATCTTACTCTATTAGATTCTTAAGTTTAACATTGCTTCTACGAGGTTTTGCCGTAACACGTAGGCAGATTGTTTTTTTTTTTTTTATTGGGTATTTAGTGGATTTGATATTTTGAGCCATTGTTTAGTGTGCATAGTCTACTAATATTTTTGCTACTCGTCAATACGCATACAGTGAATAGTTCTGTCCAGTTTATAAGAATGGCATCATGAATTTTATACTTGAGGACCAAATCTGGTTTTTTTGGATTCAATTGCGACTTGAATAAAAAAAAATGGTAAAGAAAAATAATATTGAAAACGGAAAAAATACAGGATTTATTTTGCCAGTTCCTCTTTAAATGTAAGTGAGAATTTCTAAAATATTTTTCTAGTTGATAAGTGTTGGTGAATTAATTTTTTACATATTTTAAGTAATTGGTGTGCGTACACAAGTATTAAACGCAGGTTTTTGAGCACAGAGGAAAAATTGTTTATTATTTTCTCTATCCTTTTTTTCTCTGAGGAATTGAAAACGCCACTTGGATTTGTTAGGGCATACGTAATTGTATAGTTTGTAATGTGGTGCTAAACACTACTTGTCGACACCAATAAGTATATTTTTATTATTATTTAAGTTATAAGTGACAGTGTTTTATTCAGTTAAACAAGACAAAATGTAATGGGATATTTTTAAGTCATTATTTGTTCAGTGTTTGAAATCTCACTACATTTAGTCCGATTACAGTGAACGTCGACTTTCAAATAATTTTGCCATAAGAATGTATTAGAAATACCAAAACATTATGCTTTTAATGTACCCGCTCTCGCATTCTGAACTTGGAGAGATCGCTTGATGTAATTCAATGCAACTATTTTTTATGCAGCATTTGTCAAACACTGCCACTGTTGAAAATGCCCATATTAACTGCATTCTGTTTTTATTATCATAGTTTCTTGTTATATTTTTGTTGTTTTTAGCAAAGCTTTGTAGGCGCGAACACTATTATAATAATATTAAAAAAAATACATAGAATGATGATCGCTAGTCCTTATCTCATGATTGTATAACTTTGGATCTGTCCGTATAAATGAAAAAAAAAAATGTAATAGGTGTTTTTTAAGATACTTAATGAATATATATTAATGGATACAAAATATTACTGTCTGTGGTGAATATCGAATTTTATGAGCTTATTAAAACTTAATTCCGAGGTATCGGTATTGAAGGAAAACGTATAGTGTGCTAAAAATTGTATAATTTGATAATGCACGTCTCCTGACCACCTCATTGTACCACAGTTACCATAGGAAACAGTGCTAAAATAAATTTAAAAAAAAACTTCATACATATGATACAGTCCAATTTTAAAAAAAGAATAATTTTATAAAAACTGTTTCCTCTGGCAATGTTGGTTCAGCACATTTTGAATGTAACTCCAAACAGCTTTAAGTATACGAGATGTAAATGTATGTTTATCCAAATGTTAGCTTTGTCTTATAGAAAATGCACAGTTTTGTAAACAAATATATCATAGGGAAGTCGATGGAAAAATGTTTTTAAATGTATTGAGTGTAACTCGTGAAGATTTCTTTCCTATGGTAAACTTTAGCATCATGTTACCACGTGTAATTAAATACGTATATTAAATGTCCAACCTTTATAGCTATGTAATAAAAAATGTCCTCGAAAAAAAAATATAAACTATTTTATAATTGGCTCATTTTTGTACTTGCTTGTAAAATTTCGACATTTTTGCCTCGGTAAGTCGAATTATTAGATGTAATTTTATTTTTATAAAAACGGCCGCTTCTTATAACTAGATTAGTTGAGACGCGCATTATCGAAAAGCGGGTAAAACAGAAATTTTTCAAGAATAAAAAAAGTTTGTAACGATGCTAATAATGTATTACTTAAGATGCCAAGTTATGCTCGCATTGGACCAAGGATATATTAAGATTAGCTCACATCACATGCTAACGATACCTATAGCATTTTACATAGATGGTTTAAAATAATAAAATATTTTGAAGATGTCTTCTGTCTTTCTTCATGTTAGAACGTGTATACATACAGTAATTTTGTGATTTAATAAATGTTAGAATGACGCGGCATGATGATCAAGCGACTGACTGATTTTAGGGGCAGCGGCGCCACAAGCCACTGTTCCAGAGCAGTATTATAGTGTGGGTAGTTATGTGCACATATAGACGTCTTTTGTTTAGACTATGGTTTTTTTTTGTGGTTATGACAATGTCAGAGTGTTAAGTCTTCGTAATAATGACCAAAGCATATCTTACAAGAGGATTTGGATGACGAATGAATTGAAAAGAAATTTGATTGGTTTTTAAAACTGTAATGTTATGATTTATGTAAAAAGTATCAATTGAAAATGTACATAGATCAATTATTTTGTGATGGTTCTCAATAGTATGGCAGAGCGAGATAGACTTGCTAGAAAGAGAAATTATTTAGCTATGGTTCTCTTAGAGACAAAAATAATAACGGTCTGTTCAAAACTTCGCTTTTAGTGGCGCAGCGAGAGGGGCGGCATTGCTAAACGGGCGCTTGGCGTCTCGTGCTTCAAACATTTTCATACATTATTTCTTACCGCTCACCGCCCCGCGCTTAGCTCCCGCTCACAGCGGCAAGGTCGTGAACGGGCCGTAACTATTGTATCTGTTAGACGACCATTGCTAAATAGTTTTCTTTTGCTGTAACTTGTTTAGAAAAGAAAAGTAAACGTGAGTTATAGTGCGTTTCACAATTCTGATATTTCGTTACTTTTAACAATTGTCTTATAATTTAGTTTTTCTTCTTTTGTAATCTTCAAAAACTATTTTTGAATAAAGTTTACGACGCTGGGCTCCATTTCGATTGTCCTGCAATTCTTTCAAATGCCGAAAACGGCTAGACCTGCTTTTTTAAAATAATATCCCATTCCTTTCATAATTCTCCATAAAGTGTTGCGACTTTAAATTTTTTCGATCAATCGAATCGATTTGGTTTCGCATTTCGTGCTACAATTTTGTTAGAGAAGGCAACTCTTTTCCTTTTTCTTTAGACAGTCAGCGGAGCCAACATTACGGCGAAGGATCTTCGTATGTGAAACGCACTATACCTGTTATTGATCCAACCTTATAATAAGGAATTGAAATAAGTTTCAAATATAAGGTTGATCTCCTTTTGCTTTTCTGAATAAGTTACTACAATAAGAGCATAGTGGAACAGGCCCGACGAGACTGCGACAACGATAGCACTCACCATTTCCCATACAAATAGTTCTAAGAGCGAAATATACGGATAATTTCAAACTAGAGTCGCATCGTTGTAGCATTGTCGTTTAGGGTCTGTCTGTAGAGTCTTATTGGTAAAGACAGTGTTTTGGACAGAAAAAAACAAAATGAATTTCATTTATGTCATTTATTGTTGTCTTATTTGATTTATGTAACTTTATTTAAATGAATTTATCACAAAATTTTATGACTCGTGTAAAAAGTTAAAAGGTAAAAGGATCTTTTTGCGCTTGAAAAAAAGAGACAAAATTGTCTCTGGAAATTGTACTAAAAAAAGATGGCGTCTATAAGATCTATTCACAGTTATTTTATCTCTGATTCTGTATCTCAGTGATCTTTATCTTTGCCATAAAGTTGCTGTTTGCTTGATGTCAGAGGTGAAATAATTAAGCAACTGGCTGAAGTTCCGATAAATAATAAGCGCTAAAAGTACCTTTTACAATCCCTTAAACGCTTGAGTCGGATTGGTCCGAGCGTTTTCATGTCCTCTTCGCCAGTCGTGTGTTAGCGACTGGGTACTCCATCTCGTTTAGCTGTTTAATACCCATAGGTGACAGAAGAGCTGACGAGATGCGAGTATTTGGTCGTGGATGTGCGACCTTGGCGGAGTAAACGCGAGAGTGCTTGCCGGATATATCCGACGTACAGTACGCCCGACGGATCTAGGCGAGCCTGAACGGGAACCTAGGTTTTGCGCATCTCTCTCTCTCTCTCTCTTTCTCTCTCACGTACTTCATGGCAAACGACGTGAGACATTCATGGTAGGCTCGCCAAGATCCGTCGGCTGTACTGTAGAAGGCTGAAAGGTTAAGCGATCTAGCGAAATTCTAGAAAATAGTGATAAACACCCGCACATGACTACCTTCCTGATAATATAATGTAGAGAAAATAAATATCCATTAGGCGTATCGGTGTTATGACTCTAGTTCACAATTTATATATTATTAAAAAAATAAATAATAGTTTAATATGCCAACTGTCTTGTTCAAATGTTGTGAAAATATAAGTGTTAAATGTTGTTCTCCTATCAACATAGGATATTGTTTATATCTGGGTATTGAGTAGTAAATGCTAGATGCATTCTTGATTTTTTTCGTACTAATGTTTTGTTACTGTTTTGGCACTGTATTAATTACCTTCTGACAAAAAATATATAATGAATAAAATGTTTTGTGCAGTTTTATTTAATTGGACTTATCGGCAACTTTTTTTTTATTATTGATAGGCTCGCGTTTGACCACCATCTCACCTGATGGTAAGCGATGATGTGGTCGACGATGGAGCACGCTTTCCTAGAAGTAACCTATTCAGACCCCCAAGTTGTAGCTATTAGGAAACACAGACTCCGGCAGGGAATTCCACTCCTTGGCTGTACGCACAATAAATGTGTTCCCAAAACGCTTTGTGCTTATGGGTCCCACCCATAAGCACAAAGCGTTTGTCAACCATGTACTGGTGACGCAACGCCGTACGTCTTGTGGTCTGATGATGGAACGGACTTGGCGGAATTAGATTGTGCAATTCCAGTGCACACTCCCCGAAATGTAAACGATAGAAAACCGTCAGACTAGCAACTCGGCGGCGATGCTCAAGGCCTTGGAGTTTCGACTCCACAAGTGCATCATTGCCGATGATTCTCTTGGCTCGCCTCTCAATCGACTCCAGCGCATCAAGCTGGTATTTGGCAGATTCATCCCAAAGATGAGAACAGTACTCCATACACGAGCTTTTAAGGCTGTCTGTACCTTGGAGCAGAGCGAGGCTGCGGAGCGGATAAACAAGCGCAGGCCACACCGCGAGCTAGCGGGCGGGTGGGCGAAGCGAACGAAGGAAACTACAAACTACGCGAAATATTGGCGAGCTAAACTATGGGGTTTACACCGAAAACTACGGACAGACTAGCGACTTTCGTCGATATATGACATATTCATCGTTCACAAACTAAACACTAACTGCTATTCGAAAGACGAGGGCCGACTAGTCTACTCGAAACGGGGAGGACGGGCGAACGAACCGGGCGCGCCAACGAGGTGAACGAGTAGCTTCGCTGGAATCTTCGGATATTTCGTTAGCTTAGCTCGTTAGGTTAGTCGGTAGCTCGCGGTGTGAACCGAAGTATAGCGCCCGCCTAGCCCGCCCGCCCGCTAGCTGGCGGTGTGGCCTACGCTTAACCAATCAGAAATCAGAAACGTTTATTTCAAATAGACCAATGGCACTTTTTGAGAAAATGTCGGTCAGTCAAACAATTGAATTCAAAAGTGGCTTATCTGAAATAAAGTTTCTGATTTCTCGCATCCATCGGATTTCCGTGACCTGGTGATGGTGAGTCATTGGTCCAGCCTGTGAGAGGCCTTCCGATGCTGCGTTTTCCGGTCCTTTTCTCTTTCGTCCCTTCAAGCATCTAGATTGCGAGCAATATGCCCTGGCCACTGTCACTTGTTTGGCGATTCTTCGAGCTTCACATCCGTCGCTTAATTAGTATGAGAAAAATACTTGGCATCTTTGAACCCTGTTATACTTGATCTTTGCTAAGCAAAGCTATGAAAATCGAGCAACACTTGGTGGAAATCAGACACATGCTAACCAGCATAGCAGATTGCATTCTTTACATTCTTCCTACTTCCATGAATGTTTGGAGGTATGTAGAACAGAGAGTAAAGTCCCACATAATTCCGTTGAAAAGGGAAGATTTTCCGATCAGACGTGTTTTATGTCTGGTATGCAACTGCCCGATAGATGATTTCTGGCGGTTGTATAACTATTTTCAAATCGCGTGGAAAACTATAAATGCGCGATGCAGGATTTCGTAATTTTCTTGTAGTTCTTATGTGGCGCCATAGATGGCACTACGTCAGCTGATGGTACGATGATGTAGCCGACGATTGATTGATTTTTTTTAAGGTGGAAAGCACTAGCACCTGTCAAGCTTGATTTTTGTGTAAAGACATTTTTAGAAATTTCATTCTGGGATGGGCGCAGTGCCGTCAAATAATCTTACCTCGGCTTTTTTTAGGGCTACAGTTGCAGAAACTGGCACTGGGCGTAGAAAAAGCTAGCTACGGCATTGGGTGGGCGCTAGACCATACTTGAGTGGACATGGCCAATCAGCCAAGAATCCAAAAGCCAGAATCTACATACGCCCATGTTGTCCCCCACTTACATACTATAAACTTGAAGATCAACTTGTGTGGCTGTTATTATTCTAGCCATGAGCTTCTCAATTACCTACCTACGTATTCAATTCAGATAAATTAAGTTACGCAACGAAATCTTTATCCTTCTAAATATTATAAAACAAAATCTCCATCTCATTTGTCTGTCTGTTCGCAATGAACTTAAAAATCGCTGACCGGATTTTCATGCCGTTTTCATCAAGGTTATGATTGATAGATAGATATATCTTTATAGTAGTATCTATAGGTATCGCTAAAAGCGATTTTTTGACTGACTGATTGCAATATCAACTCACAGTCGAAAAGATTAGGAACGTGAAATTCACAAAGTTTCCTCCAAGGATTTCCCAAAATTCAACACCCAAAGGAGTGAAACTGGTGTCCAAAGTTTGTATTGAGAAACCTACACACATAAGGGCGAAGCCGCTGGCAGAAGCTAGTACCTACATACATACCTATGGTAGAGAAAAGCCGAGATTTTTCAATTAATAACCGGGTAGTTTCCAGGGTCAAAATAAGTACCTACATTTTATTTAGTGCGTATTTAAGATTATAAAAAAATATTGGACACATTTTTTTAGCCCATTAAAGTTACGTGTGACGTCACCCCGTGCGAAAAGATGCAGCACGGCGGCGGCGTGACGTTACACGTCATCAATGGGCTATATCTTTGTCATTTTTGGTTTAATTTACAAATAAAAAAATACGTGTCCCTTATTTTTGAATACCTAATCTAATCTAGACGGACTAATTAATTTTTTTACGGCAACAAGCTTATTCTCTAACACCCGTGCGTAGCAAGGGCAGGACACTAGTTACAAAATAAAGCAACCCCTAATCAAATCAAAATACCTAACAAAACCAACTCAACAAGCCGTACAATGAACAATACAAAACCAACCTTTTATTAGAGAAATGTCAGTAACAGTGTTTATTTTAATCATCGCGTTTTGAGCACAGATAAATTGGATAATAAGCGCAGCGGGACGCCTCTACGGGCGGCCGATGTCAGGGGCAGGCATTACTCGCCCATGGAGAATATAAAGATGTCTGACGCTAGTGTTTTGATGTAGCGTTTACCTATAGAGATTCGATATTTGAAAAAATTTTTTTTTTCTTCTGGTTTCGCGCGACAGGTTTTACTTTATTCGTCTATGGAGAATATAGAGATGTCTGACACTAGTGTTTGGATGTAGCGTCTAGTAGGATATATAAAATCTTTGAGCGTTACCTACGCCTAACTCTATAGATTCGATATTTGAAAATTCGAAGGTTTTTTTTTCTTTTGGTTTTGCGCGTAAGACATTACTCGCCCATGTAGAATATAGAGATGTCTTACGCTAGTGTTTTGATGTAGCTTTACTAGAGATTCAGTATTTGAAAATTTATACTTAATTTTTTCTTTTGAATTCATACGATATTTGTAATTTTTTTTTAATTTATTTATTACAGATACAGGATCTCACACACAAACCACAGTCTAGGTGGCAGTACGAGTTTCTGTACATTTAATTCCGGCCAGCTGTGCAATATCTTTGAGAAATATTGATTAATTTGCATATTATTATGCTATGTACATTTTTTTGTGTAAACATATTTCTAAAGATCAAAGCCTCTTGTTATTTTTTTTGGTAAAAGTAGTTAAATCACAAGTATGTTGGAGTTTGTCTAAAAAGTCCAACGACTTGGGTAATTTAAAGAAATACCTAATCTTTTTAAAATGTGATAGGTATAGTCAGCATTAGTTGAACAATCAAGGTTGCAAAGAGATGATTGTTTACTAATATAATCGTATAAAAAGTAGATATTGTATGTAAAAGATTTTTTTAATTCGTTTAAGTATTTAAAATTTAAAAATCGTTTGGCTTTTTAGACAGATTAATATTATTTTCAAACCTACTGACTCAGCCGTTACCGAGGAGTAGGCTTCAGAAAGTCTTTGTTTTATAGCACTGTTCGGGAGTTAGGCCCTTAAGTAAAAGTGAACCCTGGGGCCCTGGAATGAAGGCAAAGAATGAAGGTTTTAGTCAGTAAAAGTCTGAAGTCCCTCTCGCTCCGCTCTAGAACGGAACTCTGGACTGTGTGAGAAGTGATATGAAAGAAAAGGGAGTTAGTGATAGCGTGACGAGCGACAGGACAGAATAGAAGAAAATAATTTTATAAGGGCAGGGGAGAAGAAGAAGAAGTACCTACCTAACAAAGTAGGTACAGACATTATCAAACCGAAGTACCAAATTTGTAGGCAGCCTAACACAAAGTGCATTACATAGGGTTGTCCAACGCTCAATGTCCATGGACACACAAATGAACTGATGCAATTGCACCCCGTACTGATCACAAAGGGATTGGTCACAGTCCGGTACAGTGGGATGTAATTCACGTGTATGTGATTATTACCTATTCCGATTCAATTAATTCGCTGTTGGATATTTGTATTAATTGTTCTCAGATAAAGATACCTGTATAATAATAATAATATGTTTATTTCATAAAATGAGGTACAGTCTAAACAGTTTACAAAAGATATTATGACCAATTTAAAAGTAGAAGAAGGGTGTCCTGGCGTCCTGGCTAGGTTACACAGTAACCTGTATTAAGGTGGTGCATCATGACTCACATTTTCACTGTTTTTCATACAACCTCTCATAACTGATTATGACGTTATTACACATTTTTCATTAGATATTTTGGAAACACAGTATCTTGTGGATATTATCTCGGTTTCTAAAGAAACCAATTTCTAAATTGGTGTAAAACTAATTTAGTAAAAACCTCTGAAAATGTCCTATTTTGTATGAACATTGACACTTCATAATTTGCCTAAAAATTAAAAATGTCAAAAAAGTAATCCTCTAGAGACCTTGCAAATTTTATTAAGATTCTAAATGACGACCACTTTTTCCAAAAACTTTTAAGGGTTTAAAAAAAACAGCTATTTCCTGGAGCAAGTTTTGTTAAATTTTCGAGTAGGTAAATCTCGGAATTACCGAATACTAACAGTTTTCAGGCGTTATCTCTCTTTTTTTGCGTTGCCTTTTCGTCAAACTTCGCTATGGATTGCGTTAAATGAAGTAACAAGCTTTTAAACCAGTTTCGATGTTTACGATAGGCGAGTGGAAAAGGACCCTCTTAAGGTTCGCCAGCCCGAGATCCCAATAATACAGTTATTTAAAAATACAGAGACTGCCTATGATAGTGAAATCAATAACTAAAAGTTTGCCATCAAATCGATAGTGCATATGCGCTTGTATGTATGTATGTTTTATACGTTTAGTGTAAGTGTGTATGATGTGTGTTTAGTATGAAGTATGTGTGTGTATTCATTAATGTAAGTAGTAGAATAAAGGCTTTTCTATTTTATTTTATTTTATTTATATGTGTGTGCGTGAAGATGCGTGTGTATACTATATATCGATGGTTTACCTCACAAAAGTACTTACTAACTTATAGGTAAGTAAATACGTAAGTGAATTTTAAAAGAAAGCATTAAGCTTATATAGCAATGACATAGCCGAAAATCTCGTTGTAAAATTGTATTTATCCATAATAAAAACGCTTAAAGGATTCCTTGCAAACTATAATTCCCAAATGGGAGTCTCGAAGATTTTTCGGAATTACAAATACATTATATTTATTTTTTGTGATAACAACAAATTTACGGTTTTCAAATTTATTCCTATACCTGTGCTATGAGACCTTGCTTTGTGCAAAATTTCAGGATTCTGGGTCAAGGCGACCCAGTGAATTTCGATCCTATGAATCAATCGTATCAATCGTATCAAAGATCCTATGATCCGATACCCTATGAATTTCGATCTTTGAGAGTATCAAAATATACGTTTTTTTTTGCGACATAAACGGCCGTATCTTTTTTATTCGTTAACTTAGAAAGTTAGAAGTTGATTTTTTCACAGCTTGATGGGATTGCAGGCCTGAGTACGAGTATATGGTTTTAATTTCAACTCGATACCTCCACGCGTTTTCGAGATAAAAGGTCTTGACAGACAGACGGAATGGGCACGCCAAGATTATGGCGGTAAGTCCCCTCTTTGAGGCGTGGCTGGAAAGACCTCATTGCGTCCTTACCTTCCGCATGACGCAGGTCCTCACCGGACATGGTACGTTCGGGAGGTACCTGTATCGGATTAAAGCGAAAGAGACGCCAAGGTGTCGCCACTGTGCGGACCACCTGGAGGACACGGTGGAGCACATAGTCGAGGTGTACCTTGCCTGGGCGGAGCATCGCCGTGCCCTCGTTGGGGCGATCGGCGGCGGAAACCTCTCGCTTTAGAGCGCTTCAGGCAACGGTGCCCTCGCCGCCGCCGCCGGGGTTCCAGCCCCGATTTCCAGCCACCGTAGACGCGGGCTCGTGGACAGCGAGCCATGGGTAGCTCGCTGTCCGATCGTCCGGTAACTGTCCGAACCGAGCCAAGACGTCGACGGCGCGCACTGTTCCCACGCGCCTCAAGGAGCTGTCAGCAACAGGAGGGCCCAGCTGGGTCGAAGCCTACTGGGGCCAGGGTTATCCCAAAGGAAACTCGAGCCCCGGTATGAAGGGGCTAGAAGGAACGGGATGGGTTTTTAGTCAGTAAGAGTCTGACACTATCTCACGCTCCACCCAAGACCGGGGGTTGGCATAAGATGATTTTTGCCCACCGCAAAAAAAAAACAGACGTTCAACAAAGTGATCCTATAAGGGTTCCGTTTTTTTCCTTTTAAGATACGGAATTCTAAAAAACGTGTTGTGTCGACCTTGGGGTCAGCGCGGCGACAAGGGCAGGAAGAAGAAGAAGAAGAGAACAATCCACCATTATTATTTCTAACCCAGCCTTAGGGATGGCATTTCTCAAACTCTTGAGACCTACTTCGAAACCTGGTACCCTGTAGGCCCTGTAGGTGTACTATAGTATCTTATCTAGTAAAGAAAAAAATTATATCAAACTCGGACGGTGGTAAAATTTACTCTGAGCTGGCGTAGCGTACAGTTTTAACAGAATAAGAGGTCAGCTTATACTGGCGTGCGTTATAATGCAGGATTCACCTACGTATTTCATGCACGTGACAATAATTTAGGATCACGAAAACCTGAAAATATTCGCTTCTGTCAGTAGCTTCGTCGGCGTGATAGAAGAAAATAATTCCAAGAAAACATACTACCGTGATAAAAAGTTGTATTCCAGGACATAGTCTACCCGTGTGCCAAATGTCATCCAAATCTATTCAGCCCTTTGGGCTCGAAAGAGTAAACATACAATCATTTATATACAGTCTTTTATCGGTTACTAGCTTTGGCCCTCTACTATACCCTACTCTACACTACTCTACCCTACTATACCCTACTCTACACTACTCTACCCTACTCTACCCTACTCTACCCTACTCTACCCTACCCTACTCTACCCTACTCTACCCTGATCTACCATACTCTACCATACTCTACCCTACTCTACCCTACTCTACCATACTCTATCCTACTCTACCCTACTCTACCCTACTCCTACAGTATCCTATGTCCGTCACCTGGCTCTAAGCTACCTACCCACTAATTTTCAGCCATATCGGTACAGCCATTCTTGAGTTATAAATAGTGTAACTGACACGACTTTCTTTTATATATATAGACTAGCTTTGCCCGCGCGGCTCCCGCTCTTCCCTACTCCACCCTACTATACCCAACTCTACCCTACTCTACCCTACTCTACCCTACTCTACCCTACTCTACCCTACTCTACCCTACTCTACCCTACTCTACCCTACTCTACCCTACTCTACCCTACTCTACCCTACTCTACCCTACTCTACCCTACTCTACCCTACTCTACCCTACTCTACCCTACTCTACCCTACTCTACCCTACTCTACCCTACTCTACCCTACTCTACCCTACTCTACCCTACTCTACCCTACTCTACCCTACTCTACCCTACTCTACCCTACTCTACCCTACTCTACCCTACTCTACCCTACTCTACCCTACTCTACCCTACTCTACCCTTCTCTGCCCTACTCTACCCTACTCTGCCCTACTCTACCCTACTCTGCCCTACTCTACCCTACTCTACCCTACTCTACCCTACTCTACCCTACTCTACCCTACTCTACCCTACTCTACCCTACTCTACCCTACTACTCTACCCTACTCTACCCTACTCTACCCTACCCTACCCTACCCTACTCTACCCTACTCTACCCTACCCTACCCTACTCTACCCTACTCTACCCTACTCTACCCTACTCTACCCTTTTTTTTTTTTTTTTTTTTTTTTTTTTTTTTACGCTGGGAAAAATGCGTTACGCATACCCTCCCTCGGGGGAGGGAGGGGTATGTGGGACTCCCCGGTCAGAGCCGGTATACCCACTAAACGACCCAGCGGCGCTCCCGCATCGTCTGTGAGTGGCGAAGGACTGGGCAGCTGGCAGAGCCTTTACGTCCAGTCCTCCGCTGACGATCGCCCGCCTTGACGGCGGGCCCTACACGCCCCTCTCAGCAAGGAGGGGCCCGGGAATGCCGCGAGCGCTCGGCCATTCCCGCCCGACGGTGGTGGTGATCAGTGCAATGCGGGCGAAGGCGCCCCCGCGCCTGTCGCCCGCTAATCACCACCTGGGGGTGGGAGAAGGCGATCGAACATTCGCCTTCTCCTTCCCCTTCTTCGTCTGCGGAGCGGTGCGGCGAGAGGGTCGTCCTCCCGCGCACGCTCCGCCGCCTCCTTTTGCGACATAACATCCTCGCAAAAGGAGGCGACCGCAGTCCAGGCCTCCTCACTCCCCAGCATACATTCGACCACGCTGGGGAGCGAGAGGTCCTGCCCAATAACCGCGATTAGACTGCGGCGCTGCTCACCCCAGGCCGGGCACGCCTCGAGGGTGTGTTGGGCCGTGTCCTCCGCAGCGCCGCAGTCATGGCACGCCGCGGTCTCCTCCCGCCCGATCCGGTGCAGGTGCGTTCCGAAACAGCCATGTCCGGACAACACCTGCACCAGACGGAACGAGAGGAAACCGTGCGACCGCTCGAGCCAGTCCCTCAAGACTGGGCCGAGCGCGTCCAAGGTCCGCCGGCCAAAGGCGGCGGAGGCGAGGTCCTCCGTCCAGTGGTGGACTATCGCGTCCCTCGCCTCCTGCCGCACGGCCTCCCGCTCTTGGTCGACGGGGCGCTCACCAAGCGCTTTGCGCCGCGCCGTCCATTCGTACACTCTGGCGAGCACCCACGCCTCCAACTCCCAAGGAGGGGTGCCGGCCAGAGCGCACGCCGCCGCGAAGCCCACCGACCGGTAGGCCCTCGCCACCCGCAGTGCAATGGCCCTTTGTGGCCTGCGGATGGCGGTCGCATTCTCCCTCCTATGGAGGGAGTCCGCCCAGATTGGGGCCCCATAGAGGGCCATGCTCCTGAGAATGCCGGCGTATAATTGCCGGCATCTCGCCTTGGGTCCCCCGAGGTTCGGGAGGAGCCATGAGAGGGCGTCCGCAGCTTTCAGCAGGCGCGTCGACAGCCCGCTGAAGTGCGGACCGAAGCGCCACCTGCTGTCAAGCATCAGGCCCAGATATTTCATCTGGGCCTTCACCTCTATCCGGACGCCCTCCACGACAATGTGGGCGTCAGGAGGGTAGCGCTGCCGAGGCCCGTGGAAGAACACGGCCTCGGTCTTGTGCAGCGCTACCTTCAACCCTAGACGGCGGATCCTCCCTGCCACTAAGGATCCGCCAGCCGAGGCCAGACAGGCCGCCTCCCTGAAATCCCTCCCCCGGGCAATGAGGAGAGTGTCATCCGCGTAGCAGATGACACTCGTGCCCTGGAGGAGGATCCCCCGCAGGAGCCAATCGAAGCCGATGTTCCACAGGGGAGGCCCCAGTACCGACCCCTGCGGAACACCGGACTCTGCGCTGTATCTCCTGACCGAGCCCGACCTGTCCGCAAGGAGGACCTCGCGGTCCTCCAGGTAGCTGGCCAGGAGATCTCGTAAGTAGTGGGGCACTCCGTGATACCGGAGTGCCTCCAATATAGCCGAATGGGGGATGGAGTTGAAGGCGTTGGCTATGTCGAATGACACCGCCAACACTCCGTCCCCCGCCTCCGTCGCCTCCTTCACCTGGCCCTTGAGAAGGGTCAGCGCGTCGATGGTGGACCGGCCCTGTCGGAAACCGAACTGGGCGTCCGACAGGTCCGGCCCCACTCCCTGCAGATGGCTGTTAAGCCTGGCGGCGATGATCCCCTCGAACATCTTACCGGCCTCCTCGAGCAGAACGAGGGGCCGGTAAGCCGAGGGGGAGTCCGCCGGGCGTCCCTCCTTGCGGAGGAGGCAAAGTTTGCCCTCCTTCCAGAGTTTCGGGAACCTCCCAGCCGTAAAACACGCGCTGAAGAGGTCCCGAAACCTCTCCTCCATTTGCGTGGCGGCGATGGCCACCACGCGTGCGGGAACGCCGTCTGGCCCTGGGGCCGTCTTCTTCCCGTTGAGGTGGAGTACCCCCGCGTACAGCTCGCCAGCCGTAACCGGGGGAACCTCCTCCTCCGGTGAAGCGGCCCCCTCTGGGGGGTCCATCGTTGGCGGGGTGAAGTTGGTCCTGCGTGGAAACAGGGACCGGACCACCCCATCCAACAACGCCGGCTCGAGGGTCTCCGTTAGTGGGGGACCATGTGGGCGCAGTTTGCTGCGCGCCGCCTTGTATGGTCTCCCATACGGATCCCTGTCGAGACCCTCCAGCATTTCGGCCCTCGCCGCGTCCTTGGCAGCGCCTATTGCCGACTTGAGGACCTTCCTCGCCTCCCGGAAAGAGGCGTAGAGGCGGTCCTCCTCGGCCTGGTTTCGGGCGCTGCGTCGACGGCTCCGCATGTAGGCCCGCCTGGCCGCCACACTAGCGGCGCGGAGCCCCGCCAATTCCTCCGACCACCAATAGACGGCGCGTCGGGGAGGCGGACGGCGAGACCGAGGCATGCTGGCGTTGCACACCTCGGTCAGGGACTCCCGCAGCTGGGCTGCTGCAGCGTCCACGTCTTGTACCTCAACAGGGGGCGAGAGCCAGTCCTGGAGGAAGGCTGCCTCCTGGGCTGCCTCCCGGTCCAGGCGGGTCAGAGCCCACCGCGGGAAGGGAGATTGGCCAGAGCGGACAGCCTCCCGCGGGCCCCGAGTGGAGATGTCGAACCGCACATAGCGGTGGTCCGACAAGGTCTCCACCATCTCCACCCTCCAGTTTTCAATGCGCGCGGCCAGCACGGGGGTGGCGAACGAGACGTCCACCACCGATCCTCCCCGTTGCCGCACGCACGTGTGGACCGCCCCCCTGTTGAGGAGGGACACACCGCACGAAGTCGCCCAAAACTCGACGGCACGTCCCCGGACGTTGCACGTGGCAGCTTGGTTGCCCCAAGCCGCCGACTTGGCATTCAGGTCGCCCAACACGACGACCTGACGCGGCGCCGCCCTCCCGACGACTGCGGTGAGGACTCCGAGAAAGTTCTCGAAATCCTCGAGAGGGCGGTTAGGGGAGAAATAAACCCCCACAACAGCTATATCTCCCCACGCGGCGGCCACGTATCCCGGTCCCCTCTCTAAAAGCGAGAGGGGAGGGGAGTCCGAGGAAGACCGCGTCACCAACGCCACCAAGTCGTCCCGGTCGCCCAGCCAATGGCCAGGGACCGAGTAAGGCTCGGCAACCACCGCCACGTCCACCAACCACTCAGCCATGATCTGCATCAGCAGATCCTGGGCAGCCCTGCAGTGGTTGGTGTTCGCCTGAAGGATGCGATGTTCGACTGTAGCCATCAATCGGACATCGCACCCCCCTCCGCAGCCGCAGACGTCGACGCTCCCGCCTCAAGAACGGGAACGGCCGTAGTAGCGGCAGGCCGGATCGTGGCCTGCGCTTTTCCCTTCTTAGGGGGAGGATTACAATTCCTCCCCTTCATAACGTGACCCGCCGGGCGGCCACTGGCAGCGCAAACTGCGCAGTGCGGCGTGGCGGCCTGGCAGGTGATGGCTTTGTGGCCCTCCTTGCCACAGCGGTAACAACTGTCCGTCCTGTCTACCGTGGACGGACAGAGAGCCCGGGTGTGCCCAATGCCGAAGCACCTGTAGCACCGCAAGGGCTGCGCCACAAGTGCCCGGACTGCACCCGAGCTGAAACCGACGGCAAGCCGTCCTTTGTCAAGGACGGCTTTGGCAGCGGCGACTGGGCACTCAATACGCATGGTGCCCATGCCGCCGCGACCGGGCCTAATGTCCCGGCCTTGCACCGCTGTGGCGTCGCAGCCCCCAATGGCTGCGACCGCCGCCACCACCTCCTCCTTGGAGACTGAGTCGTCAAGGTTACTTACTTCCAAGGCTGCCAGCTTGACAGGTCTGGCAACCTTGGCCACGTCCGCAATTGCCTCCTGCAGTTTTGCCGCAAAGAGATCCGCGTGGGCACCGCCGTCGGCCCCCGGGAACTCGAAGATTCGGCCACCGGTCTGGGTCTTACGGCAAGTGACTTTGCCGATCCCCATTTGGGTGGGATCGGCGTTGGCTCGCGCCCGTAACAAGATGGACGCGTAGGTCTCCCCCTGTTCCGCAGCCTCCGCGGTGAGCGTCACCACGACGGCCGCGGACTTAGGAGGAGCCAACTTCCTCCTCGTGCCGGCGGGGGCCCCTTTGGCCGCTGGAGCTGGAGCAGCGGCAGCGGCCTTGGGGGCCGACTTTTTCCCCCCTTTCCCCTTCCCCTTCCCCTGTCCCTTGCCAGTCGCCCGCTGCGACTGGCTGGGAGGGGCGGTGGCGGGGACGGCAGGGACTGTTGCCACTGCCTTTTTGGCCTTGCCCTTCCCCCTCCCAACCACCTCCGTCCACTGGTTGGATGGGGTGGTGGAAGGGAGGAGGGCGTCCTCGGCGGAGGATGGCCCCGGCTCACTGCGCCTCTTGTCCGCCGCAAGCGGCGGTCGCAGGCGCTTTTCCGGTAATAGCCGGTCCTCTATGCCTGCGATGCAGGCTCGCGTAAAGGCCCTCTCCTCCATCACAACCTTGCGGAGGATGTCCTCAAGGTTGGAGGGAAGGCCTTCTGCCACCGTTCTTGGCTCGGCCTGGCTTGGCCGGGCCGTGGCTTCAGCCAGCTTCTGGTGAAGCTGGCTAACCTCCTGCTGCAGGCGATCCACTTTCGCCTGCAGTTGTCGCGTCTCGTCGGAAGCCTTGCGCGTCACCAACTCCGCGACGATGCTGCGCATGCTCGCAGCCCTACATTTAAGGGCCTTTTGGACCCTACTCTACCCTACTCTACCCTACTCTACCCTACTCTACCCTACTCTACCCTACTCTACCCTACTCTACCCTACACTATCCTAATTTTTTTTTCCATAAGAACCTTCTCACAATAACAATCACAACAAAAAAAAAATCAGCCAAATCGGTCAAGCCGTTTTCATGCCAAGTCGTGACAACGGAAAACGGGGGTCATTTTTATATATATAGATTACGGACACAAAGCCAGATAAAAAGTAGGTAACTACTTTCTTGGTAAGTACGAGTATACAAGCTTATTTCATACCAAATTTCGTCTAAATTGTTTTAGTAGTTCGTGAGTTTGACCGTGAAGGCGTAACAGACAGACAGAGTTACTTTTATATTTAGGTATAATATTGTAGTATTAAAAACGGTAAAGATTTATAGACCGATTCTAGTTGACATCCGGATCGGGGGGCCCACTGGCGTGGGTTGCTTAGGGCATCAAGCAGTCTTAATCCGTCACTGAGAGTGATGGGCCGTTATCCACCACGCGGGCCCAGTGCGGGTTGGTGAATGTCACATGACTTCGAACTTTTGGTTCTAGGATATGCCGGTTTCTTCACGATGTTTTCCTTCACTGTTTTGAGAGCAGTGGTGATTAAATAAATTACACAAAGTAATGCACCTGGCTGGGTTTGAGAGTCGGGGCAATTACCACTCGGCAACCACTTGAAAAACTGAATACTTCATAATTATCGACAAACTCACTATATTTCTCAACTACTGTGACTTTGAAAACCAGGATCAACAGTAATAGGACCCGAAAATCGCCGAAGCAATGAAACTCAATGAATCTCTGAGAAACAATTCTGCTATCTTGCATTCAATATATTTATTATTTAAATCTGTCCAGTAACTAATACAAAAAACATTAAAGCTTAGAATTATTACAGTATTACGTATTTCGCCCTCTAAAAATCCTTGCTCCAATACCCAAAAGCCTTTTACATTTAATTCAACAGAGAAAAAAAACAAGCAGTTAATATTATCAGAGACATGCCTTTTCAACGAAGTGAAAAACAAAAGAAAATTCGTATAAAGAATTCAATCGAAATCGAATCAAGAATCCGTCTACCGTGCGTTAGAAAAAGACGGATAGATACGCAAAGCAGTACGCCAGAAAAGGACGTGCATAGCGTTAATCCTATTGGCTTATACCGGGCGACGTTTGCCGCGATTGGTCGCTGTGCCTTATTGAACTGTCACTGAAGACCGCGGTTTAGGGGGCGACCGGTAATTCGGGGGCAAACGTGGGGTGGATACCACCCCGGTTGGGTGGGGGGGAAAATTCGCAGTTTGGCGATTGACTTGTGGGTAGTTTTCGGGGTTCCTTTAGCACGGATTTTGTGGAAATTGAATGTTGATATTTTATTTTATTTAAGATGAGTATGATGTTGGGTGATTTGGTTGGATTTATTGCGATCTTGGCAGGATTTTCTTTATGATTGTTGTGTTTGAAAAGGGAAAATAAAGATAGATAGAACGGTTTTCTGTACCTTATTTAACTGATTAGATTAGTACAGAAAACGCTGAAAATAAGGTAAACTATATAACTATCTTATCCTGCTAAGTGTACCTAACATCAAATAGTCATCCCACTATAACTGAAGGTAAAAATGTATGTAAGCAATTTTTACGTTAAATCTGAAACAAAAATAAAATTATTCTTAGTCTCTGTTAGGTTACATTACCTACATTGGCTACATTATTAAGCTAGTGTATTATAAACGCATGAAACACATACTTATAGACTTTTCATTAAGTCCGTGCCCAATAACACGAATAATCAAATTACTATTATGTATCTATATCAATAATAGCCATTCAATTCATTAAAAAAACACATTCTAGTTATAGGTAGAGCTTTAATACCTATTTTACATACCTTCAACCGCATAACGACATCAAAAAGCACCCAATCTTGACAGTTACATCTCGCGCCAAAATCACGGCGCGCCCAATGAAAACGCGGGAACTGTTGACTTTTCGTCTATGACGGTTGTTTTCTGCGGGCAAAGGCAACACGCCACGCCCTGCCAAATGTGCGAATTCTTATTGGGTGATATCAAATCTCACTTGACGTATGTACGTAAAGCTTTTTGCCGTGGTTAAGGGAATATGGTGCTACATAGGTATTTATTTAAATAGATATCTAAAAAGTTCAATAAATTCTAAATTACATTTTTTTTTTACAATAGTTTATAGTTTGAGGTGGTATCTCTATCTCTCTATCTAGTAAATCTAAATAAAATTCGCCTAATTTATATGTCTTCTGGAAAAAAGCAGGCATTCAAATATTCCTCACATAACATGCCATTACGATGTTATGTATTCGTATCCTCCCATGGGTACACATTTGGCTCAAAGCCTGTCTTATGTCAATGTAATCTTGGCGATATTACCAAACTAGTAACTAATGTGAACATTGCTTAGCAGGCTTAGCGTAGTAATAACATTTCGACAACAGCTCTAATACTCTGGTTCCTAAATTATATTCCAGTAGTAGCAGTACCTACTCTATCTATCAGTATAGTCTGACCACCCTTCATCAAAACTAAAATAGTGTGTCTAGTAAGACAAAAAAGTATCTAATATAACATAGAAGACGGATCGGCTGGCTAGATTGATCGAACGTGGATCATAAGATAGAAAAAATGGGCACAAGTTATTTTTCAGTTCATTACAAGAACTAGCCGAGAGTATAAAAGGTGTCAAAAAAGAGAAAATTATATTCTTTCGTAAAGAAATAGTCAATACCGTGCAAGAAAAATGCTTAGGCTTAGTTAATCATGTTTTTAAAAGAAGACAGATTTTATTATCTCAGTAAAATACTGTGAAAAAAATCCAGTCCATAGACGCATAAAAACCAACTCGCTTCGAACTGTTTCCATATAAATTCGAACATCCATTCCACGTTGTAATTGGAAAACGGAACGTTCAATCCACGCTAAAATGTACGACGGTATTATTCTAAACGACAGGGCCGACGCAACAGCGGCGTAATGCCACAAATTAAAGCTTAAAACGGCCGGTTAACAGCTGACCCAAAATCGAAGTGTCCCCCCGTCTGGGGGACAGAGTCAGACGCGAAAAGCAACGGGGCGGAGCCATGCCACGCCTTCAAGCTCACAAGCAATATCGCGTCAAAAGTTCCCAGGCCGTGGCATAACGCGCGCGCTCCTGCCCGTCCGTGCTTAAAAAATATAAACGTCAAAAGTGAAACGTCACGTGTTTAACTGTCAAATTTTGGAGGGAATTCGTTGAGTTTTTTTAGTGTGAACGGTTTGAATTTTTTGTCTTTATTATTTGGGTCCTTAATTATTGTTATTTTTTTTAAATTAATTATTTAAAAAAATGAATTACAGAAGGGCGTACCTATTGCAGTATCTCTCTGCTTCTTATAAGCTACTCAAATTTACAAATAATTGCCAAGAAAACACTTAGAAAACCTTACCAGAGCTATTATTTTTATGATTTTTTTTAAGCCACACACAAATTCGAAAAATAATATTTTCCGTATTTAAGCACCACAATAATGGTTATAAAGAAAGACATTGAAAGACATTGTTCGATGTTATTGCTTCTACATATCTTTAATTTTTTTTCTTTGAGTTTTCTTTTAACTTTTTTGGCATCAAACATTTTAGATTTTCCGATCATTACAAAAGTAGTGTTTCTCTCACCGAATTTTTGCTATTACTATAAAATAGCAAAATCTTGATCTAGTATTATCTCGATCTCTTGATATTTTATTTTGTGAATTTTAAGTAGAAACATATATCAAGTAAACTAGATATATACTATCTAATATTATAAAGAGGAATAAATTGTAAGATGGGTAATCTCTGAAATTACTAAACCGATTTTGAAAATTTTTTTTTTTTGAAAAGTCCTATTGCACAAAAAATTGTGTGCCCTGACACCGAAAAACCACATTTTTGAGGCCCTATCATGAACTCTTAATGCGATCCATTTGCCGACCTAAATTGAACTGTCAAAGGGATGGATCTAAATATAACGAAGAATGGTATATATTCCATTCTTCTTTGTCATCATTGTAAGACCCCCCGTTCTCTGTCTACTGGGCTCGCGTGGTGGATTACGGCCCATTCCCTCTCCTAGAGAGGAGGCCTCTGAATCCCAGCAGTGGGAATATAAAAATGATGATTATGCTATGCTAAGAGACTATTGGCGGCCAATTCTTTTGGTAGAAGTCAAGCTTGATTCTCCATCTTCATTGGTTTTATTTATTGCCTATCATTATTGATCAGCAGTTTTATTATGAGCTGTGGTGGCTGAGTGGTAACGGCCCCGACTTACGAGTTGTAGGTCGCGGGTTCAAACTCAGCCAGGCGGATTACTTTGTGTAATTGATTTCATCAACACTGCTCTCAAAACATGTGCTAGAATCAAAAATTCAAAGACATGACGTCCACCAACCCGACTTAGTCGGTGTGGTAGATTACGGCCCATTCCCTCTCCTAGAGAGGAGGCCTGAGTTCCAGCAGTGGGAACATTAAAAGGCTGATTATGCTATGCCAGTTCTTTTGATAGGAGTCAAGCTTGACTCTCCTTCTTCTTTGACTTTATTTATTACCCATCATCATTAATATCAATACTTCTGTACTTATAACCTGTAACATTTGATTTCTCGGTAGTATTTCGACATCTGGATAAATATTGAAAAATATTGAATTGGTAATGTTATGATTTTTGAAACCTGTATAAAATAATAATAAAAAAAAATACATGGCCGAATTTAGAACTAGCTTTTGCCCGCGGCTTCGGTCGCGTTAAATTCGGGGTAACACGGTTCCCATGGAAAGTGGGTGTTAGAAAGAGACAAAAAGTAGCCTATGTCACTCTCCACCTCTTCAACTATCTCCACTTAAAAAATCACGTCAATTCGTGACACCGTTTTGTCGTGAAAGATAGACGAACAGACACACCCTTTCCCATTTATAATATTAGTATGGATATTTCGTTTTATTAAACACTAGTTTTTGCCCGCGGCTTCACCCGCGTATATCTATACTAATATTATAAAGAGGTAAAATTTGTAAATTTGTAAGTTTGTATGTTTGTAAGTTTGTATGTAAGGGGTAATCACTGGAAGTACTGGTCCGATTGCTAAAATTTTTTCACCGATAGAAAGCTGCTTTATTCCTGAGTGACATAGGCTATATTTTATGTACGCGGGCGAAGCCGCTGGCAAAAGCTAGTAAAATATATCCTATGTAGTGACATAGGATAATAAATTTTTCATCGTTGGCACCTCACTCAGAACTAAAGCGCTTTCCAACGATGAAAAATTTTAACTATCAGACCAAGTACTTCAGGAGATTACCTTCTACAAACAAAACAAAAAACTTTACGTCTTTATAATATTAGTGTAGATTAGTTTAGTAGTGTGATTAACAGTTAATATTTTATTGTTTTTGTCTTTATTAATTCATGAATCCCCAAGCGACCACCGGTGGCCGCGCATCTATTGTCTTACTATTGTGTTTCTAATTGACGGTATCTGAAGGGTTAACCGACTTCTAAAAAAGGAGGAGGTTCTCAATTCGGATGTTTGTATGTTTTTTTTTTATGTTTGTTCGCGTATAACTTTGTCGCTTGCCAACCGATTTGAAAAAATATTTTTTTGTTAGAAAGGGTATACTTCCCAAATGGTCCCACAGTCACCAAGTTGGGATCTGATGGTGGAATCTTGGCGAAATCGAGGGAACTCCTCAAATTCAATTATTTTTTTTAGTGAAGTCGGTTATTTTCTTTTTATAAAAAGGTTTTTTAAAAACTAGCGGGCAATAAATATAGCCTATTGTTACTCAGAGTGAATTAACTTTTCTAATGGTGAAAGGATTTTGAAATCCGCTCAGTAGTTTTTGAGTTTATTCATTACAATATATACAAACACACAAAAATACGAATTCTCCCTCTTTATAATATTAGTCACGCATCCATCGGATTCCCACGACCCTGATCAGGTCATCGGTCGTTGTTGGAGGCCTTCCTTCCTTCCTTTCAACGTACAGGACCGGTCGTTGTGGCGACGCTTGGGGGAGGCCTATGTCCAACAGTGGACGTCTTTCACTGAAATGATGATGATAATGATAATATAAGTGTAGATTATGATTCAACTCTGTGTAGGTATGCCTTTTTGTACAATTCCTATAACCTCTATGTAACTTCAGCAGAAGTAAGTAAAATCTGTAAAAATAAGGAGGAAACTATGAAATATCTCATTTTATAAGACTCGAGATATAAACACTAGTGTTTAAAAAGTGAATTTCGCGTATAACATAGACTACAAAATGGAAGTGGCTCAAAATCCTTTGCAGCTGACCCAAGAACATTCAGATGGAAGGATGACAGGTAAGAGAACATCTTAATTTCTTTTTCAATATACTTGTCTCTTTATTATGTTTTCACTATCAAAAACATTTTGCCCTGGATCAGTTTACACAGTTTTTGTAATAATTACTTACAATTATAATTTTGATTTTTGTTAACTTTGTGTCCTATCCAGGTAATTCTTTTCATTATGTATTGGCTTATGTGCATATAATTTCGAAGGCACACTGACTTCTAAGAAACAGGTTATTCCTAGTTTAGAAGTCAGGGTCTTTTTGCTCTCGCCCACTTAGCCATGTTCCTATAAATGTTAAGTTTGTGTATTTTTTTGGGAAAATAAAGATTATTATTGTTTATTATTATTATTACTTACTCGAAAATACGCTCTTATCCCACCGCTTTTAGGAGTGCAATTGTCTGTTTTCCACACTAGTGCAAAAAAGTGCGCATGCTCTCCCCCGCCATAATTTTATTACATACTAGCTTCTGCCAGCGACTTCGTACGCGGATCCTGTTGCTTATGCCAGCGACAACGGGGTCGTCAAAATCAAAGATTTGAAACGTCTGATGTCGAATTCTAAGAGCCCGGGGACTGGAAAACAACGTGATGCGCGAGACGATTCGAGACGTTCCAGATCTCTCCCTTCCACTTAGGCGCGTGACAGTATGCACACACCTTAGACATGGTGCCAATGTCTCCGTGTTCGATGTAATTAATAAATAGGTTATAGGAAAACGCGCTCCTTTCTTTAATCCCAAAAAGTGTTCCCATAGCGTGATCTCACTCGACGCCAACGCCATTTACGAAACGTTTAGAAAACGGAAACTACATATTATTTACAACAAATATTATAGTATCTTAGCCATGTGCAGCGCCCCTTAGTGAACTCGACAGCGGGTGGCGGAACCCTACGACCAACTTATTATTTGCGGTTGGTACAGTAATCGAGTCTAGTGATCGAACCGCAACATTAAGTTTGTTTTTATTGTATATACTTTTCCGGGATAAAAAGTACCCAGTGTAGTGCCCAGGATATTAAAGAATAATTATACCAAGTTTCATCGTAATCAGATCAGTAGTTTTTGCGTGATGCCTGAACAAACAGACAGATAGACAAAAAAAAAATTAATCACATTTTTGGGTTCGGTGTCGGTTTATTAACACCCCCCGCCGTTTATTTTTTTATATTTTCAATGTACAGAATTTTCACTTCTACAGATTTAATATAATTAAATTTGTATAATATATATAGAATATATATATTATAAAAAAAATAGTTTAGGTACCTACTTATAGAAGTAGGTACCTAAACTACGTCTAATAGAATGAAATAACCTATTTGATACCTAGGTACTTACCTATTTAAAACTACAGCTAAAAAAATTAAAAAAAAAGTTTAATTTATAATTAAGCTAATACTAAGAAATATTTAAACACTACCAAAATAACTAATACCTATTTTATAAAATAACAACCAAAGAAATCTAAAAATAAATTATTAAACGTAAGAGTAGACTAAAAGTGGCGCTGATAAGCACGGTTTGTTAAAATCAATTATTGTCTGTCAATAAGGTCTAACACTCTGAACGTCTATTCGCATCAACAGTCAAAAATTGCCGCCGTGAGCCGCGGCGAGCGCGGCGGCCGTTACACAAAAATAATCCTTATAGCATGATTCAGTATTCACGCGCGATGGCTTATTAGCATATTTCATGTATAACTTAGGTGTTTCTATACCGATTTCTATGATTCTTTTTTTATTGAATAGATAATAATGTTAACTTTTTTTAATTAGGGATGAGTGAGAGTGTTATAAACGTAAGAATAGACAAAAATAAACAGAAAGCTCCGAACTGCTAAGCTATCGGGAGTTACACGTGTTATTGTGAGTCAACCATAAAAGATAGACATATGCTGTGGTGGGATATTTTTTATATAATTTTAAGGAGAACATTTCCGTTGTTCATGATTTCTTTGTAGCTATAACCATTAAGGCTGCAAACGCGACGGAAGCTTAAAAAATGCAGTAATTTCTCCCGTTTCCCCAACATTTCCCTTCACTGCTCTGCTCCTATTGATCGTAGCGTGATGAAAAGTATACTATAACCTGCCCAGGAGTGTGAAGAATGATTGTACCAAATTTCGTTAAAATCCATCGAGTAGTTTTGGTTTCTATAAAGAACATACAGACAGACAGATAGACAGACAGACAGACAGACAGACAGACAGACAGACAAACAAAAATTTTACTGTTTACATTTTCGGCATCTGTATCGATCATTAACCCTTCAGATACCGTCAATTAGAGACACAATAGTAAGACAATAGATGCGCGGCCACCGGGTGTCGCTTGGGGATTCATGAATTAATCACCCCCTGATAGTTATTTTGGAAATATATTTCATGTACAGAATTGACCTCTCTACAGATTTATTATAAGTATAGAAAATATAGATATCGTATCAGGATTGGCGCTCGTGGTTCCTCACGAGTCGTCAGTCAACACCCGTTTATTCATTTCAGTGAGTGTATTGAAAAAAGTCGTTTGACACTCGTGCAAATTTGTCACTGTAGCCTTCGGCTCCATAACACACTCGCCTATGGCTCGTGCGGATTCCGTCTCAGTCGCAGTGACAAGCTTTCTGCACTTTTATCAAAATGTACAATTTCAATACACTTACTGGAAAACACGCTCTTGTCCCACCGCTTTTAGGCTCGCAATAGTTTATTTTCCGCACAAGTGCAGAAAAGTGCGTGCTACGGCCACAATGTTAAAATTATATTTATACCAGGCTGGGCTCTCGGCCCCCAGGACTTGCCAGTCAACCCCCGTTTATTAATTTCTTTGTTAGTGTATTAACCTTTCGAATACTGTAATAGGGTAGTTTCCAGGGTCAAAATAACTAAATTTTATTCAGTCCGTATTTTAGACTATAAAAAATATTGAACACGTTTTTTTTTTTTATTAAACAGAAAATAACAAAAATTATAGCCCATTAAAGTTACGTGTGACGTCACTCCGTGCGAAAAAATGCAGCAAGGCGTGATGTTACACGTAACTGTAATGGGCTATATCTTTGTCATTTTTGTGTTTTTTGGTTTAATTTTACAAATAAAAAAATACGTGTCCCGTATTTTTGAATAATCTGAAAGACGGACTAATTACATTTTTTACGGCAACTAGCCTATTATAATAGAGACACAATGGAAAGAAAATGACAGAACGCCGGCGTTCGCTTGGGCTTTAATGAACTAAACAACCAACTTTCTGCACTTGTATCAACATATACTACGGATATTTTGCTAGATTCTGTCTGAGTCTTCACCCGGCGTGAAAATAGAAAAATATCTCAAGGGAACATAATTAGGTATTCCTGGGATAAAAAGTGTGTAATACTCGTATTAAGTGGCAATGGGCCGGGCACATTGCTCGCAGAACAGATGGCCGTTGGGGCCGAAAGGTTCTGGAGTGGCGACCGCGTACTAAAAGACGCAGCGTCGGAAGGCCTCCTACAAGGTGGACCGAGGACCTGGTGAAGGTTGCGGGAATCCGATGGATCCGAGAGGATCAGGCACAGGATCGATCATTGTGGCGGCATTTTGGGAAGGCCTATGTCCAACAGTGGACGTCTGACGGCTGAAATGATGATGATGATGATGACTCGTAATACGTGTGCGTCATATTCCCGGAGCTCTAGGACGGGAAGAGCGGGAGGTCGTGTCAGACTTTTACTGATTAAAACCACACCTGTCTTTGCCTATCGGTCCAGGATCCTGGGTTTCCTTTTCAGAAGTCAACCTATGGCCCCAGTAGACTTCCGCCCTGCTAAGCCCTTAAGGTTTTGCTGACACCTCCTTGAGGCGCGGTGTATTCCATTACTACGCGCCGTCGACAACTCGGGGTTGGTCCGGACGGTTACCGAACGGCCAGACGACGTGCTACCCAAAGCTCGTCATCTACAAGCCCACGCCTGCAGTAGTTGGAAATCGGGGTCGGGATCCCGGCGGCTGGGGCGTGAGGATGTCTGTTGTAACACGTGCGGCTGCCTCCAGCGCTAGCATTACTGTTTCGCAGAAAGAGGCGACCGCCTGCCATTCTTCCTCGCTCCGGACTATGGCCTGTACCAGGGCGCGGTTTGCAAGATATGGTATACCCGTGTTCTAGTTTTTTCGTGTACTAGAGTTTTAAAGAGAAATTATTGATCAAGATTTCAATTGCCTATGATATTCCCTCGCGTGTGTGCCTCGCGCTCGCTTGCCTTTTTTTTCACGAAATGAGTCTATCCTCAATCAGAAGACCGCCGCGCTCGTACATATTAGTTGAGCGAGCGAAGCGAGCTTTTATCAGCCAGAGCGCTGCGATCCTGCAAACGAGGTTTGCTTTTTTCTGTTAGAGTGTGAGCTCTCTTTGCTCAATGGTGGCTTGTAAGTAAACCCGCTGTGCTGTGTGTAGGGAAACTACGGTTCGATAAAATATTACAGATTTAGTCTGTTTAAGATTCAAAACTGTAGGGGTCCGGTAGGGGTGATGTCTGCTAGAGTGACGGGAATTTCTGAAATGGATACAGTAAAAATCTGAAACGAAGAAATGTCTTTTGGTACGATGTAGCGCTTAAAATCTATTATAAGTGCTGCTTCTTCAAATATATCGTCTAAATTGGCACACAATGGTTGAATAATCTACTTCATAGCATTTCATACAATAGGTAAATAAATGATAGATAGACCTATTTTTTAACCTTTCAGTCGTGGTAATTAGAGACACAATAGAAAAACAGTGCGCAAACGCTTCACTTCGGAATTCATGAATTAAATTCCAATTCAGATCTAATTTTAATTAAGATCTCTAAAACTAAAGTGCTAATCGGCTGTAGTTGCTAGCTATAGAGTATAGATACGAACGGAAAAATTAAGAAATTAAATGAATTTAAGAATAAGTTACCAGTAATAAGACCAAATAAATTACAATCTCAACAAGACTAGTAGAAATAGGAATGCGTATCTTGTTAAAGTAGGCGCCAAATAAACGTGGAATAACGGTCGTGGATTTATTGACATTCTTAATTAAAAAAATGGAATTAAAGACAAAGCTGTCTTGAATCGACATCTATCGCGTGATCCTTTATATTTTCAGAAAAACAGTTCATTGATCGTTTTCCGGGTACCTTTGATATATTCGATAAATTATAATAATAATAGATATACATTATATTAGGTCAATGTACTTTATTTTAAGTTTATCTGGCGACTTGTATAGCTTTACATACTCTATGGTATACCTTTCCTTTCTTTTTGGTTCACCTTTCATTGGCTATAGCGCAAAAGGAAAAATTCTTCACGGCCGTCGGCGTCGGCATCGGCGCAACCCGTATGGCTAGGTTCTGCTAAAACTTTACAAGATAAGGACAGAACTACACAATCCCTTACTGTAGCTGTTCGATTGAAAATCAAGTAAATAAAATTCGTTGCAAGACTGCAAAGTTTCGCAAAATTTTAAATGCTGAATGAAAAATATTCTGTTAAAAAAAAACCTGTATACTTTATACATAGGTACAAAATCATCGACAAAATAAATAATTCAGAAACACTACACCTCCGCCATATTTATTCACTCCATAGACAACATAATATTTTACCGCCATTTCCCGCGCGGCGGCCATACTTTAGCTACATTTTTTTCAACAGGCAAAGGCGACATTAGTATTCAGTCCCATACGGCCAGTAACTCGGGGGTCTATTTGACTGATTTTCAGCCTCTCCATGATTTGCCACTTTACCCGGTCAGATTGCACGTTGAATACAAAATAACCAATACTGTGAAGGGGGATTTGAAATTTCATTTTCGCGTAATGGCGTCGCGATTTGAATATTCGGTATTTTATTAACACTGTGTGTGTATTCTGTGTATAGGATAATTTTGTGAGCGAGTAATGTAATGGACTTAGCAATTTTGTTTGGCAATTTTAGCGTTGATAGATTAGGTTGAAGTTCGTTACTTTAGGAAAGGTATTAGGCGTAAATTGGGTTGAAATACCTACGCTGGGTTATAAAACGTAGGTACCTGAAGCTTAGGGCTGCGGGATTGTTTGAAATAGTTACCGTGGCTTTAGGACGCAAAGGGTAATTGAAGGTAGAAAAGTCTGACACTCTCTCTCTCAAAGTCTCACCTCAAAAATAGATAGATACATCAAGCAGGGCAGGGCGTTGAGACAAACTCCTACAGTTTTTTTTTTTTTACAGATAAATCTTTTTCTCCTTTTCAATTCGATGGTAAACTCGTTGATTAAACTTGGTGGCACTCATAGCTACTAGGGGCATTTTAACGTGTGACTCAAAACAAAAGCATCGCAATTACGACATTTATCAGCATTGACGGTTGTCAAAAAATGAACGGTAAAGGAATGAGGAATTCTGATTGGTAGCGCAAGACAATACCATAGATTTCGTCGCTAGTCTTGACAGCTGCCATACTGAGTCGTGACATGCTGAGTCGAAATTTGCTTAGTGCCTTAAAAAATATTATTACTTTTATTAATGTCATTGATTATAAAATAATCAATGACATAGCTTAGCTTAGCATGGATTTAGATGATTTTTGAAAGCAAAATGAGAATATTTGCTATGTACAAATTAAATCACATTATATAGATTTTTGATGATCGTTATGACCTAGTTAATTATAGCCGGTATTGTAATTTAATAACGACAGACATTGTTTTGGTTTAAAAATTGGTGCATTGGTCTCTAATCTTCGGGAGCGGTCGGCAATCTTCGAGAACTGTCGTGTACATTTTTAAAGTTGAAGCTACTTCTAGCGGTTGTGCAAAATAACTTTGAATCGGTGCGCTATGGTTGTATTTATACGATTTTAAAGTTTATCTTTAAAACCTTTATAATATCGATGATGACATTGCCGAGTAAACCGTCATTTCGAAGCAATTACTCACGGAGGTGGGGCCTAGGTGTTAATTCAAAACTGGAACTACAACTCCACTAGACGAAATCTACAGTTCTACCAACACTCCAAGAGAAACCATTCCATGTTTAAATCAAAAAAAGAACAGCAGCAAAATCCGTTATTCCGGCGGCGGGCCGGGTACTTCTAACCTACCCTACGGGGTGGGGGTGAAATTAATCAGGGCGGCTCAAGCGCTGCCGCCTGCCGCGTCAAAAGAAAACCAAATAAAACGGCAAGCGACAAAGTTTCTACTGCGATGAGATAAGAAAGGAATGGAGACGACTTTGGTGTGCAGAAAGCGGAAATCGACTTGTTTTCTAGATTTAAAGGCGACGTCATACGAATGCAATTTTTTGGTTTTTTCTTGAGGTGAGAAATTATAAAATATTTTTTCCCGCTCTGGGGAGAACGAGAGCGTGTATTGGACTTATTGACAAAAATCTGTATTAGTTCACTATTTACAAGCTTTTATTCTTTCCTTTAAACATCTCAAGGCGACATGACACGAATTTCGAAGGTCTAAGTCGACAACTCAATTTTTTTTCGAATACCGATGACCAACTTTGATCTAATTTCGGCCAGTTTCTTATTTTGAATTTCAAAAAAAGAATTCCAGAATTGGTTCAATGTTTTTGTTCCTTTGTATGAAATTTGTTTAATTTTTAGCATAACTTGTTTTTGTTGGAATTCAATTTTTAATTTACCAGAAAAGAGCATTTTCAAGCAAATCTGAATTCGTGAATATACACCGTTACCGTACAACTTGATTTTAACAGCAATGTAGATAGTAATTAACCTCGATTTAAAAATTGCTTGAAATTAATCGTGTATAGATAATATTTTGTATTATGTATTTGTCAGAAAATCGAACATTAAAAATACATCTTTGTCTGAAAATCGCATCAAAATTTAATATAAATTAAAAAAAAAATGGGTGACGTTCATAATTGTAGTTTGAAACAAACTCCTTTACATGTACATTCTATCAAAATACTACCCAAAAAAAAAAATATATACATACCAACCTCAAAACAACCGACTCAACATTTTTCGTACCCCAGTAAGTGGCATTCTAACGCTAACAAACATTGATTTATCTTGATACCCGGCTTTAGGAGCGGCTTCCTCCTTCCCGCTGACTTCCAATTTTGTGCCCAGAACTTTTTATGTCTTATAAAATCTTCTTTTATGGCCCTCCGTCGTTCCTCGTGATATGTATTGTGACATAAATCGGGATATTTGTGGAGGCTTCAGTTTTGGTCTGAAAGCTGTTGAGTTTTTGAAGAAAGGATTCTTTTTTTTTTATTGATTGGTTTGACAGATAGATAGGTATACAACACTAGTTTTAGTTTATGCGAAACTCGAAACACGTGTCTAGTATTTTTTATGTTAAAAATCTTTGTACAAAATTTCATAACTGTTTCATGATAAATCACAAAGTTATAAGTTTGTAATGTCAGCAAAAATATGTAATCATCGAGCCATCCCGGTGAATGAGGGGTTCTTTTGCACTTGCACCCAGCTGTTTGCTTGATCCTAATGGCCGCTATGACCTACCGTGACATGTGTTGTATTGTCGTGTCGTAGTGTCGGTAGTGTCCAACTTGTAACCTTTTAAAATATAACATGGAGTAAAAATAGTTGGAATCCATTCAGTTTCTTATTCTGAACAAAATTCAGGTTTTGCATGTAATAAAAATAATGTTGTATATTATGCAATACATACTTGTAAAAAAAAGAAAACATGTTTATTCTGCCCGTATAGACACACAAATAATTAAAAAAAAAAATTAAAACAAAAATTAGTTGCTCTATCAAATCCTTCTATTACTTATGTATCATGTTCATATCGAAGCTTGAAAGACAAAAATTACTAAGCGACATTGAGTAAACTTTCCAGGAGAGAGATTTAAAGTTAAATTTTGTTAAAAATTGCGAAATAGTTGGATTTATACTTACATTATTAATATCAAAATAACCGTTTGAGATGTTTTTATGAAATTTGGAGCACATATGTATCTGGCAAGTCTCAATATATGAGCCAAAGACATATTTGTGTAAAATAGTTTTTGAGTTATGAGGAGGTCAAAAGTGGCTCCAAATGGTTCGTGTAATATTACACACGGTGCTGCTCGCCAGTTGTTACTTGAACTTGGCTTGACACACTACCGCGTGTCTAGATTAACATCAAGGTAATAGGAACTAAATCCGACATCGAAATTTTTTAACTTAAATTCAATCTCCTGTAAAGATACTCAATTGCCTTTCAAGAGTCGATAAATATGGAAGACAATAAATTCAAATATGGATTAACCCACACTACACTATCAAAATTCAAAATCATTTATTTCAAATAGACCAAATGTAGGCACTTTTGAATATTCAAATGTCGGTCAGTCCAAGAAATGTGAAGCTAAATTGCACGTTCCAAAGCGTAGATCACTATATAGAAGAACGTGCAAGAAACTCCATGGACACTCTTTTAAATCATATTATGTGTTACATATAATGTTTGGCTACATTATTTCTTGTTGCTTCTATTATGTGAGCACAATGTAGATAATAAAATAGAAATAAAAAAAAAATATTAAAAGATAAAAACTGAATTAAGCCACTGGCAGCTAAGAGATGACCTCTCTCTAAACAACATCTGAATATCGACCTCACAAGACCCCAAACATCCCCAATTCACATCATACTCTTTCACAGCTCTCTCAACCCAAAAATCTCGGTTTAACCCAAATCATAATATCAATATACCGTTTGTACCCCGCCTAATATCAGGTCCCATGTGCGACGATCCTCTGGGAGCAATCTTGAATGATATTGATTTTGTATTGCTCACATATTGTAGCTGTGGGGATCGGGTGGCGTGATTCGAGCGTTCGTACGCTTGAGTGTAGGTACGGCTGCAAAGGATTTTGTATTGTTTGAAGTTGTTATATTCGGGTATGTATGTATGCGGATACCGATATAAGAATAGTATTCGTCTTATATGTTGATCTTCCAACTAATCTATACTAATATTATAAAGAGGTAACATTTGTAAGTTTGTAAGTTTGTATGTAGGGGGTAATCTCTGGAAGTATTAGTCCGATTGCTAAAATTCTTTCACCAATAGAAAGCTGCTTTATTCCTGAGTTTTATAGGCTATATTGTTACGCCGATAAAATTTCAACACGTCATATCTACGACAAATCAAAGAGTAGCAACGAATAATTAAAACGCATTACTGTTCGAAAGCTCTAGAACCAAAGTACCTACCTAGCCTGGCAAGATTTGTAACATTCCGTCTTAAGTACTTGTTGTACCTACTATTTAGTAGGTATGTAATCTGTAGGTATCTGTAGGTGGATAAGGGAAATGGTACTTTCCGCCATTCACAATAGAGTCGAAATTCGCGTGAGTGACTCGCGAAGGACAAAGCAACAAAGTTGATTTATGGCCCCGCGACGCGACTCTATTGTTCTGGAACTATCCTGAGACGTCAGTATCTAGAATTTTCTTTGCTCCGCGTATAAATACGAGGCCCCGAACGGAAGTGAGTCAGTTCTGATTTCGACTGCGAACGAGAGCGATCTACCTAAGTGTGCGAAGTGATTTTATCTAACGACCGAGGCGATAGTATAACGGAACTCTAGTGCTTACTGTGATTTGGATTATTGTTGACTGGACTAATTATTTATTGTTTGTGGTAAATAAAGTTCTTTATTGGTAAATCGGCATTTAATTACCTACGTACGTAACAACTGGTGTCAGAAGTGGGATGCCGTTACCACAGAAGGACGACGAACAGCGACCACGAACAAGGAGGCAAGCAGAGATGGATGCTGCGCGTCATCGTATGGAGGAGGAAGATCAGGCTGGTATGGAAGCAACGGCAGCTGCTGAGGTGCCAACGGGACCATCCTCGGAATTGAACCTCGCTGCGGTGTTGGCCGCCATGCAAGCTAGTATGGAAGCTGTCCGCCGCGACCAGGAAGCTGCCCGCCGCGAACAAGAGGCTAACCAGCGTAAGCTTCAGGATCTAATCGCAGCTAACCAAGAAGCCACTCGCCGCGATCAAGAGGCTAAGCAGAACCTGATTCTCGACAAAATCGATCAAGGCCTCGTCACGTTGGGTGAGAAAGTAAAGAACCTCAACCTAGAGGTCAAGGAGGTTTCTGCCCGAGCTGATAGCCTCGAAACAAGAATCGATGGCCACGAAGATCGCCTGCTGGACATGAACAAAAAAATCGTCAAGCTCGAAGCACGCGAACCCGTTGCTGTTGGCTCACTATCGCACACCCACTGTGCATCAGTCGCAAAATTTGATGTGCCGCGTTTTGATGGTACGTCTTCCTGGACGGCATTCAAATACCAATTTGAAACATTGGTTAAGACTAACCGCTGGGATGATGAGCAGTCTTTCGCGGCATTAACGTTGGCTCTACGAGGGGACGCTCTGCTGGTCCTGGAGAACCTTCCTCTGGACGGCAGGACATTGGAGCGTCTCATGGAGGGACTGGACACTCGCTACGGTGACAAGCACCTCGAGCATGTTTTCCGTGCGCAACTTCGCGAAAGAACGCAGAGGTCGAACGAGAGCCTCCAGCAGTGGGGAGTCGAGGTTGAACGGCTGGTCCGGCGTGCATACATGTCGATGACACCAGAGACGGTGGAAGTAAATCTGGTGCAAGCATTCATCGACGGCCTACGGGATACTGAAGTCAGGGCTACGGTGCGACTTGGACACCACCAAACTCTAAAGAGTGCGATGGCACACGCTTTGGAAGTGGAAGCCGTACGACAAGATTCTCGTACGCATAGAGTTCGGGAAATGGTGGTCTCGCCTACAACGCAGCCACGTCACCGAGAAGTGGTGGTTTCTTCTTCGACAAAGTCCCGCTATATTCCGACGTGCTACGGGTGTGGGGAAAAAGGGCACATTCGTACCGATTGCCCCAAGAGGAAGAGGGGAAGTGTGGACTCCGGAACTCAGGTTAACGAGGAGTCGTTAAACTAAAAGTCGCCAGGGCCGCGGGGCGGGTGCTGGCTGGTCAACTGAAGGCCCCAACCATCACCATCAATCAAGTTCACGACGGAAATAGTTTGATCGTCGAAGGGACGCTGAATCATAGTGCTTGCAATTTTACCGTTGACACCGGGGCGTCGCGAACTATTGTAAGACCTGAGTTGCTGAAACGTACCATCTCGTGGCAAAGAAAGTCTCCATCCTGCCGACTTCAGACAGCAACTGGCCAGTCAGTCTCCGTCCTCGGTGATACAGAAATCGAGTTCAAAATTGGTGATCAAGTATATACCCACCCTGTGTTAATAGCGAATATTACCGACGATTGCATACTGGGTCTGGATTTCTTGCGGAACAATCGATGTATCCTGGATATCGATAGGGGAGTATTGAAATTCCCAGATCAAGAAGTCTTCCTGCGAGGAATTAAAACATGTAACCTCTATTGCTTAAAAGATACTACATTAGCTCCGAGAACAGAAACCTTAGTCGAAGTAAAATTTCCCAAGAAAATCAGGCAAACAAGATGTGTTTTGGTTGAAGATACTGGCCGGAGCTCATCACCGCAAGAACATTAGTAATGACGAAAGGGAGATCTAAGGTAAAGATTGTGAATCTTGGGAAAGAAGAGGTCCAACTAAAAAAAAACAGTGTTGTTGATCTCCCAACAACAAAGTGAAGAAAAAAAAGTGAAGAAGTCAATTATCTCCGGCAAATCAATACATCTTCAGTGAAGCAAGACACGACGAAAGTTGAAACTGATCACATCCAGCGACTTCTGGAAAATTCTAAGAGCAATTTATCGACTTCGGAACTACAGCAAGCCAGGGAATTTCTGCTACGGTTTCGGGATATCTTTGCAACGGGAAAAGACTGCGGAAGAACAGGTCTCGTCAAGCATGAGATAGATACAGGTGATGCTAGACCAATTAAACAGAGACCGCGCCGTATACCCTGGGCTAAGGAAACTGAGGTAGCGGAAATGGTAAAGGACATGGCTGATAGCGGAATAATTGAACCTTCTACGAGCCCATGGTCTTCTCCAGTCGTCCTAGTGAAGAAGAAGGACGGCAGTACAAGATTCTGTGTGGACTACAGAATGCTGAATAATGTGACGAAGAAGGACAGTTATCCCTTACCGAGGATAGACGATACGCTGGATATGCTCAGTGGTATGAAGTGGTTTTCAACCATTGATTTGAAAAGTGGCTATTGGCAAGTGGAAATCAGCGAGAAAGACAAAGAAAAGACAGCGTTCAGTACGGGCATTGGCAACGGCCTGTGGCAATTTAACGTTATGCCTTTTGGGTTGTGCAACGCTCCAGCGACGTTTGAACGCCTCATGGAGAGAGTCATGGTGGGCCTTCTTGGTGACGTCTGTCTGGTATATTTGGATGACGTCATTATAATGGGCCGCACTTTTAAGGAAAACCTAAGGAACATGGAGAAAGTGTTCACCAGGATACGAGGGGCTAACCTAAAACTAAGCCCAAAGAAGTGTGCCCTGTTCAAGAGGGAGGTCAGCTACTTGGGACATGTTATTTCCGCCGATGGGGTGAGAACCGACCCTGAGAAGATAAAGGCTGTCCAACAGTGGCCAGTTCCAAGGAACAAAACAGAAGTACGTGCATTTTTAGGGCTGTGCACATACTACAGACGGTTTGTTATGAGTTTTTCGGACATTGCAAAACCGTTACATCAGCTGACTGAGGATAAACGAGATTTTATCTGGGACAAGAACTGTGAGTCAGCATTCAACGAGCTAAAGCAACGGCTATGTGAAGCGCCTATACTGGGGTATCCGAGCAGAGACGGAAGATTTGTCGTAGACACCGATGCCAGCAACACGGGTATTGGAGGAGTGTTGTCACAGGTGCAAGGTGACAGACAAGTCGTGATCGCTTACTTCAGTAAAGCACTTTCAAAGCCAGAAAGGAATTACTGCGTGACTCGACGAGAACTGCTGGCTGTGGTAAAAACCTTGCAGCATTTCCACAAGTACCTCATAGGAAGGGAGTTTACGTTGAGGACGGATCACGCTGCATTGAAATGGCTTCTACAATTTAAAAACCCGGAGGGCCAAGTCGCAAGATGGCTCGAGCAGCTGCAGGAGTTCAACTTTGTGACGGAACATCGCAGTGGAAAAGGGCACAATAATGCTGACGCCTTGTCGCGACGTCCGTGCAATGAGGACTGTAGACACTGCCAACAGAATGAAGCCCGAGAACACGTGAATTTAATTAGGACTGAAGGCAACTTCAAGAAGTCCCAGGAAGAAGATGAAGATATTCGACCTATACTGGACTGGAAGCGTAGCGGAACTAGGCCTCAGTGGAGTGAAGTATCGTCACATAATCCCGTCACAAAGAGCTACTGGGCACAGTGGGACAGTTTAGTCCTAGAAAATGATGTGCTTTGTAGGAAATGGGAATCGAACGATGGCAAGGAGGTGACCACACAAGTGATAGTACCACGATGTGAAGTGGTCCCCCTGCTACAAGAGATACACGATGGTGCTTCTGGAGGACACCTGGGGATTAAGAAAACTCTACTGAAAGTGAGACAGCGGTATTACTGGCTCAATTGTAGAGATGACATAGAGCAATGGTGTCGGAAATGTACAGCGTGCGCATCTGTGAAAGGACCACAGACTAGAAGCAGGGGCAGGCTTCAGCTGTACAATGTGGGAGCCCCCTGGGAACGCATTGCCATCGACGTCGCTGGACCTTTCCCAGTTACGGATGACGGAAACAAGTACATAGTGGTGATCCAGGACTACTTCACAAAGTGGCCCGAAGTCTTCGCCATACCCAATCAGGAAGCGACGACAGTGGCGAAGAAGGTGGTCGAGGAAGTAGTATGTCGGTATGGCGCACCTTTGGAAATCCATTCCGATCAAGGCCGTAACTTCGAATCTGCGCTGTTCCAGGAAATGTGTACTCTTCTGAGAATTTATAAGACACGCACAACACCTGCGCATCCTCAGTCGGACGGAATGGTGGAAAGGTTTAACCAAACCCTGGAGAATCATCTGGCTAAGGTTGTCGATGACCATCAGAAAGACTGGGACCGGTATATTCCACTATTTCTGATGTCGTACCGATCGGCAGTGCATGATAGCACGGGACATACCCCAGCAAGAGTGAATTTCGGCAGGGAAATGAGACTTCCAGTCGATGCCATAACTGGCGTGCCACCTGAAAAGACCAAGCCAGTTACGGACTACGTAAGTGACCTTCAAGATCAATTGGACGAAGTGCATAAACGAGTACGTGAGAATAGCATGAACACCAGCGTTAAAATGAAAACGAGATACGACCGTAATGCCAACGCCCAGGGATTTGAGGAAGGTGCACTGGTTTGGCTCCACAACCCGCTTCGACGAAAAGGGAAGTCGCCGAAACTTCAAGCTCGATGGGAGGGACCTTACACCGTACTAAAAAGGATCAACGATGTAACCTACCGCATCAAGAAAGGGTTAAGAGGGAAGCCTAAGGTTGTCCATGTGGACAGATTGGCGCCGTATCACGGATCTAATAATGCTCGGGACGAGCATGACTAAGAGGGGGGCACTGTTACGCCGATAAAATTTCAACACGTCATATCTCCGACAAATCAAAGAGTAGCAACGAATAATTAAAACGCATTACTGTTCGAAAGCTCTAGAACCAAAGTACCTACCTAGCCTGGCAAGATTTGTAACATTCCGTCTTAAGTACTTGTTGTACCTACTATTTAGTAGGTATGTAATCTGTAGGTATCTGTAGGTGGATAAGGGAAATGGTACTTTCCGCCATTCACAATAGAGTCGAAATTCGCGTGAGTGACTCGCGAAGGACAAAGCAACGAAGTTGATTTATGGCCCCGCGACGCGACTCTATTGTTCTGGAACTATCCTGAGACGTCAGTATCTAGAATTTTCTTTGCTCCGCGTATAAATACGAGCCCCCGAACGGAAGTGAGTCAGTTCTGATTTCGACTGCGAACGAGAGCGATCTACCTAAGTGTGCGAAGTGATTTTATCTAACGACCGAGGCGATAGTATAACGGAACTCTAGTGCTTACTGTGATTTGGATTATTGTTGACTGGACTAATTATTTATTGTTTGTGGTAAATAAAGTTCTTTATTGGTAAATCGGCATTTAATTACCTACGTACGTAACAATATTTTATGTACCTACGCGGGCGAAGCTGAGGGCAAAAGCTAGTCTATAATAAAGAGTTACCTAACTTTTTATTTTTTTGTTTGTCGGAAGTACGCTCTGAAAGTACTGGTCTGATTGCAAACATTATTTTACCGATTGAAAGCTACTTTATTCCTGAGTGACATAGGCTGTATTTACGCGGGCAAAACTGCGGGCAAAAGCTATCTTCGTGTAATATTATATTCCCTTTCTAATTTGTTTGTTTTTATTCGATCTTTTTCTAATCAATGTTTTCTTACTAATAGTGACATTTGAATTACTAAAATTTTTGATGGGTTTACACTTTCCTTCATATCTGTTAATTTTGTAATATGGAGATATTGTGGAATCAATCATTTTTTTTTTAAAAGTAGCTGTGGGATTTCTTGCCGGTTCTTCTCCATGAGAAATGGCCAATTGGAGGACTAGCTTCTGAAGTTTTATAAGTGCCTATGATAAATGTAGGCCTACGGGAAAAAAAACAAAAGTTACGGATTTTTTTGTTAACTTTGTTTAACATCAGGAATTACTCGTGTATCATGGTTGCGTTCACAAATATATGTATAAACTCATATATACTCAAGACACCCAGACCAGGAACATCTATCAAATTCATACAAATATTTGACCCGCGCGGGAATCGAACCCGTTATACGCAGAGCAGGAGTCAATTGCTCTACCAATACTCCAACTGTACAGTAACTATTTTAAATCGGTCCAGTAGTTTAACCCTTCAGATACCGTCAATTAGAGACACAATAGAAAGACAATAGATGTGCGGCCACCGGTGGTCGCATGGGGATTCATGAATTAAGGGTTTATTCATTACTAGCTTTTGCCCGCAGCTTCGTCTGCGCACATAAAATAAGTATAGCCTATGTCACTCAGGAATAAAGTAGCTTTCTATCAGTGGAAAAATTTTAGAAATCTGACCAGTGCTTTCAGAGATTTCTTCGTACAAACAAAAAAACAAACTTTAGTAACAAAAAAAATTAGTGTAGACCAACAAAAATCATCATCATCATCATATCAGCCGAAAGACGCCCACTGTTGGACATAGGCCCCCCCAAGCGTCGCCACAACGACCGGTCCTGTGAGTCACGCATCCGTCGGATTCCCGCGACCCTGACCAGGTCATAGGAGCAGTGGTGGCCGAGTGGTAATGGCCCCGACTTACGAATTGTAGGTCGCAGGTTCGAACCCAGCCAGGCGCATTACTTTGTGTAATTTATTTCATCACCACTGCTCTCAAAACGGTGAAGGAAAACAACGTGAGGAAACCGGCATGTCTTGGAACCAAAAATTCGAAGACATGTGACATCCACAACCCGCACTGGGCCCGCGTGGTGGATTACGGCCCATTCCTTCTCCTAGAGAGGAGGCCTGAGTCCCAGCAGTGGGAACATTAAAAATGCTGATGATGATGATGATGATGACCAGGTCATCGGTCCACCTTGTTGGAGGCCTTCCAACGCTGCGTCTTCCGTTACGTTGTTGCCACTGCAGAACCTTATAAAAAATAATAATCATTAATTTTATTACGAAAAGATTACTCAAACATACGCATTTAACAAAACCAAAGCCAACTATTTTTTTCCCTTCCGCCTTTTCAAATCACAAAAGGTCAAAATCCACTCCCCAGCACTTCCAACAAAAATTGAATTAACAATCAGTGACAATAGCAACACTGTGCAGTTACAATTAATTGCTGGAATGCAATTGAAGTGCACCGCGTCTATTTATTTACCTATATTAAGTGTCCGGGGCAGTTGACACGTAGGTTTTGTAGAGTTAGATATGGGATAGAGGAGACATTTAGCTTTTTTTTTTTAAACATCTTTATTAGAGGAAATAACGGGCTTGTAGCGACATCTCTGTCACTATATAGGTACTAAACATTAAAAATCCTAAACGCCAATCTACACTTAATTATATTATAAAGAGGTAAAGATAAGCAGTGGTGGCCGAGTGAGCAGTGGTGGCCGAGTGGTAATGGCCCCGACTTACGAGTTGTAGGTCGCGGGTTCGAACCCAGCCAGGCGCATTACTTTGTGTAATTTATTTCATCACCACTGCTCTCAAAACGGTGAAGGAAAACATCGTGAGGAAACCGGCATGTCCGAGAACCAAAAATTCGAAGACATGTGACATTCACCAACCCGCACTGGGCCTGCATGGTGGATTATGGCCCATTCCCTCTCCTAGAGAGGAGGCCTGAGTCCCAGCAGTGGGAACATTAAAAGGCTGATGATGAAAGATACACCACCGACACTAAGTACAAGCGGACATGAGATGCCAGCGCACAGCTGGATGCGAGAGCAAATCAACCCCTCAGTGTTCCAGATGGCCCGATGACCATGTATTATTGCAGTCAACTAGGTAATATAGCAAGCTTATAATGTACGTTATGAAACTATGTACATAATTATGTTGATTCTGTACATAAAAATACTAGACACGTGTTTCGGGTTCCTCATATATTAAAACCAATGTTGTATATGTACGTCCAATATTAGTACAATTCAATATCCATCAACTAACGAACACCAAAAAGTATATTCATCTTCTTCCTCCAAACTAAAGTTACCTCAGCCGCGTCTACCCACTCAAAACTCTGTGCCAAACAAGATAATTCGTTGGGGAGATGTCACACACACACACCCTAACTATATTTGTACCACTAGCGAGCGCTAATACAATTGTGTCGACTGTGTCGCTTCTCGTTATGTCCTCTATGCGCTTTTTACCATTAAATCTACGACTTTTTTTATTTGGCAAGTGATTTGGGAAATACATTTTAGCTTATAAATTTCTAAACTAATTAATATTAAAACTCAAAAGACATATACTCGTACAACACTATTTTTAGTTTATGCTAACCCTAAATATAGTTTGTTCAGAATTAGTACTTAATTGAATGGATTCGTATAGTTTTTACACCATGTTATATTTTTTACCAAAGATATTTAAACAGGTCACAAGTTGGACACCACTGGCAGCAAGTACAACACAGGTCATAGCGGGCATTAAGTGCCAGCAAACAGCTGGGTGCAAGTACAAAACAACCCCTCAGTCGCCTGTATGGTCCGGTGACTATGTATTTTTGTTGACTTTTGATTTTTCATGACGACCAATTTTTTTTTTACTTTTTCCATTTATTTGTAACTATATTTACCTATTGGCTATTTGTTACTAATTTAAATTGAATTGAATTTAAAATCACTTGTCATTTCTTGGCAAGAATGTTTAATAATTCCTTTCGGAAGACATCAACGCGATATTGTACTATTTTAACAGTCTATTAGACTTTTCTATTCAATTTTGTTTTTTTTTTTTTAGTTTTGTTACATAGAATTATTCTACACACAAACGCGAGTCCATATTCAGCATTCATATGCATGTGAAAGCTAGATCTTACCTTATTTCTATTTATTTATTTAGTTCAATATAGGATCACTATCAAAAATTCCTTAAATTCTCACCCTCCAATCAATTTGTCCGTCTCTCCAATCACTTAATTGATTCGACACATTTGCTCTTAATCTATGCATTATATTTTCAAATCAACATCTTTATTGCGAGCCTAATAAGGTTCAAATTTGTTTACTTTTAGGCCTTTGTTATGGGGTGTTTCCCTTCAAACGTAAGTTGGAAAGCTATTAAGGGAAAGGGTGTGATTTGCAATGGTTATTTTATTAGCTTTATCGAGATTAAATATTTTGAGGGTAGAGTGATGCTATTAAACTATTGTATCTTCACGCAGCTATTTCTGCAGGGTTGATACAATTGGTAATAATATTGTAGTACCGCTTTTAGTAATCCACTTTCTTGCAAAAGTAAATTTCCTCTTTATTTTTCAGAAATTAAAAATAAAACTAGTCAATGAAATGTAGAGCATTTCTGTATTAGTCACGTGATCAAACTTCTCATTTTATAGCAACGGGAAAATTAGAATAAGTAAACTAATTTGTCTTTTTTAGTAGAAAAGGTAGTTTATTATTCTCATTTGCGCTAACTAAACATTCCTCGTTCAAGAGTGAGCGAAGCGAGCTCGGAATTGTAAGGTATTCCAACACGGACGATCAGGTTAGGTTTTAAGGGTGCCGTACCTCGATAGGAAAAAACAGAACCCTTATAGGGTCACTTCGTTGTCCGTCGGTCTGTTTGTCTGTCTGTCAAGAACCTTTATCTCGGGAATACGTAAAGGTATCAAATTGAAATTTAAACCCTATACTAAAATCTGCGGTCTCTTGAAGCTTAAAAAAAACAAACTTCTAAGTTAACGAGTAAAAAATATACGGCCATAAAAGTCGCAAAAAACGTATATTTTGATACTCTCAAAGGAATCAAAATTCATAATGTCCTTCCATTGATCGAGAATCCTGTAATTTGGCATAAAGCAAGGTCTTATAACACATATAAAAATAAAACTGAACACAGTAAATATGTTGTTACCTAGGTCACAAAGAAATAATATTCATAATATACTTTTTGCAATTGAGAACAATCTTTGGTTCGGAAATTGTAGTTGCAATTTCGAGTCCGACTTGCTCAGTTTTTTTTATTTGAATTGCACAAATAGAACACTACAGTAAAAAGTTTGCGGATAAACAGACAGAAACGGAAACCAACTTTATTTTACCAGTTAATTTTTTCCGGCAGGTGAAGGCAACACCTCACCGCTCCGCTGGTCGCCTCCATCATCAGCAGCCTTAGTAGCAGCCGCCCTCGCACCACCAGCTCTGAGGCCTTGGCTACCAGACCCGCCCACCAAGAAGACCAATCACTTGGGTAAGACAGGTTGGCATCAGTCATCCTTCAAATATATTCTAGGTGTAAGAGCCGAAACTGCGTTAAGAGGATGCAAAAGTGATCCGCTGCGGGGACACGCGCGGGTGTCCGTCGCGGGGTATTGAGCCGCCTTTTTGTTACATAATAAATATTAAGTTCTCCATCGACATGACTACATGCACACCGTTAAAGTTGAACTAGCGACACTGCGCAGGTAATAATCCGGTTTGCGAGACGGTGATAGTCGCACACAACACACGCGCTTTGCCACGCGACGGAAGCCCGTTGCGGGCGTCCGCTTAACGTATTTTCGACCCTAACATTTAGTAGCCGTTCCACTTGTACCACCTGTTCTGAAACCCTGGCTACCAGACTTACCCACCAAGAAAACCAACCATTTGGGTATGACAGGTTTGCATCCGTCATTCTTCAAAGATATTGTAGATGTAAATAAAGTTCACCGAAACTCACCATCAACGATTGCATCACTGCTTAGCATCAGGTGGGATCGCAGTCAAGCACTGCTTTATATCAAATAAAACTGCACTTTTGCCCTTATACTGTACTTAAGGCACTATACACAAAGTAGGTGCCAGATATCCGTGGAATAACGGTCATTGACCCTCCTAAATTTGTTGACATTCTTAATAAAATGTAACAAACGGAAATAAAGACATAAAACTGTCTTGAATCGACAAGTATCGTGATCCTTTCGGGTTCCTACGCAGAGATATTAGGAAAAGGTCAACGTACTTTATTCCACGTTTATCTGGCACCTTCTACAGTATCTTTTGGATAAAAAAACTCAAAGTTAACAGTACATTTTCTTCTAGGATTGATCTGCGTGGTCTGTGGAGACACCAGCTCTGGTAAACATTACGGCATCCTCGCTTGCAACGGCTGCAGCGGCTTCTTCAAGAGATCTGTAAGAAGGAAACTCATATACAGGTCAGTTTCTGTATCTATTTTTAAGGGATTTTGTTAGCTGTCGTTTAGCTTGATCTTTTTTCGAGGTTTCTTTTTAGTTTTTGGAAGTGTTTCTTCTTCTTCCTGCCCTTATCCTTTATTATTTGGGGTCGGTGCACCACGTTTTTTTCTTCCATTCTGTCCTGTCACCCGTCAAACTATCACTAACTCCCTTTTCTTTCATATCACTCCTCACACAATCCATCCATCTTTTCTTCGGCCTTCCTCTCCCTCTCCATCCATCTACATGTATACTCAGAACTCATTTAGTAATATGCGCTTCATCCCTCCTCTTCACATGACCGTAACAAGACAACCGATTACCTTACAACATTTCAGTCACTGGAAGTGTTTTTACAACATTAGTTTTATATATGTGAAACCCGAAACAGGTGTCTAGTGTTTTTATTTAAAGTATCTATGTACAAAATTCCGATTTCGCATTTTATACTAAGAATAATGTTATTGCTCGGAGGACAAAACAAAGAAATATGCGAAATTAACCCTTCAGATACCGTCAATTAGAGACACAATAGTAAGACAATAGATGCGCGGCCACCGGTGGTCGCTTGGGGATTCATGAATTAAAAAAGAAAACATTGAATCTACAAAGCAAAATGTAAGTTTCAACGAGTAAAACGCCTCCAAAATTAGATCACTCAAACATTACTGGTATTGTTTGAACAATTGTATGGCTATACCAACCTGTAGGTACCAACATTGCACTAGTCAGACTGCCATTTCGTCATCTATTTGTTATATTTCGTATTTTATATGGAACCGTGTGAACTGCTTTTTGGAAAACGTTTTTTGCTCAACTGTGTTGTGTATGAGCAATGATTGTTTTATTATGTGTCTCTTTATCATAATTTTTAGCAGAATTTAGTGTTTACTCTTCTGTGCTGCTTTGCATATATTTTTTGTTTGCTTTGAGTGAGTCGTTATCAGTTTTCTTCAAATAAACGTTGACTTTTTTATTATTGATAGGCTTGCGTTTTCGTTAGACTGCAATCAGTTTTTCATTATCACTTCTGGACATAACTACATCTCCCTCAAGTCTCGCCACAACGACCGGTCCTTGTAATGCAATGTATTCCTATTTTTTTGTTTAGATGAGTGCATACATATATTTTAAGGGTTCCCTGCGTTCGAATGAAAAACGGAATCTTGATTTTTTTTTTTATCTGATATAAACTAGTACTTGACTGCAATCCCACCTGATGGTAAGCGGTGATGCAATCGTTGATGGTGAGGCGCACTAGTTTATTAAGAGCCTATTCACTCTAGCCTTGAAGACGCTCAGATTGTAATCGGACGGGAAGACCGCAGCAGGCATATTGTTCCAGTCCTTCGATGTACGCGGTATAAAAGACGAAGCGAAACGCTTAGTCCGGACCGTGGAGGTTTCAACAACGTAAGGGTGGATACTCGCCGTACGTCGGTTTGTCCGGTGGTAGAAATGGGATGGCGGAATCAAGTCATGCCCCCACCTACCGTGTTCCCACGTTGTCGTCGTGGTGGGGCTTGCGTGTCTCAATGACCTTGAGGGCTATGCCGGTAGAGCTACTCATGCCGGAAGGCCTCAAGCGAGAGACCAGACCAAGAGGAACACACGGCGGAGTCCAGTCGGACCGCCCGGAGGGTGCGCTGTCCAGGAGCGCTGGCACCAACAGCTGTCGGCGCCTTCTCGACAGCGAGCTCGGTTCGCCTCGGGTACGTGTCTGTTTATCAGACACGACCACGATGGCGAACGTGTATTGGGGACCCCACCCCATTGCCAAAAAGGCAAAGCTGTGATTCAGCCAATCATGGACGCGTATCTAAAAAAGAAACTACCCCAGGAGGGTACCGCCTGCCCCGCAGGCGGAGAATCCCTCACCAAGCAGAGCTTGGTCTGCCCCGCGTATTCTGGGGGGGGCAAAGAGCGCGCCAGATCCGCAATGGATCTGTTTCCGTCCTTCGTGGACGCAAGGAGCCAGGGTGGCTCACGAACCGGCAGTGCGGAGTCCCTGGGACCAGTTCCCAGCACGTCCGCGATGCCGGTGGAGGGGGGCCGTAGTTTCGGCCTCAGAGAGGTGAGTGAAGACGCGGCGTCGGACTCTGATGCCGCGTCTTCACACATCTCCGATGTTATGGAGGTGGAGGCGTCTACCCCCAATAACAAGAGGAAGTTGGACTTCCTTCGCTCCGTGTCGGACGACGAGGCGGTATTTGCCCGCAAGGTCTCGACCTCGGGGCGGGGTACCGCCTGAAAGACGGGCAAAGGTAGAGGGCTCCCCGCCGAGAGCGCCAGCGAGGGACGCCAGGCCAGCCTCATGCCACCGGAGATTCCTAGCGAGCTGCCAGAAGGAATGGAGGAGGCTATGGCCAAGTTCAGGGAGGTCGTGGCAGCCGCCATCATGAGCGTGGCCAAAAAGCGCTCCATCGAGATGGCCAATGCCACGATTGGGGGGGCTCTGGGGTTCGTGTTCGAGCCCTACGAGCGGACCCTCAAGGGAAGGATTGGCCGGCTCGAGGCCCTGGCTGGTCTCCGAGGCGTTGGTGCCGAGGAGGGGCCGGAAGGGCTGGGCACACAGGAGCAGGGTCAATCCCAGCCCTTGCCCCGGACGGAGAGCGAGGTGCTGTCCTTGCTGCGGCAGGAGCTGGCTGCTTCCAGGGAGCAGCAGCTGCAGCAGCAGGAACAGTTCCAAGAACAAATCCGGCGCCAGCTTTCCGTCCTGGAGGGCATCGTCTTGCGCCCCCCTCTCGCGGCCTCCGGCCAGAAGAAGGCAGTGTCTTATGCCGCTGCCGCCGCGGCCACTGCAGCTGCGCCCAAGGCAGGCCCGTCAGGGAAAGTCGGGCGCGGGGCCGCGGCGCCGGAAGCGGCGAGGTCAGCCCCGGCGACAAGACAGCAGCAGCAGCAGCAGCAGCAGGGGAAGCCTGCCGCTCCCCTGAAGGGCAAGGTGGCGGCTGCCAACAAACCGGCGGAGCCTCCTCCTGCCGCGGCGGCAACTAGGTCACGCCTGCCGCCTCCTCTGCCCGAAGACTCCTCGGCTGGCGCCGAGTGGACGGTCGTCGGTGCCAAAGAGAAGGCGAGCAAGGCGGCTAGGGCGGCCAAAAAGCGCAAGCGGCGACAAGAGCGCAAGAAGCGGGCCATGGCTGCCAGACTCCGCGCCCCGACTTCCGCAGCTGTAGTGATCACACTACAGCCAGCTGCGGAAAAGAGGGGCGTGGACTATGACATAGTCATGGCCAAGGTGAAGCAGGCGGTGGTGGGCCACCTCGACGAGTTCGGAGCCTCCGGGGGCTTCCGAATAAGGCGGACCGCAACCGGGGCTCGCATTTTGGAGGTCCCTGGGGCAGAGAGCGGAGAACTCGCCGACGCTCTGGCCGAGAGGATCAGGGCGTCCCTGGACGTCGAGGAGGCCCGAGTGTCCAGACCCACCAAGAGCATAGACATGCGCATCATGGGTCTGGACGACTCTGTCAGGGTGGAAGAAGTGGTGGCCGCCATCGTCAGGGCGGGAGGGTGCACGACCGATCAGGTTCGGGCGGGCACCATCCGCGCTGACAGCACGGGCATGCGAGCTGTCACAGTGAGCTGCCCCGTGTCGGTGGCCAAGGCCATCACGGCCGAGGGCCGAAGGCTGTTGGTGGGCTGGGTTTCAGCCCAAGTCAAGATGCTGGAACCCAGACCTCTGCGGTGCTACCGATGCCACGTCGGGCACCACGTGGGCGCCCATTGCGCCGCAGAGGTGGACCGCAGTGACCGCTGCCACCATTGCGGACAGCCCGGACACAAGGCCGTCGAATGCCGTGCATTGCCGCACTGCTACGCATGTGCGGCGGCCGGCAAGCCGGCTGACCACCGGGCTGGGGGTAGGTCCTGCGACCCTCCCACCAAGGCCAAGGGCAAGGTCAGGAGGGGCATCCACCCTGACGTCCTCACCGCCGCAGCCACTACCCTGGCTGCTGCCGCCATCGCCGCCGCTCCCGCCGCGGCAGGACCCTCGCAAAGGGCTCAGGAGGAGACGGTAATGGAATACCAATAACCACGCCATTACGTCTCCTCCAGGCGAACATCAACCACTGCGCCGCCGCTCAGGATCTGTTGCTCCAGAGCATGGCGCAGTGGTCGATCAATATCGCCGTCGTCGCCGAGCCGTACTTTGTCCAACCCCGTGGAGACTGGGTTCAGGACTTGGACGGCTCGGTGACGTTAATTTCGTCGGCCGCCGCCGGTACCCCACCCCCCGAGTCCGTCACGAGGGGGCGGGGTTGCGTGGCAGCACGGTTCGGGGACATCGCCGTGGTAGGCGTCTACCTGCCCCCGAACAGATCTCTCGACGTGTTCCAACTCTCCCTGATGGAGCTAAATTCCGTCGTCGCTGGGTTCGGTTCCCTCCCCGTGGTCGTTTGCGGGGACTTCAACGCCTGGAATACGGCTTGGGGTTCTCGGCACACGAACCGACGGGGTAGGATGGTGGAGGACTGGGCCTTGGAGCTGGGCCTGGTCGTCCTGAACCGGGACTCTGTCCCCACGTTGGTGCGGATGCGGGGTACATCAGTGGTGAACATCTCGTTCGCCAGCCCCGCTCTGTCGCCGCGTGTCGTCGACTGGCGCGTTATGGAGGAGGTGGAGACGTACTCCGACCACCGGTACATCCGGTTGGACGTCTCCGCCGAAACCTCGGCCGCGCCAGTCCGACAGAGCCCTTGTGGTCCGCGGTGGGCGCTTAAGCAGATGGACCGGGAGCTCCTCCTGGAAGCCGCGACGGAACAGGCCTGGGTGCAAGCACCGGACAGGCCTGTCGACATCGACGTCGAGGCGGAGTGGTTCCAGGAGGCCATGTCGCAAATCTGCGACGCGGCAATGCCCCGAGTCCCTCCAGGTCGTGCTAAGCGCCGCGTGTACTGGTGGTCGCCGGAGATCGGCGCACTGCGCAACGCGTGCAACCACGCGCGCCGCCGGTACGACAGACACTGCAGGCGCCGCAACCGCCAGCCGGATGCGGAGGTCAGAGAGGCGGAGCTGTATGAGGGGTACAGAGAGGCAAAGCGCACCCTCCGAACGGAGATAAGGCGGGCCAAACTCGAGGCCCGCAACGTGTGGCTGGGGTCTCTGAACGCGGATCCGTGGGGGCGCCCGTACAAATTGGTACGGGACAAGCTACGCCCCTGGGCTCCGCCGCTGACTCAGAGTCTCCGGCCCCAACTCGTGGAGGGTGTGGTAACCACTCTGTTCCCTGCGCGAGGGGAACACTCCCCCCCGCCCATGGCTCCGCCCCCGCCAGCAGTGTCTGACGCGGACCACAACAGCGACGACGACGACAACGCTCCAGAGGTGACCGAGGTAGAGGTGAGAGTGGCGGTGCGAAGGCTGAGTGCCAAGAACACCGCCCCAGGACCCGACGGCTTGCCAGGGAAAGCCTGGGTCCTGGCCATGGAGGCTCTCGGGCCTCGACTAAGGGGGTTCTTCAGCGCATGTATGGAGAGGTGCCAGTTTCCACTTCGCTGGAAGACGGGGAAACTGGTCCTCATCGCGAAGCCAGGGCGCCCTGTGGACTCTCCGTCCGCGTACCGGCCCATTGTGCTGCTCGACGAGGTGGGCAAGCTCTTTGAAAGAGTCATTGCAAACCGCCTCGTCGCGCGGCTAACACGGGTGGGGCCGGACTTGTCGGACGGACAGTTCGGCTTTCGCAGGGCGCGCTCTACGGTGGACGCCATCATGCGCGTGCGAGCCCTCACGACAGGGGTTGCGGTGTCCCGGGGCAGGAGCGTCGTAGCAGTGTCCTTGGACATTGCCAACGCGTTCAACTCCCTGCCCTGGAGTACGATCCGGAGGGCACTCCGGTACCACCGGGTGCCCGAATACCTCTGTCGAGTGGTCGAGGCTTACCTGTCGAACAGGTCAATTATCTACCCCGGTCACCAGGGAGACTGGAAACGTCGAGAGATGTCGTGCGGTGTTCCGCAGGGGTCGGTTCTAGGCCCACCCTTGTGGAACATCGGCTACGACTACGTGCTGCGCGGCGACCTCCCTGACGGGGTCAGCGTGGTCTGCTACGCAGACGACACGCTGGTTCTAGCGCAGGGAGAGTCGCACCAGGCGGCGGTCGCTCTAGCGACACGCGGGGTTGCGATAGTCGTTGATAGGATCCAGGAGTTGGGACTCGAGGTGGCGCTGCACAAATCCGAGGCCATGTTTTTCCACGGCCCTCGGAATGCGCCACCATCAGACTCCCAACTTACGGTAGGAGGAGTTCGCATCGGCGTCGGGTCGACGATGAAGTACCTGGGACTCGTTCTCGACAGCCGATGGAATTTCGGAGAACACTTCCGACGTTTGGCTCCCAAACTCAACCGGGCCGGGGCTGCTCTCAAGCGGCTCCTGCCCAACCTTGGGGGTCCAGACGCCTCCTGCCGGAGGCTCTACGCGGGGATCGTTCGGTCCATGGCCCTCTACGGGGCGCCGGTGTGGGCGCCGTCGCTGGCAAAGCGACCGGCGTCCATACTGAACGCCTGCCAGAGGGTCATGGCAATACGGATGGTGCGGGGTTACCGCACGATCTCCCGCGAAGCGGCGAGCCTTCTGGCTGGCCTACCACCGTGGGATCTGGAGGCAACAGTCCTTGCACACATGCACGATAAGCGCGTGGAGATGCAACGCCTGGGTGAAAGTCCACTACCGCGACAGGTCGAGGTATGGTGGACAGAGCTCCGGCGGGATCTCACGGTGAAATGGCGTCAGCGACTATCGCAACCCAGTGCTGGGCACGCCACAATTATGGCGGTAAGTCCCCTCTTTGAGGCGTGGCTGGAAAGACCTCACGGCGTCCTTACCTTCCGCATGACGCAGGTCCTCACCGGACATGGCAAGTTCGGGAGGTTCCTGCATCGGATTCGAGCGGAAGAGACGCCCGGGTGCCGCCACTGTGCGGAACGCCCGGAGGACACGGTGGAGCACACAGTTGAAGTGTGCCCTGCTTGGGCGGAGCAACGCCGTGCCCTCGTGGGGGCGATCGGCGGCGGAGACCTCTCGCGCCGGGGCTTGGTTCAGGCCATGGTCCGGAGCGAGGAGGAGTGGCAGGCGGTTGCCTCCTTCTGCGAAGCAGTAATGCTAGCAAAGGAGGAGGCAGACCGCATCAGGCAACGGCGCCCCCGCCGCCGCCGCCGGGATTCCGATCCCGATTTCCGGCCATCGTAGACGCGGGCTCGCGGACGGCGAGCCATGGGTAGCTGGCTGTCCGATCGTCCGGTAACTGTCCGGACCGAGCTAAGGCGTCGACGGCGCGCACTGTTCCCGCGCGCCTCAAGGAGTTGTCAGCAACAGGAGGGGCCCATCTGGGTCGAAGCCTACCGGGGTCGGGGTTATCCGAAAGGAAACTAGAGCCCCGGTATGAAGGCTAGAAGGAACGGCGCGGGGTTTTTAGTCAGTAAGACTCTGACACTGTCTCCCGCTCCACCCAAGAGCGGGTTTCGTCAATGATGATTTTCCCCGTCGACAGAAAAAAAAAAAAAAAAAGAATCAAGTCATGCAATTCCTGCGCGCACTCTCCAAAATGCAACCTGTAAAACACCGAAAGGCTGGCTACCCTACGCCTGTGCTCAAGGCTTTGAAGATTGGACTTAACCATATCTGGATCACCAATCAGTCTCTTCGCACGCTTTTCCACCGAGTCCAAAGCTGCCAGGTGGCACTTTGCAGCACCAGCCCATATGTGGCTGCAGTACTCCACACACGATCGGATGATAAAATCACTCGTATGTCTGTCCGCATGTCACAGCCTATTTGCTACTTATTTACTAAAGCGATCAAGGGATACACAGATATGAATTTCGGTGGCCCGAACGCTGACGTGTAACGCAAACAAATGAGTTGTTAATATACATTTGAGGAATACTAATTTTTTCAAAAAAGGAGCTTGATGTCAAGCTTTAAAAATAAAATTTATTCGAATTTATCATTCCAAGTCTACCGAAGTTATGGTAGCTTTTATGACCTTACGTCCATCATCACCATCAGCCTTTTTAATGTTCCACTGTTGGAACTAAGGCCTCCTCTCTAAGAGAGAGAATGGGCCGTAATCTACCCCGCGGGTCCAGTGCAACCCGCACTGGGTTGCTAACTTCCAATATAAAGAAATGGTGGTATTTGTACCATCTATACAACGTGTAACGTTAAATGCGCAAAACCTCAGACACCCCAAATGATTTTTAATTCAATTGACCTAATTATGTGAGAAAAAAAAACATAAAAAGATAATTAAAGGTTTAATGTGCAGTTTTAGTTTGTTTAAAATTCATATCTGTATTGAAATAAGAACTTTATTATCCCGTGTATGAGAAAATTTGATTGGACTGCAACTATTTGTGTTTGTTTACCTATTTGGGCCCGTTTGCGTTCACGTGATGGCTTGACCTATTCATACTAGTACATAGACAGGTCGAAGGTCTTAATGAAGATTTTGTTGAAACATTTAAACCTTCAGATACCGTCAATTAGAGACACAGTAGTAAGACAATAGATGCGCGGCCACCGGTGGTCGCTTGGGGATTCATGAATTAACCTATATTAAAAAAGTAGTTTAATTGATTCTGCTCGTTATTCTGATCAAACTAATTTTAGTCTATATTAATCATATCAATGAAAACCATTACTGATGCTGAAAACCGTATATATGATATTAAAGGTGGAAAATTCAACCCAAGAAAAACAGTACTCTGCAATCGAAAAGAGAAAGTCCCAACAAACGAAGGGGTCACATCTGTGGCACAGTTCAACCACGGATGTCCACCAGCTAAATCAATATTATATGAGCCAAAAACTATAATACATGGTGACATAGTATTACGGATAACAAATGAGCAAATGAGTCAGTGTGTTGACTAACCTGAAAGTTTTAATTTGGGACGTTTGAAACAATGATAAATAGAGTATATGGCATATGGCATAGAAAGAAGTGGAAACTGTTGACGAAGATGACGTAACAAAACTTGAAGTAGCTTCTAATTAAGAATACAGTTACTGGTATTAAGGTGATTGTGATGTGAATGCAAATGATGGATTAGCGTAACATCATAAGATCAATTATTGTGATTGCAATTATTTTGTGAATGACTTGAAATCAAACTTTTGAGGTAACCAAGTGTTTTCAGAGAAGTTAATTAAAAAAACCAATAACGAAGTCTTAGTAAATCAATATACATAAAACTATACACTTGAATTATCTACATATGAATGTATTATGGTTAAGTTTTTTGTAGGTTTAGGTTAGGTTTTTTTTGCGGTAATAAAAACTAGGGTTTATCCTTTAGATGGACTCGAGGACTAAGAAAAAAAAAAGTTTTTTGTGTGTGCAATAAAGAATTAAGAAGACGAATTAATATATTATAGTTTTGTGACTGTCATCAACTAGAAGTAGCAATAAATACACAAAATTTTGAATCAATTAAGGTTCTTAATATACTAGTGCGCTTCACCATCACCCAATGCATCACTGCTTATCATTAGGTGGGTTTGTAATCAAACACTAATTTATTTCAATAAAATATATATATATTTTGCTTTCCCCTAATATAAACAAAATAATTACATATAAACTACAAAATACTGCCAAGTTAAAACCAGCTACACTCAACACTGATGAATCAAAATCAGAAGTAGACGATACAAAAATCAAAACAAACACACATAATCCTAAAATCTCTGCCAAAAATTGCAACTAGACAAAGACAAACAAACGACTCATCTGCGATGGCGTACCAAAAATGACAATAGAAAGAACAGGGATGTTTGAGCACTTGAACCCAGTTAATCCTTAACAGAAAAGAATGCTTCTGTAATTTTTGGTACATCTGTGACCCGGGCTGGAGTGTGGATCGAGTAAGAGAAGGAGCGATTTGATTGGATATGATTTTGGATATTAATAATACTGATGACAATTTAAAAATAATCTTGCATCATAAAATACAGAAATACTTCGTAAATATGTCACATTTTCATTTAGTGAGATCGTTTTTTGGGTATTAGTTAAATAAACAGGAAACCGACCAAAATACAAAAAGAAATAAAGAATAAATTTGGAACAACGAAAACTTTATGAGCCTAGAATTACTAGTTAGAATTAAAAAAAAGCAAACCATTGTAGTTATAACTTTCAATTTTCAATTACTCTATACGGTGTATTGTATTAGAATATCTAATGGGTTTTAATCAAACTCATAATCGCTACGAAGTCTACCATCATGTTAGTCTCTTAATTGCTTCAAATTTTGCTTGATCTATAACTCCTCATCCACTTCGGAGTAAATATTGTTACAGTTACGGTATTTTATAACTCTAATAAAATAATTATCTACTAAATCGCTACCGCTCATGCTCTAAGCCCACAGCATAACATCGCCAATCGAGGGGTATTTAAATATGATGTAAATTCATTCTGAGTTTTTATTACCCCTGAATTTTGTTTCAATTATGTTGTATTACTTTGTTTGGATTTATAAATATTTTTTCTTTAAGAAAAAATAAATAAAGTAGTTCATTTTGCCAACTGTAGTACTGCTATCTTTTCAGTAAATTATTATATGCGCCTAGTATCTTATTAGTAATATCCTATTCCATTTTGTATCTGTGAATGTCTGAATGTTTGGATATTTGTTAATCAAATACGCCTTGATGGTTTTGGATTGTATCAGGGATTATAGAACCACAGGTAGTCCACTTTGGATGGAGTTCTCACCCCCCCCGTCTGGCACGCTCTCTCGAGCATGCCAGACTTTTATTGGATAAGCCTACCTTTGCGTTCAGTTCCAGGGCCATGGCAACTCATTCTAACATTCCCGCATATCGCTACTGGTACACCATGACCTGAAAACAGTGGCAAAAACTAGAGTCTAAGTCGTGCATTCTTGACAGAGTGGTCGTGGTCATGTCTCGGTCGAGTTCTGCGCCACCGCCTCTATCATGATAACATGCCATGCTGCTCTGTGTTTGACGGGTTGGGTGTTTTTATTTCAAGTATGCTGCAGTGTGTCACCGATTTGATGAGGTCCGTCTAGAGTTAATGATGCTGATATCTATCTACCCTTTATTTTTTCAGCTGGGGTAAATAATTCATATCACTCTGTTCTTGTAATATTTTAATTACAAAACAGGCAGGCAGGAACTAAATATATCCCAAATAAATCGACTTCCTAACGTTACTAAACACCCACAAAAAGTCCAGATATCACAGATTACATTAAAAACTGTTTTAACATTTGGCCCTCTCCCCTTCTTAAGTGGCGATTCAATTAATTCGCTACCCGGCCTAATGTTATTAATATTGTCTGCCACCCCTTATGATAGATGGTCAAGTGTGACATGTGTACCAGCTTTACGATTCGCAAATTGATTTTCTGCACTTTCTTTGTGTCTATGTTCAACGATTTTTTGTGGGATTTATGCTCTATTGATTTTTAGAAGTTTGATGATTGGTAAAAGTAGTATGTTATGTTACTACTAGATGTAATTGTTTACTTTATTACTTACATTGTCGATTCTTAAACAGTTACATATAATTATTATTATATTAGTAGTACTAAATTTAAAATAGCAACATTTTAAAATGTAACAAATACATTTTTTTGCAAAGCTTTTAACACAATAGACAATAGTAGCAAAATCTAATACAGTTCTTCATTTCAAAAACGTACCATATTTTAATCATAATACGCTTTCCTCACAACAAAAACCTGGCACCTACCGCTTAAACCAATGTTAGAAACTCAAAAACTAAAGTGGCGTATAACAGGGCGCTATGCTCGACCCGGTCCTGTCCCTTTTATATAGAATTGCAACAAATGTCAACGAAGCCGTAAGCCTATTACAGATAGGATTATCGGTAATGAAATATCTTTAATCTGTATTAGTTTCTGTGGTAGCAAATTTTTGTGGGGAATAAAGATTTAGATGTAATAGAGGCGAAGAAGGAGCAAATTGGAATCTTGGTAGAGCGAACGATGATCAAAGATTTTTTTGTGTTTAGGGTTTGTGTGAAAGTGAATCAGTCTAGTCTGATATCATTGCAAAGTTAGAGAAGATTAGTCTCAAAAGATCTTGGTGGACAATTCTAGAACAAAATTAACGCTCAATTTTTAGTTTTTTTTTTAAATAACTAGCTTCTGCCAGCGGCTTCGCCTGAGTACATAATGTCTATGTCACTCAGGAATGAAGCAGCGGTGAAAAAATTTTAGCAATCGGACCAGTGTTTTCAGAGATTACCTCATAAAAACAAAAAATAAAAAGACGAAAAAAAACTTTACCTCTTTATTATATTAGTGTAGATCAGATATAAACTCTATAGTGCTTGGCTGCCATCCCACCTGATGGTAAACTGTGATCCAATTGTTGATGGAATGCCTTAAAAAGGCCTGAATTGTAATCGTACGCAAAGACCGCGGCAAATTTTTCCAGTCCTTCGAAGAACGTATAAACGGCGAGGCGGAACTTTTTTCTACTATGATATTTGTCATATTAAGCTCTAGTTACATTATAATTATTATAGTTATCTAGTTCGTTCAACCAATCACAGCATTTTATGCACGCTTGACAATTCATCACCAAAATATTCCATAATTTTTGTTCCCGAATTTGAGGTGTGTATAAATATGGACATATTGCTCATCCCATGACATTTTGTTGGCAGATGTCAAGCAGGCACCGGGCGCTGCGTGGTCGACAAAGCTCACAGAAACCAGTGTCAAGCTTGCAGACTCAAGAAATGCCTCGCCATGGGAATGAACAAAGACGGTGAGTGTATTTTAATTTGTAGACTAAAACCTTGACATTGTTAAATTTTTCCGAAAGTTAAAAACCAAGGGATGGTGGGAATGTAAAAATCTATATACTATTTTTCAAAATAATAATTTGGTCCAGCTATGCTTTGTACAAAGTAGAAAAGATGAACTGAAAAGAAATTAAGTTTGTAACCAAAGGGTCTTGAGAATGTAAAAATCCATATTCTATTTTTCAAAATAATAATGTGGTCCAGGAATGCTTTGTACAAAGTAGAAAAAATGAACTAAAAAGAAAATAAGTTTGTAACAGTTGCTTTTTATTTTGCCCATATTGTAAGAGGTAATTCACTACACCCAAGAGAATGCCGGGCTCACTTTCTCATTATATTTCTATTGTGTCTCTAATTACGGTATTCGAAAGGTTAAATAAAGAACACATTATAGTCCCACTAATATGTGGTAACATCGAATGTAGCAACCATATCCAGTATCAATAAGAACATCTTTCGTCTAGATTGAAGTAAAATTGCAAAGCCATAGGTGTCGTCTATCTAAATTTACGTGAATATACACATCATAGCTTCACCACGTGCTTGCAATCACTAATTTGTCGCTCTTGTAAAGTGATTATACCACACCTTAATGAACATTGATTCCTTAGAAGATTTTGATTAGAATACTGTGTGAACACTTGCGATCTAAATTGGTATACATATAAGCTACTTGTATTTAAGAAATGTCTCTGGATTTTCGTAGATTTTTATAAGGGGTTTGCTTTTAAATTAAAGTGATTTATCTCAATGAGACTGTACCGCGTCTTACTATATAGCTCTGAAGAGGTCTTGTACCTCTTCAGGTACAGTCAGGCTTTTTCCTACGCAATGAGACATCATCGAAGACCATAAAAACTGGAGGGTTTTTACGGTCTTCGGTGATTTCCTATCAACTATCTATTATTATTTTTACACATAGGTTACTCCAAATTTGAACTATCTTCAATAAAGGTTTTGCATTATATAATATCTTTCTTCAAGAAACGACCTCATGCTTAGCACTAGCGGCTGCTGATATACACCCACTAATACCAAAGAGACACTATCTAATATTTTTTTGGAAGTAGGTTTAGAAAACACTTTTACACTTCATTTTTTTATTACTACTGCAATAATGGCAATATTGATGCCTTCGACAAACTTAATTACCTTCTACTACTTCTTCTTTTAAGTCTTATATCATCATCATCATCTTCCTGCCCTTGTCCCGTTTTATTTGGGGTCGGCGCAACACGTTTTTTTCTTCCATTCTGTCCTGTCACTCATTCATATCACTTCTCACACAATCCATCCATCTTTTCTTTGGCCTCCCTCTCCACCGCCATCCGTTCACATGTAAACTCATAACTTTTTTAGCAACATGCGTTTCGTCCCTCCTTAAGTCTTTCCTTTTAAGTCTCATATCCATTTTATTATTTGACTATAGATCTGGTCTAATGTCCAGTCTTTAATGTTCCTACCAATTCCAAAAACAATATATATCTATCGAGCTTCCCACAGACCACGCAAATCCCAATATTTGCTAAAGAAGATTACACAAAGTAAATACCAGTTCCCACGTCCCGACGAATCCAAACATGTCATAACATTTCATATTGCTATAAAAAGCTAACAGATCCGTTGTACGCTCCCTGTCGCACGCATACAAGTCAATTAGGCGTGAAGGTATTCATATAGACAGGCCACCCTTGTGTTTCATTGTTAACCGTGGTCAGACTTTGTTTCTAGCTGGTTAGGGTTCAATTTTGATTGGATGTGGGTCTTGCGAATTATTTGATGAGGTTATATTTTAGGTAGCTCTGGTTAAATTTGGCTGAAGTGCTTAAGCAATTATTTTTGTGACGGTTTTACTGGTAGGTACTGTAATAGCCTGAGATAATACTTAGTAAGTAATCGTACCCATATTTTTATTTTGCAAGGTTTTAGATCAATGGAAATTTTCCACCGCAAAAAATGTAGTAAGCACGAAAACAGTACATATAGAAAGACTAGACATGAAACACGGGCAAGCAACAAAAGTTAATATACTTTATTTTACTTTAACACATAGTACCTAAATATTCATGGGCAATTATTAAACCGATCTGAGAGGAGTCGGCAAAAGACACCATAATTAATTCTTTGATAAAATTGTAATGATGAGGATTATATTGATATCATCATCATCATTTTAGCCGAAAGTCTTTAACAGTTGGACATAAGCATCCCCCAGGTGTTGCCACAACAAACACCCCTGTATGTCTCGAATCTATCGCAGTGCCATGACTGTTACCTACGAAATCATCGGTTTTACTTGTGGGAGACCTTCCAACGCCGCGTCTTCTGATACACAGTCGCCACTCTTGAACCTTTCGGCTCCACCGACCATCCGTTCTGCGAGTAATGTTCTCTGCCCACTGCCACTTAAGTTTGGCTATTCTTCGAGCTATATCGGCGACCAAGGTTCTCCTGCGGATATATTCACTTTTGATGAAATTTCGCGCATAGCCCTTTCCATTGGGTCCGTCACGATACTTCGAGAGTCACATAGTCGACTAACGGAAAGTCGACTGAACGATTCACCGAACGTCTAGGTATATATAACCACAAAAACTCATTCGAAAGAGCAGTTCATCAATTAATAAACGTTCGGTGAATCGTTCCGTCAAAGTAGCGTTTGACAATATTTATTTATTTATTTATTAAAACTTCATGCAACATAAAAGTACAAAGGCGGACCTAATGCCTTAGGCATTCTCTGCCAGTCTACCTACGGTGGTAAAGAGGAAAACATGGTAGGTGCATAAAAAAATTAAAATAAAAGTTGACTAAGAAAAAAAAAGGACTCAAAAAACATACAAATATAATACAATAAAAGGTTGTTTTGCAATAAGTTGTATTCGTCAAACGTCGGTTACCCTTTGGGTGACTTTAAGCCTTCTGATGAAACCTATTGTAAGAAATCACGTACATTATTACATTATTTTTCTACTTATATTAAAATAGACACCTGATAAATTCGTAAAATCAAATTTGTTTTAGTTTTAAAGATACTTTTCTGTAAAGCAAACATTTTTGAATTTGTACGGTTTATAAAACAAAAAATTAAACTCTTCCACATGACTAATAAAGCAACCAGAAAAAATAACAACCGTGAACCCTAAACACCAAAGAAAGAAGGGGTTGAACATAATAGAGACAATCTTTTAGTCCACGTGCCGCCACGCCACGCGGCAGAACCCGCCTCGTATACAAATTATGGCTTAACAGTTAAAAGTATAGTTTTTATTTTACTAACTAAGTCGTGCATACGATTGTTAGTTTAGTTTGGGAGATTGAATGTGGTGTAAAAATTTAAATGCTCTTTAGGAGTGTCTAATTGGTTGGTGAAGGATTCGACAAGCGTAAGGTCGTTTGTAGGGATTAGAAATTTTGTTTCTTCTAGGGCACTGTTATTGTTGTTTGATGTCTCCTCTATAGGTGAAAGTGGTCCAAGTGATGTTACCTGGTTATTAACAATTACTATGTAAGTAAATAGCGGAACGTGTGCATCGGAAAGTATGTAAAGCTATATTGGTCTTGCACCTGATCTCTATCCGATTGTATTGATTACCATTCTCAACCGCTTGTGGGCTTCTGGCAACTTCTTAAGTGCTGAGCCAATAAGGCATATTGACTACTCGTCTGGGTATGGTATAAAATTTAAATATCTCTTTTTTAACCAACTTCTAAAAAGGAGGAGGTTCTCAATTCGGATGTTTGTATGTTTTTTTTTTATGTTTGTTCGCGCATAACTTCGTCGTTTGTTAACCGATTTGAAAAATTCTTTTTTTGTTAAAAGGAAAGGGCATACTTCCCAAATGGTCCCATAGTCACCAAGTTCGGATCTGATGATGAAATCTTGGTGAAATCGAGGGAACTCCTCAAATTCAATTCAATTTTTTAGTGAAGTCGGTTATTTTTTTTTTTAATAAAACGGTTTTCTTATTGAAGTGGGGAGCTCATGAAATAATTTCTTCCACTCCGAGTGGAGCATGAAGGTGTGTCCGATTTTTACTGACTAAAACCAGCTGTGTTAATCCAGTTGTCCTTTGCGTTCTTGGGTTACGGTAACTCTATTTCGAACATTCCTGCCACCAAAATTTAAAAACCATCGTGTCTATTTTTCATGAACGACCTCGTATCTGTTTAGTGCACCCACAAAAGTCCTATCTGGACTTTGTTTAAGTTCCATCAAGTAAATTGAATTAAAATAACTTATACAATTAACCTCCTAATTCTCTTCCCAAATTACACATCCACACCACCCTCTAGTACACGTAACTTGTTCTATTGTAGTAGGAGCTGTATGTTATTTGACTTTGATATCATCGACATAAGATTCAAACTGCAATGATTGAATGCACTTGTAAATACTGTAATAGTTTTATGTCTGCTACTTGTTACTGCACAATAGTATCTGTCATCATTTCATTTTGTTTGGTGTTATTAGGGATAGTGACATTGAATGTAATATCTCGTGCAATACTGTTACTGTCATCTAGGAAAGATTGGGAGTCCCTATCTTTATGATTTCAATTAGTGGTTCCGCTATTTGTAAAATACTAACAACTGTAGACACTTATTTAAATTATGAAAATATTTTATTATAACAATATATTGATTCGTTGTTGTTTCTATTATCACCGTTGATCATCTTAGATAATTTTTACCCTAGGAATAAATAAAAAATGTTTATTTTTAAGCTTGTTACTTACGCTTTTTTGAATTTTCTGGCATAACTACAACTGCAACACTTTTTATATGCATATGTACCATATTTTTACTTTCAGTTTGTATATTAACCTAATAATCTATTTATGAGTTTATTCCAAAAATATAAATAACTGCCACGATCAATTAATAATAATTGATTTATTTCTAGTTTTTTAATAGTTTCTGCTACAGATACACTTTCATACTCTCTATCATGTCGTGAATTAAAATAAAATAACTATTCAAACAATGCCCAACCAAACAATAAACGCAACACAATCCCACAATAACAATAACGACCGCAGAACTGAAGCACAAAATCAAAACCATTCACAAATCACGTAATGCCCTTAAGCAGAATCTAATAAGGCGAAACTCAGTACGCAGTACCACGCCCACATTTTAATGAGTGGGAATCCGCAAACAGATATAATTAAGGAAAAACTACAAAGCGATGGCCCCTAGGCGACCGCTCACATTCAAATGAGCACCCTTTGTTATGAAGCGAGATGTTTAACCGCGTGAAATGCAACTAGATTTAATAATAATTTGGGCAAGTGATGCAATGGTTATAGAATACTTTTGGGGGTTAATAATTGGTTTGACTACTCATTTAAATATATATTATGTGGCGGAATTCAGAGAAGTCTAATCGCACTCAGAAAGTTTACCCTAGATTGCTCGCTAGAAAACAAACATTATAATTTTCTGACCTATGCAAGCTTTGCGTAGCTTAGCGTAACTTATATATATCTGTCCTCATAAATGCGATCTACTCGCAGCTAATAATCGCAATTGGAAAGCATTACCTTAGATCGCAAGAGACAGCCAAATGCTTTCCGCGCGAGCACTTCATGGATAACTAACTGGTTCTAAAAAATAAACTAATTAGATAGAAAAAAGACAGCGATTTTAAAACTCCATTGCACTTTAATTTGGAGACTAGTTTTATTTCTTTTAAATGAAATCAAAAACTAATTTAGTATAGTAAGCTTTGATTACAAGCGATCTAAATATGTACTGTCTTCCTAAAAATATGACAAGTTCATCGAAGTGGAAAAGTATACATTTGAGCAATAAAGGATGACGAAAAGCATACTAGTATATGGATTTCCATGTAACGACTGTTTGAACTTAAAATAAAATATTCCGTAAAAAGAAAAATAAAGCTTAAAATTATGCTTTCAAGTTATAAAAGCATAATTTTGCACCGTAATGCAAATAAATGTGATTCAAAAATTACTAAGACTTAAAGAGTTCAGTATAATCATTTTATTTCAATTAACTCTTCAAACTTGCCCTAAAATGAGCAACTGATACATTCTATTTTTTCTTTGGTTCCCAGATCTGCAAGGAATCTACTCAAGATACAGTTCGTATAAAATACATTAATATAATTTTAAATAGCTAATCACAAACATAGGCATTTAATTTGAATTATTCTATTTATTTTACAAATCAACTTTAAACACCTCTGTCTCAATAAAACTTGAAAATTAAACCAACACTCATTAATTAAATCATGCTGTAGAACACTGGGAGGCTTTTGACAAGGTGAACCTACCACACCAGCCGAAAATAATTAGATTGCCGCGTCGACATCTCAAAGCGTAACGAAATTACACTTTCCTTTTCATACCGGGGGTCCCAGAGACCAAAATAATACAAAGCTTAAAGTGGCAAAGGCGTCCTCGTCTGGCGTGCCGCAGGGCAAAACGTCGGGCCCCTCGTTACCTCGGCACCTTTATCTTTTTGACACTTTCTTTCCTCGCACAAATTGGATCACATTTTCATTGTTCGTTGTTCATGCGTTATGGTAATTTTGTAATGGATGTTTCTGGGTTTTATTAAGTTTATGTTTAGGAGTTGCAATTGGTTTTGTTTTGTTAATTTTGTTTTGACTTTTTTATTGTACTTTCCGATTTCGGGTTTAGTGAACTTTGTATGTAAGTCGTTTGGCTTTTTGATATAGCTTTCTTAGGGCGTATTTGTAAATATATAGGTTAAGAACATACGATTTCTTTACCCTTTTTTGGATTAGAAATAATCAAATAACATCTCTTACTCTCGTTGGAATGAGAAAGAGTGTCAGACTTTTGCTGACTTAAATCCTTAGGCTCTTTACAACTTCCATCTTAAATCTACTAAGCACAATGGAACATAAAAAATATCTATCAAGTTTTCTAGACCCCTATACCATAATCCTTTAGATTTCCTACCGCAAATGTCCATTTCATACAAATATTTATTGTAATACGTCGAAAACGCACGCGGGACGGGTTTGTTTGCATTTTGAAATTATCTGCATGCGGAGCAAACCTGCATGCGTAATGCGCATGATATTAAAAACACCCTAAGTGCATAATATATTAAAACAAAGCCGTGAATTTAAATGATTATAACACTGCGAAGTTGAGACGGCTTGCTAGTAATATTATAAATGAAGAAGATGATTTCAAAATGCGAAAATCTGTACGCGTGGATGTTATTAATTCATCACTCCTCCAAAGGATGAACGGATTTGGCTTTTTTTTTTCTGTCGACGGGGAAAATCGTCATTGACGAAACCCGCTCTTGGGTGGAGCGGGAGACAGTGTCAGAGTCTTACTGACTAAAAACCCCGCGCCGTTCCTTCTAGCCTTCATACCGGGGCTCTAGTTTCCTTTCGAATAACCCCGACCCCGGTAGGCTTCGACCCAGATGGGCCCCTCCTGTTGCTGACAACTCCTTGAGGCGCGCGGGAACAGTGCGCGCCATCGACGCCTTGGCTCAGTCTGGACAGTTACCGGACGATCGGACAGCGAGCTACCCATGGCTCGCCGTCCGCGAGCCCGCGTCTACGGTGGCCGGAAATCGGGATCGGAATCCCGGCGGCGGCAGCGGGGGCGCCGTTGCCTGATGCGGTCTGCCTCCTCCTTTGCTAGCATTACTGCTTCGCAGAAGGAGGCGACCGCCTGCCACTCCTCCTCGCTCTGGACCATGGCCTGAACCAAGGCCCGGCGCGAGAGGTCTCCGCCGCCGATCGCCCCCACGAGGGCACGGCGTTGCTCCACCCAAGAACGGATTTGGCTGACATCTAGTACATAGTTCATGACCTAAATTAAGTTACAACAAATAATCTCTTTCTTGTACTTTATATATATTTATACAATTAAATATATTTTACCATGTTTGCCATGTTTTTCTCTTTACCACCGTAGGTAGACTGGTAGAGAATGCCTAAGGCATTAAGTCCGCCTTTGTACTTTTATGTTGCATGAAGTTTTAATAAATAAATAATATAAAATAATCTTTATCTTGGTAGTACGTTCCTTTGTATAAATAACAATTGAAGCTGGTAACCCGAAGAATTAAATAATGTAAAAAGATCTAATCAAAACATATCAGCTGTTCAGTATTACACTTGGGTAGTTTATTTCTTGCATAACCTTACTTTTAAATAAATTCTTACCAATATTATAAAAGCGAAACTGAGTTTGTTTGTTTGTTACGTCTTCACGCCTAAACTTGGTACACGGATAGACCATGTCCTGGAATAGGACAAAGGATACTTTTTATCCCGGAAGTATGTTTCCTTGGGATAATTTTCTGCTATCACGCGGGCGAAGCCGCTGGGAGCATCTAGTATCTTATAACTCTGTTCTTAGAATAGCAAAATCTACGGAATTTTCAGTAAAGAGTTGAAAATATATATTCTATTAACTGACACTATTTTCATTTTTTTTTAACAACCAGGCCCAAGAGTGTATGAAAGCATATCCATCTCATTCGTCATATATATATGTAATGAAATGACATTTCATTAATTCAAATTTGCCGCGCTTCGCGCGTTGAAGTTGTCAATGGAATTTATGTTCTGTGGAACGGGGTGACGTGTGATTGAATGGCAGATGATGTTTAGATTATTTTGCATATTTTATTGTTAAAAATTCTATTGTAAAGAGATAAAATAAAGGGATATAATTGAGGAGGCGATATTAGTAAACTTTAAATGTCGTTTCTTTGATTTTCAGGTAAGTTATAGGTGTAATGGTCATAGTTAAACGTTGTAATATAGTAAAGACGTATTAAATAAACAAATCTTTGATTTTCAGAGAAACAATTTGTGGTTTATTTGGAAAATCCTCAATAACATATCTTATATATATTTTATTTGTATCATATATAAATTAAAATGTCAAATTGTAGAAGCTTTGTACACTTGTAATTGACATATTTGCACAGAATGATCTACTGAATAATTATCTAAATGTAAAAACTCTTGTAAATATGTCATTGGTGTTCCTAATAATAAATATCTTCGACATTCTGATTTAAATAAAGCAGAAGAGAGTAGAAGGCAGAGAATTAAAGATTCATTTGTAAAATTAAATGCTAATGGCAGTGATTTTGCGCTTTAATCCGCGACTGTACCTCCTCCTTGCGACTGTAAGCTCGGTATTACAGCGGGTAGTCGCCGTCAAAAGTGTTTTGGTGGTTTCAAAATTCTGTTAGGAATTATTTGAAGTACTTGAATGGTTTTTATTGCTGGCAAGGAATGCATGAATTTCAGAGCAGTGAGTAGGTCGCAGGTTCAAACTCAACCAGGCGCATTACTATGAGTAATTTACTTCACCACCACTGCTCTCAAAACGGTGAAGGAAAACATCGTGAGGAAACCGGACATGTGACCAGAACTTCGAAGACATGATACATTCATCAACTCGCACTGGGCTCGCGTGGTGGATTACGGCTTATTCCCTCTCCTAGAGAGGAGGCTTGAATCCCAGCATTAGGAAAATTAAAAGGCTATGCTATGCTTGAATTTCATCATCGTCACATCGACCGTTCCTGTAATCTGTTCCATCTTGCATATTATTAAATTATGACTATTATCTTTCTTCTCCTATGTCTTCTTTTACTTGGAGCGGAGGAAACTCTTTTTCTTTTACCATTATGTCATGTCAACCGTCATGTTATCACTGCTCACTTGTTCATGCTCAAATAATCTATCGAGCTTATAATACACTTTCTTCTGCCAACGGCTTCGCTCATAACAGGACGGTTCTGACTAAGCGTTTCGTTTCGTCGTTTATACTGCGTACATCGAAGGACTGGAACAATTTGCTTGCTGCAGTCTCAACATTCGATTATAATTTAGATGTCTTCAAGGCTAGAGTGAATAGGCTCTAAATAACTAGTGCGCCTCACCAACAACGATTTATTCACTGCTTACCATCAGGTGGAATCGCAGTCAAACACTGGTTTATATAATTTAAAAAAAAGTATCTTATTTGCTATTCCAGGACATAGTCTACCCGTACACCAATTTTCTTCCAAATCCATTTAGCCATTTGAGCGTGGAGCGTACACACATATAAATATACAAACAAATATACGAACTCCTTCAAAACATTGCTGCTCATACCAGTCCCAACAATCCGTTGTACCCTAACACTTAACTGTTTATACCGAGAGTTAAATCTGCAGTAACAGACACTGATTAATGCGATTTTAATCCGCCTATAAAACCCAAAATCCAACCCTGTATTAATATTCAACCGAACTCAGAAGGTCACAAGTCCTTTACATTCTACAAGCGAATTTCAACTTTAGTTACGAAAGGGTAGAGTGTTAAATGTGGTGGGTGGGGAACACGAATGTTTGGTTCGAATTTCTAACTTTTAAAGTGAGAGTCCAAATTCAAAAGGCCCGGCTGTGGCCAGGAGAACAGCGATTTAGAACGATGTGATTAATTTTGGTACAGTTTATCATTTATGATTCTCTTGCTAAAAGAGTTATGAATTTACATGTGGATGGATGGAGAGGGAGAGGGAGGCCAAAGAAAAGATGGATGGATTGTGTGAGAAGTGATATGAATGAAAAGGGAGTTAGTGATAGCGTGACGAGCGACAGGACAGAATGGAAGAAAAAAACGTGTTGCGCCAACCCCAAATAAAACGGAATAAGGGCAGGAAGATGATTATCATTTGCTCTCAAAACATTGTTAGGAAACTGGTATGTCCTAGACTTAAAAAATCGAAGACAAGAGTGATGATGACATTTGTGAATAGGTTACTTCTATGTAAGGGTGGAGAGGTGCATTACTTTGTGTAATTTATTTCATCACCACTGCTCTCAAAATGGTGAAGGAAAACATCGTGAGGAATCCGGCATGTTCTAGAACCAAAAATTCGAAGACATTTGTGGCTTTCATCAATCCGCACTATGCCCACGTGGTGGATTACGGCCCTTTCTTTTTTCTAGAGAAGAGGCCTTAGTCCCAGTAGTGGGAACATTATAAAGCTGATTATGCTAAGCGTACACCATCGTCGACCATATGGTCGCTTTCCATCATGTGAGATAGAGGTCCTCTCTCCTCTGACCTCTGTCTCATCAGCCTATGAGCAATTAAAAAAATAATGCGATATCAATCAACCCGCACTGGGATTCCGATTCCGATTTCCGGCCACCGTAGACGTGGGCTTGTGGACGGCGAGCCATGGGTAGCTCGCTTTCCGACCGTCCGGTAACGGTCCGGACCGAGCCCAAGACATCGACGGTGGGGACGGTTCCCGCGCACCTCAAGGAGTTGTCAGCAAAGGCCAGCCAGCCCAGTTGAGTCGAAGCCACCTGGGGCCAGGGTTATCTGAAAGGGAGATCGAGCCCCTATATGAAGGCTAGAAGGAACGGGGTGGGTTTTTGGTCAGTAAAAGTCTGATACTATCTCCCGCTCCGCCCAAGAGCAGGGGTTGTCATTTGATGATTTTTGATCACCAAAAAAAAAAAACCCGCACTAGGCCCAAGTGGACTGCCTAGGCCCAAGTGGACCAGGCTGGTGGAGAGCCAGGCTCGGAGATATTATCGCGGCCCGCGGGCTCCATGCGATTGTTCGCAAGAAAAGCGCTTCGCTACTCAGGAGAGTGAGAGATAGTCGCAACAGCATCCTGAGAACTGTAGCGGAGAGCTATAGCTCTTCGATTATAATATTTCTTGTGCTTAACGAAATGGGTACTAACACTAGATCCTCACTCCATGCGTCGTTTATCCTCAATGCTGAGGGTCGTGACCTCAACGAATAATTTTCTTGTGGACTATATTTCGCCATGTTGTCCTGTCTTCGGCGATGTGGATGGCATCGCAGACTGTTGTCTCCAGTGTAACACGGGATAATAAGTTATCTATTAAGTTCCTATCACAACTTGGATCTTATCGTGTCCGAAATAAAATAAATTAATTTATTCATTAATTCATTACAGTCCATTCCTTCTAGAGAGAAGGCTTGAGTCCTAGTTCCCATTTCAGCACCACTACTCTCAAAACAGTGAAGGATAACGTTATAAAGAAATCAGCATGTCCTAGAACCAATAGTTCAAAGACTACCAATTTGCACTGGGCTCGCTTAGTGGATAACGGTCCATTCCCTGTCCTAGATAGGAGGCCTGAGACCCAGCAGTGGGAACATTATAGGGCTGATAATATTAAGCTTTACCTTTTGCTTAACCTATTACCAACAACAGTTTCTGATATAGCTAGATTCTACCTAATTCCAACCTCTGGTTATTAGTCACTTAAAATTTATCTTTTCAATACACTTGCTCATAAAGTGACTCTTATTGCATTGCAGTTAGGTATATAATGGCACTTGTTACCAAACTGTGACATTTTGATTACAATTACGCACTAGTGCTATAATATGGTTAAAACCTTATTGTTCAACCTTTCCACCTCCATAATTTTATCAGGATGGACGTAGACCCACGAGGAAAGGAAAAAAAATAAATGGGCGCGCATATGAAAACAGATTTTTACCATCACGAAAGTTTACTAGTTTTACAGTTATTTTCTTCACAAGTGTGTTGAAAAACGTCGTATGATACACGTGAGTAATTAATGATTACCGTTCTCGGCTCTCTTAAGACCCTCGCCATTGCTCGGGTCTCAATACCGCATCAACGGTAATCAATAACATTACACACTTATATCATAATGTACCTACTGTTATCCCTTGTAATTGACTCAGAAGTAAGTCTTCAGACCAAGTCAGTGGCATGAAAACTTGAGTTCACATTACTTCCTTAGCACACTTCGTTTACATGGAATTACGTGGTATACTTATAAAGATTCCAGAATAATTTTAAACAACTTTTTTTTTTCAAAACTTCAAAGCCATCACGTCCTCCCCATTATCGCTATATTTCAGGCCTGAAGAGTCCATGTTCAGCTGGCTACATAAAAAAAAAACATTCGAACGAAATTGATCCTACCCGTCATAAAAATACAGTTCAAATCCCCTCGCCATTAAATCGAAATCAATAACCATTAAGTCGCCACTTTGACAGAAGTCGTTTATAAGTGAAACAGTAATATATTGACTTCGTGCGGGTGGGAGGGAGAAAGAGATATTTTTATTAGTTCGTTTCACTTTAGGGTTGGTAACGCGCACCTGATCCTTTATTTTTAAATTATGATTGTTCTGTGCAAATGTGTAGTGTGGATTATGGTGTATTTGTTTTTATTTTATATTCAGAATGAATAATGTTTTAGGGTTCATTGCATAGTAGAGACCGACAAAAAACTTAGTTTTAGCCAAAACGAGGCCGACAATTCGGTTCAGCCGAAACTACCGTCTTAGAGCTGACTGACTCCTTTATTTATTCCATTTTAAAGAAGGCTTACAGACTAACAAAATAATTGATATACAAAATGTGATATTTTCAAATTGCTAATTACAGGCCTCCACACGTAGACAAAAAACGTATTGTATATTGAGAGGGAAAGTAGATAAACAGTTTATATATATATATATATATATATATATTTATAATAAAAAAATTAAGCCTAACTATATCAAAATACTAGCTTTTACCCGCGACCTTCCCCGCGTCGAGGTTATATAGAGCTAGCTAGGGCTTCAGTCCGAAAGAAACTAATTCATTTATTTTACTTTCACATAAAACGGCCTCAATAAATATGTTATGTGCGAATGCATTTGTATCAAAATATAATAAGGATTGACTGTTTTTTTCTCTTTTGGTGTCCTTGTATTCTCTTCCTGAGTATACCAGCTAGCAAGGAAATCTGGTACCATTATCTCCTGTGCTTTGATGATGAGTTTCTTACGAAAAGATTTTTTTTTTTATTATTACTCATTAGCTGCTCCCAGCGGCTTCGCCCGCGTGATAGCAGAAAATTATCCCAAGGGAACATTTTTCCGGGATAAAAAGTATCCTATGTCCTATTCCAGGATATGGTCTATCCGTGTACCAAGTTTCATCAAAATCGGTTTTGCCATTTAGGCGTGAAGACGTAACAAACAAACAAACTCACTTTCGCTTTTATAATATTAGTAAGGATTAGTAAAAACGTACTCAAAAGAATTTCTAGCTGTAGTACTTTTCTACTTTGCCAGTCAGTTTTTCTGTTACTGAGTCAGTTTCTGACTGGACAGTTGTTCAAGTAGTTAGTGGCCCTGACTTCTGTACGGGAGGTCGTGAGATCGATTCCTAACCAAGATAAATATTTAACCCTGGCATAGCAGTCAGGGCTGCTAACAACTAGACCAAAAGGCCAGTCGCATATAGACAGCAGAGACACAGTACTTATGGAATGGTAAACATTACTCAACACATGTCTCCAAAGAGGTGAATGGTCAGTAATGATCATAACCATAAAAAAAGGTTTAATAAAATTACTAGCTTTTGCCCGCGGTTTTGGTCGCGTTAAATTCGGGGTAACACGGTTCCCCTTTCCACTTATTTTTTCCCGTCATCTTTAACAAATATCGTTATTGTACACAGAAATAAAAACAAAAACTTAACAAATTATATATTAAAATCTTCCTCAAGAATCACGCTATCGAGTAGTGAAAACTGCTTGAAAATCGGTGCAGTCGTTTTTGAGTTTATCACGAACAGACAGACAGACAGACGCGGTGGGGGACTTTGTTTTATAATATGTATTGATTAAGACAGACAAAAAATTATTTTTACTGACTGTACTTTGGACAAATCTCATGGACCCGTGAGGAATTGATGTAGGAACATTTAAAACAAGTTTGTTTTTTTTTCATAGATTCATGGAACAATAGAATTATGGACCTTTGAGAACAACCCAAAACAGCTGTGTTTTGTGGCACTTTAGAACAGAATAGAATAAACTTTATTGTACACCAAAATAGTAACAATTTCACAGAAACTTAAATCTATGGATACAATGGTGAGGCACTTTCCTCGTTTCTGTGTTTATCCTCTAAATCATCCCAAACCACAAATCGGATTAATGTGGTTTTCATTAATAGAAAGAACAATTAATAACGAAGGTTTTTTGTGTAGATATAATTTGCACCCGAGGAAAACCAGGGTCACTAGTCCTGGTATAAGTAAATTATTATCATAATCAGTTACTATTTCATTATAGACTAGCTTTTACCCGCGGCTTCGCCCGCGTACATTAAATATCGCTTATGTCACTCAGGGACAAAACTGCTTTCTATTCGTGAAATAAAATTAGCAATCGGACAAGTACGTTCAGAGATTACCTCCTACAAACAAGAAAAAACAAACTTTACCTTTTTTATAATATTACTAGCGGCCCGACCCGGCTTCGCATGGGAAATAAATATAGCCTTTGTTACTCAGGGTGAATATAGATTTATTTTAGTGAAAGAATTTTTTAAATCGGCACAGTTTTTTTTGAGTTTATTCATTCTAAACAAACATACATACAAAAATACAAATTTTTCCTCTTTATAATATTAGTGTAGATAATTGTAGTTTTTTTTCTTTTTGCGCTCAACACTCTTTTGGACACGTACCCTGACTGTGACGTGTTCGCGGACGAATGGAAGATGATCATGTCAGTATGTCTGGAGTTTTGTGAGATGAGTGTGTGAATTGTTATTATTATTATCATTGTATATACTTAGTCTTTAACTAATGTAATTGACGGATAGCCGTTTTTGTTAAAGTAGGTTGTAAATTAAAAAGTAAAACCATAAATAAATAAAAAACTGGTTTTTCTATTGTCTCTAATTGACGGTATCTAAAGAGTATGCATTTAGTCAAAATATATTTATAGGTATACAACGTGTAACGTTAAATGCGCAAAACCTGAAAATAGTTTGATCAGAATAACGAGCAGAATCAATTTAACCACTTTTTAATATAGGTTACATTTTTCAAAAAATCTTCATTAAAAATGTGGTCCTGACTATTTATTAATATGTCAAGCCATCTTGTGCGAAACCCGCCCAAGTAGGTAAACAAACATAAATGGTTGTAGTTCAATCAAATTTTCTCATAATCGGGATAACATAAGTTCTTATTTCAATGCAGGTACGAATTTTACACAAACTATAACTGCTCATAAAAGCTTTAAATATTTTTAAAAGTTTCTTCTCACAAATATAGGTCCTTTGAATTAAAAATCATTTGGGGTGTCTGAGGTTTTGCGCATTTAATGTTACACGTTGTATATTACAAACATACATTACATTTTTATTTATACTTATCTATGTAAGTATAGAAGAAAGTGCAACCAATCTTTTCTACCTACCTCTTATGGAGTTAGGTTCTTTCATCCTGAACCACAAATCAAAATAGCCACTCAATCTACATCGAACTAACAAAATGAATTCTGCTCAATGATTCTACTCGCGGAAGCTCCAACAAAGCTCTATACAAATTCGAAAATAAATCAAAAATCACAAACCTCTACCTATCTCTCTCACTCTTATATAAAACTATAATAAATCTGTCTCGTTCACTCGTGACACCGGAAGTGAGATCTCAAAGATGGCTGCGGCCGGATATGGGAGGGGCGATGTGATTTATAGTGTAGGTGTAGTGGGGGTGTAGTATGGGTTAGTGGAGGGTGTGTGTGTGTGCCTGAACATTAATTTGTGCTCAACTTTTAGTTGTCTGGTAGCGTAGCTTTGGTTATATCTATGTTCAGGGTTTGTATGCAGTTTGGTAGATTTGAAGGGGATATTTTGGTTGGAGGAGATAAGTAATGCTTGCTGAATCATTTTAGACCTTCTTCTGGCTTCGGGCGCCAGGGTTTTGCAGGTCAGTTTTAGAAGAACTTAATACAGGTAGAACCTATTCGTTAAAAGGAGGACGCCGACGCATCTGGCATCGGCGGTGCTCACAGCGCCCCAGCCGGCGGCGGCGCCGGGATTCCGATCCCGACTTCCGGCCACCGTAGGCGCCGGCTTGCGGACGGCGAGCAGTTAGTAGCTCGTTGTAAGACCATGCGGTAACTGTCCGGACCGAGTCCAAGTCGTCGACGGCGCGCACTGATCTCGCGCGCTTCAAGGAGCTGTCAGCAGCAGCAGGGACAGCTGGGTCGAAGCCTACTGGGGCCAGGGTTAGTCCGAAAAGTGGCTCAGCCCCAGCTACGAAGAGCAACGAAGGAACAGGAGTGGGTGTTTAGTCAGTAAAAGTCTCACACTATCTCCCGCTCCGCCCAAGAGCGGGGAAAGTCATTTGATAAACTAGTGCGTCTCATCAGCAACGATTGCATCACTGCTTACAAAAGTATGATCTTTCTATTATACTTTTTCGGGAAACCTTTTAATAGGTTTAGAAATGAGAGGGTGGTATTGATGATTTTTATTAAGATTTTAACAAATAGGTTTTTTTTTCGTTCGAAAAATCCTATTTGTTAAAATCTTATGATTTATTTTAGTAGGTTTATAAAGCAGTGCACTTCACCATCAGGGATTGCATCACTGCTTACCATCAGGTGGAGTCGCAGTCAAGCACCGATTTATATCAATAAAAATAAAAAACTTGTAAAACGTACTTCCTTCATCATCGTCATTTCAACCGAAAGGCGTCGTCTACTATTGGACATAGGCCTCCCCCAAGCGTGGCCACAACGAAGCGTCCTGTACGCCTAGCACCCGCGGATTCCTGCGACCCATACCAGGTCATTGGTCCACCTTGTGAGAGGTCTTACAAAGCTACGTCATCCGTTACGCGGTCGCTGTATTTACGGAATTATAGTGATAAAAATCATCAATACCACCCTCTCATTTCTAAACCTATTAAAAGGTTTCCCGAAAAAGTATAATAGAAAGATCATACTTTTGTAAGCAGTGATGCAATCGTTGCTGATGAGACGCACTAGTTTATTAAGAGCCTATTCACTCTTGCCTTGAAGACACCTAAATTATAATCGAACGGGAAGACCGCACCAGGTAAGTTATTTCAGTCCTTCGATGTACGTTGTGTAAACGACGAGGCGAAACGCTTAGTCCGGACCGTAGATACTTCAACAACGTTACTTCTTTTTACAATGTGGCATTTGGTATTTCGTTTGTTTGTACAATACTTATAATAGTGTACACTGAATTAAAGAAGTCTTTACTTGGCTTTGCATACTACACATATCCAGTCCGATCAAATCACGCCAAAAGCAAGCAAACCCTCACTCGCGCTCTAGTCTATAACTACATATAGTATGTAGGTAATCAAAGCTTCGGGGGCAATAAAATGAAACGGCGCCACTGCAGTGCGGGAACACTGTATGTGACATTTTTGTTTGAGTTTAGATACTTTTTTTTCTCTAAAGGGGGAAATTATCCGATGGCTTCTCGCGCTCTAAGGTGGAGCAAGAGGGCGTGTCAAATTGTTACTGACTAAAACCACACCTGTGCCCTTCAGTTGAAAACCTGTGTCAGGCGTGCTGCCCCCGTTAGTGAAAAAGACACATCTAACATTTTTTTCAGAGTTGAATTACATACATTGCCGGAATCAGGACATAATGGCGCATCTACCTGTATTTTTTATATTTTGCTAACTTTCTCCAGTGCGGTTTTAACACAAGGAAAAAACGCCCGATTTCCCGTTTTCGTTCATTTTTTATCCGTTTTCGTTTTTGTTAGATACGTCTTTTTAACTATCAAGGGCAGCGTGGTGGATTACGGCCCATTCCCTCTCCTAGAGAGGAGGCCTGAGCCCCAACAGTGGGAACATTATAAGACCGACTATGCTATGCTATTCCACGACTATATTGGGCAAACCCAATGTTTACCCACGTAGCTAGTAAATATAACTTCGAACTAAAGTTACATGCAATCAAAAACTATTATTAAGTTGTGATAACATTACTTGCCTTCGATATTAATTGTCACAACAAAATAATTCAATCTACACAAGTTACCGCGTTCTCCCTCTCAGCACAAACATTGGACGGACAAGACTAGGGTTGTCGAAGCTAAGTTAAATGTTTTCATGTAAAGATAAATTTTCCAGTGCAAGCAAAGTATAAGCATAAAAATAAATAATAATTTAGCAAATAAATCAATATTCTATTCTATCTATTCATAATCAGTCTGTAGCTCGCTGTCCGATCGTCCGGTAACTGTCCGGACCGAGCCCAAGACGTGGACGGCGCGCACTGTTCCCGCGAGCCTGTTCCCGCGCGCCTCAAGGAGTTGTCAGCAACAGCAGAGGCCCAGCTGGATCGAAGCGTACTGGGGTTAAGCTAAAAAAAAGTATAATCAGTCTTTTTTTTTAAATGTTTCCACTGATGGGACTCAGGTCTCCTCTCTAGCCCAGTGCGGGTTGGTGAATGTCATATGTTTTCGAATTTCTGGTTCTAGGACATGCGGGTTTCCTCACGATGTTTTCCTTCACATTTATGAGAGCAATAATATGCTTATGACTTTTTATGGTGGGAAATAATCCAATGACTTCTCCCGGTCTTGGGCGGAGTGGCTCCCACTCCGCCTTCTCCCGGTCTTGAGTGGAGTGGGAGTGGGAGGACGTGTCAGACTTGTATTGACCCGCACCTGTTTCTTCTTTGCCTTTTGGGCCCCAGTGTTCATTTTCACTTAATCTATGGCCCCAGTAGACTTAATTTGAGTCTGCTGGGCCTTTACGATTTGCTAACTTGGGCTCGGTCCGGGCGGAGCTACCCATTGCTCGCCTTCCATGCTTATGACATGCTTATAACTTAACAGTTAATATATTTTATTATGTTTTATTTAAACTGTATGTATAGTAGTGGCATATAGGCAGACTTAATGTAACAAAGCAATCTCTATCAATAAACCTTTGAATAATAATAGTAATAAAAAGACAACACAAAAATAAAATCACTAGGATTTTTCTGTGGCTTCGCTTCTGAGCCCCAATTCCACAGGTTTTTCGAGATGACAATATCTTACTCGACACTCAGCAATAATTTAGCGTAGGCCAGTTTTCTGCACTAGTGCAGAAACCAGTAAATTGCGTGCCTAAAGCGGTAGGGATAAGATCGGGTTTTTCAGAAAGTATTTTGAAAAATACTTAGATTATTCAACAACACCAACTTTTTTTCCAAACGTAAAACCGTCCACATTTATTTGCCAACCCTACCTAGAAGGGCGACGGTCGTGAAAGTCTTTTATTTTGCAGACCGTACGTGTGTGTCTCTACTCTGGCTTCCACAGATCCCGTTATCAATCATAACTTGTATATAGGTTTAATGGAGTAGGGACATATAGGTAGGTACTTTATACGTTCGAATAGTGAATATTGTAAACATGATGTTATCGATAGAATTATCTTATATATATTATGAAATTAATAAGATTATTCGGTGCAGAACGAGGTCTAATAAGCCTCGTATGTGACTTCCTTGCAGTGCGGCTAGGAAAAACATTGCCTTTTCTGCTGTTCAGAGGCCGTAACTAAAATTTGGTTTAGTTAAGGAAAGATATAAATATTTATACGTAATTATAAGAAATCTGTAGAAGTTTTTAGTAGTGCACGCATCACGTAAATGTACAAAATGAATGTAGATAACTTTTATAGAGAAAAATTGTGAGTATCTTGATATTTATTACTCAGACTTTGTTTCATCGCAATCGGTTGAATATATCGAAAGATACACTATATTCATTGACTGTTAGACGGTACGAAGTTTGCCGGCTCAGCTAGTATGTAATAACATGCCTTACTAAAACAGTCTCACATACCTCCTTTGAAAAGGGAGGATCCTCCGACCAGACAGGATGTTATAGTCTGGTGGGCGACTGCCCGATAGTTGATGTCGGGCTGTCGTATATGTTCAAATCGCGCGGAGAACTTTGATTGCGCGATGCAGTATTTCGTATTTTCTTCGTAGTTCTTATGTGGCGTCATAGATGTCGCTACACATGCGTATGTTTTCAATCATTTGTGATGTCGGATGTTGGATTGACGGATGACGAAGATTTTATTGCAATTTGTAAAACACGTGCTTTTGCTCAATGTACGTGCCATATGACATGCGGTACAGCAGGCGTCATGAAGCCTGTATCCAGCGAGGTAAGCACGACGTTGCCGTCCGCTCCATCGACTGAGTTTCATAGTTTAATACGAACTGTCATCAGATTCCCGCAACCTTCACAGGTCATCGGTCCACCTTGTAGGAGGCCTTCCGACGCTGGGTCTTCTAGTACGAGGTCGCCACTCCAGAACTTTTCGGCCCCAACGGCCATCTGTTCTGCTAGCAATGTACCCTGCCCATTGCCACTTAAGTTTAGCGATTCTTCTTTGTGTGAATGCGGGCCCCTTATCCACAAACGGAGTATCCATCTGGGCCGACACATTATTCGCCCGGAGGAGATTAAAACTCTTAAAGCTAGGAGTATTTTAGACTTCCTCGAAGCCTCCGGGCTAAAAGTGTTACTCTAACAAGGTGGCGCGTCACAATAGATCTTTTAGGTCGTAGTGACTATATCCTCTGCACTACGGGAGATGCATAGCCCCTTATCTTCAAAAATAATAAAGTAGTGAATATTGCACCTACGGGCTACTGCGTAGGCGCGTGGCCACGAGCGTAGCAAGCAGTTTTTACTTACCTCCCCTCCTTGCGTCGTATTCTTCAATACTGAGGTTCGTGAGTGTCGTGACCTCCCCTGCTTCATCTTTCGTAACTCTTATGATATTCCTCCATATGTTCCTGTCTCTGGCGGTTTTTACTTACAGCTAGTGCGAAAAAATAACAATAACGTGAAAAAAAAGATGAATGTAAATGAATGAGTGAATGGTGCTGAATGGTGATGATGATGACTTTTTTTTCTTGAAGCGAGATTCGTACATTTAAAGTTTTCATGTGATCCTAAATTGCACACGGTAACTATTTTTAACCGACTTCAAAAAGAAGGAGGTTCTATATTCGGCTAAATGTTTTTTTTTTTAGGATAAAAAACAAAATTTTGTAAACAAAATCTGACCAAAATCCGAAATACATATTATTGACTAGCTTTTGCCCGCAGCTTCACCCGCGTACATAAGTTATAGCCTGTTACTCAGGAATAAATTAGCTTTCTATCGGTGAAAAGATTTTAGCAATCGGACCAGTACTTTCAGAGATGATTGCTTACAAATAAAAGACCAAACTTTACCTCTTTATAAAATTAGTGTAGATTACACCCAGATACAGACCAAAATCGCCCGAGACAAATGTTTGTGTGATGAGCATGATCAGCTCATCACACAAACATTTGACTTGGGTGGGAATTTGCCCACGACCTCCAGCTTAGCAGTCAGGATCATTAACCACTAGACCAACAGGCCAATACAATATAGCATGTATAAACAAACTGTTCTTCCTCCACAGCTGTCCAAAACGAGCGCCAGCCCCGGAACACGGCCACCATCCGACCAGAAGCACTACGAGATATGGACCAGGAGCGGGCACTCAGGGAGGCTGCCGTTGCTGTTGGTGTGTTTGGGTAAGCGACACTTTATAAAAATCTTTTTTACTTTTTTTTATTATTGATAGGCTCGCGTCTGAGCACCATCTCACCTGATGGTAAGCAATGATGTGGTCGACGATGGAGCACGCTTGCCTAGAAGTAACCTATTCACTTTTGACTTAAATACCCCCAAGATATAGCTATCAGGAAACACAGACTCCAGCAGAGATGATGATGTGGTCGACGATGGAGCACGCTTGCCTAGAAGTAACCTATTCACTTTTGACTTAAAGACCCCCAAGATATAGCTATCAGGAAACACAGACTCCAGCAGAGAATTCCACTCCTTGGCTGTACGCACAATAAATATGTTGCCAAAACGCTATGTTCGTATCTTTTTTATGAAAAAAAATTTACTGACTACAATGCAAAAAAAAAACATAAAAAAGTAACTTTCATAACGGAAGTCGATATTTATACGTAGCAAGAACTGAAAAGAAAATTCCAAATTATTTAAAAATGGTCACAAGTTGGACACCACCGACACTGAGTACAAAACAGGTCACGGCAGGTCATAGCGGGCATAAGGAGCCAGCATAGTCTGAGTGCGGAAGCAAAACCACCCTTCAGTCGCCTGGACGGTCCCCTGACTATGTATTTTTGCTAACATAACAAGCTTATAACTTTTTGATTTTAATAATACAGCAAAAAAAAATTGTGGATAGATTTTTTATACATATAAAAACCTTTTTATAAAAAAAACCGACTTCACAAAAAATTTAATTGAATTTGAGGAGTTCCCTCGATTTCGCCAAGATTCTATCATCAGACCCCAACTTGGTGACTATGGGACCATTTGGGAAGTGAACCCTATCAAAAAACATTTTTTTTTCAACACAGTTGGCAAGCGACGAAATTATGCGCGAACAAACATGAAAAAAAAAATACAAACATTCAAATTAAGAACCTCCTAATTTTTTAGAAGTCGGGTAAAAATAATTGACTGGTGTTTCAGGTTTCGCATATACTAAAAATAAGGTTGTCCATCCATCCATCTTCCTTTCGACCCAATGATTTTTCTCTTTCACAATTATTTTCGACTTGGAAGTGGCACAGTTCCTTTGCAAAGCCAACCGCGAGCTACTAGAGCCAACGCAAAAACAAACGAACGTAACTTTTCAAACACTGATAAAGTCTTTGACTTGTCTCTTGGAAACTGGGAGCGTTGAGCCTCGAATGGTCACGAATCCACGGTGTGTTCAGCTCTCTTCTCTTTTAGAAGTATTTTTCATTGAAGCTACGAGTCTGTCGTGCGTTTGTGGAGACGTTTTGTACTTTTGGTTGTACGGTTCTGGCTGTAGTATGGTAACACTGTGTAGCTTTTGAAATGAAACAGCTTCTGTCCGTCGCTTTGTCTTTGTTTTGTTTTACTATCCCAATGAAAAACCCTGAGACCTGAGACACACTGGAATTGAAGTTTTCAAACTCCAATTCTAGTGTGTTGTTTTTATCCGTCTTCTGAAAAAGGACGAGAGAGCGAGAAGAGATTTTTTTATGTGTTTTTGCGCATAACATCGTCGCTTGCCAACCGATTTGAATTTTTTTTTGTTGGAAAGGGTATAACTTCCCAAATGGTGGAAATCTTAGCGCAATCGAGGGAACTCCTCAAATACAATTCAATTTTTTAGTGAAGTCGGAATCTACGTATCTATTCTTTCGGCCGCTCCCAAGTGTCGCTGCAACGGTCGATCCTGTGCGTCTCGCATCCATTTGATGCCCACTACTGTGACCAGGTCTTCGATCCATCTTGTTGGAGGCCTTTCAACGTTACGCAGTCACCACTTCAAAACTTTGCGACCCTATTGTCCATCTGAAAGTATGGTTTTTGTTTGATGAGTGTTGTTTGATGGACATAGCTAGTATAACTACTAGCAATGTGCCTAGACCACAGCCACTTAAGTTTGGCGATTTTTTGGCTTAGCCACTAACCTTGGCAACCAAACATGGGTACCCCCCTACTTATGTTTTATAACAAAACTAGCCTTTGCCCGCGACTTTACCCGCGTACATAAAATATTGCCTATGTCACTCAGACATAAATAAACTTTCTATCGGTGTAAATATTTTAGCAATCAGACCAGTACTTTCAGAAATTACCTCCTACAAACAAAAAAAAAAAAACATAAAAAAAGCTGTACCTCTTTATAATATTAGTGTAGATATGTAACTTTTATTTTAATCCGTAAGAGTTAGATATGGTCTGACATTTACAATATAATTCTTCGACAATAAAAAAATAACAATAAAATAATTCACCTTACACACCAATTTTGCCAACCACTTTCTCCACTTAAACTATAACCATAATAATATTTTGTAACTCTCACCTTGGGTTACCCCAATCGCCATAAAACCCTATGAATTCATCATAAGTATGAAAATAATATCATTCACTCACTCATTCACTTCTTCACCGTACATGATAACGCACTCTCCTGATTGGCTATTTGACTGTCAGATTAGAATTTGGAAGTCAAATTTTGTTTTTATTGGCTGAATAGTGAAGGTGGTTTTGTTATTGTGATGAAATTCGTTTTTTGATGGTGTTATAAATATTGATGGATGGGTTCTTTGTTTTTTGGAAAGCGAGTTTTTATTTTAAGTAAAAGTTTAAGTAGTTTACGAAATGTGTGTTTTCTAAACGTGCTTAGATTTTAATGTTACTACCCTTTTAGTGGCGAATCATGAAATAACGTTTCCCAATCTGAGTGGAACGAAAGGGAGTCACACGGTTTTATCAACTCGGAGAAATTCCGTCAAAAACTGCTCATTGTTCAATATAATTTCTACAAACGTGTGTACGTATGTTCACGAGCGAAGCCGCAGGCGAAATATCTTTTCAAAAAAAAAAAACCTCTTTTCAAACAATGCCATCAACTAGGGTTGTAACGGAGCTTCGCTTTCGCTTCCGTTACTGCGGAAGTTCCGCAAGAAATCGTATATTCGCATCCGCAACCGCATCCGCAAAATTTATGCGGAGTTAACGGAGTTATAACGGAGTTTTATTTACGTCATAAATTCATTATCATCGAATTAACCAAGCGATTAGCGACGCTCGACGACGACTCAGCCGTCCAGTCACGTGTTGCGTTTGAAATGGTCAAGAATAATCAAGATTCAGCGTGTGCGCCCACCGCGTTTACTAGAATCTTTCTAGTAATCAAAAAACTTCCAAATACTTTTACAAAGATTTTCTTTAAGAAATCGCTTCAAGCGATATAATAATACAAATAAGTGTCCTGCACACGGGCTCGATGTTACTTTGTCTGTAATCAAATCTTGCAAATTACATTTTGCATGCATGTGTAAATCAGATGACCATACAAAATTATTATGACATGGAGCTGATCTCGTCGATCTGGTGAAGGTACCGGAAGGTGGCTGTAGGAGCTTGGTAGTTAAACGACACAAGCCTATCGAATTTGAGCTCGTGTGATTCGTCTTGACGAGTACTAATTATATTATAAAAGCATGCTATGAAAAAAACATTTTCATTAAAAACTTGTTTATCATAGTTCCTTGATGAGACTGATATTTTTTTTTACATTGCTACATACCGAGACACTTTATGATTTTAGATATATTACAGATATGTGTGTCAATATCTTGTAAAGTTTAGATATATAGCTGTATAAAAAAACAAATAATTAAAAGTACAAAAATATTTTTTTTTCCATTTCATTATGCAGGTAGGTACTTATATGTTGAATTTTGTGTATTATGAAAGTATGAATGAACATATAAAAAAAATGATAACAATAAACCATAAATTACTATTTTTACTCATCCAATGTCACCTTCGCATTAGCATCCGTTAATCTCCGCATCCGTGGAGGTGATACCCGTCACCTCCGCATCCGCTAAATGGCTTCCGTTACAACCCTACCATCAACCCACCAACCAACCATGTTGAAAACGGTAAAACATTTTTCCTGCCCAAGTGCCTATTCATCTCACGAACATCAAGCTACGACTAGTGACCAGTAAGGTTAAACGTCAAATCATAAGGTTCATTATATTATACTAAGACATTGTTTAAAATCAAATTTCGAATTGGTAGATTGTAGAGCAGCGCTGAAAAGTGTAGTTTTGGCGCGAAAAAATTGGAACAAACACCGCCATCTTGGTTTTCAATACAAATTACCATAGACAATTCCAAAAATTTTTATCGTCAGCGTTTTTCTGACAATATCGTTCCAGTGTCAAAAGATCTTAGTAGTAGCATAATTAGGTACATACTTAATTTTAGCTACCACAAATACCTAATACAAAATAAAAACCTCGAACAACAGACAACGTCATCAATCCACCAACCAACCAAGCTGAAAACTGTAAACAAGATGGCCGCCCAAGTGCCCATTCATCTCACGAACATCAAGCGACGACCAGTGACCAGTGAGGTTGAACCTTTGATCATATTACAGCTGAGGCTTGATCGACACGGCTGGCCGGCTTGACGTCACCGATACTTATTTATAGGATAGGTTCTTGATCCTGTTCAATGTAAATACAAAAGATATGAAAAGTAAATAGTCCGGGTTGCCTGGAACATTTTTTGCATTTGATTACTATCAAGCTAATTTTCCGTGAGTAGCTCCATTTGGATGAGACGCCTAACAATTTCCTATACGAAACTCTCGATTGTGGTAGCTAACAGAGGTAGCAGGGATAGTATATATCGATTTGATGATTCTCAAAAGTTTATTACTAACGGGTTTTTTTTTATCTCAAGATAATTATCTAAATTATTCGAAAAAGTATTTTTCCTACAATATGTATGGGTATGGTTTGATCAAAGAGCCCTCTCCTTCCAACATGTATCGATAACGAGGTCATCATAAATGACTACTAACCAGCTGATTTTTTTTTTGCTACGTAGTTTATATTTATTTAATGTAACAGTCATATTGTCCTACAATTTTAAAGGTGCGTTGTTAAAAGTTAAAACTAGGAATGTCACTTTGTAGTAGAATGCGTATAGAGGTCAGTGGTTTCAAGTAAGAATTCCCATCACCGTTATGTTGGAAATACGGAAAAACAGTGTTGCTATATTTTTTGTAATGAAATTACTTAATATTAGGGAGATTAACTGATATTTCGTTACTTTTAACAATTGCCTTTTAATTATTTTTTTTTTTTTTCTTTTGGAAACTGTAAAAACTATTTTTGAATAAAATATACAACACTGGGCTCCATTTCGATTGTCCTGTAATTTTCTCAAATACCGAAAACGCCTCGCCATAATATTGTACCTCTCGACAAAATTCATCCTCCGTTAGACATAGGCCTTCCCCAAGCGACGCCACATTAGCGAGAACACTTAACTTTGGGATTTTTTTTTAACTAAAATATTGTGTAAGTAAAAACATTACTATGATATGATGCAATATTCAGCAACCCAATGTGATTTTCCGTAATACGTCATACCTCAGGAATTACAATAATAGAGGCTTCTTTTCCACTCGCCTATCGTCAACATCGAGCATGGTTTAAAAGCTTGTTACTTCATCTAACGCAATCCAATGCGATGTTTGACGAAGACGAAACGCGAAAAAAGAGAGATAACCCTTGAAAACTCTGTAATCCTTGATTTACTTAACCGAAAATTTCACAAAATTTGTTCCAGGAAATACGTGTTTTTAAAAGCCTTCAAAACTTTTTGAAAAGAGTTGTCATCATTCAAAATTTTAATTTTTGCAAGGCTTCTATTGTTATATTTCTTTTGACTTTTTTAATTTTTGAGTAAATTATGAAGTAGGCACGCAAGCCTATCAAAGTGGAAAAGGGAGAGGAAGTCCGTCACCCAGCAGTGAGACTTAAATAGGCTAACTTACTACTTTATCGCGTTCAAACAAATAGGCTCTACATCTTTATAATATTAAAATATAGTTACCAATAAACTCATAACATTAGAATTGACGTCAATCTGTCACTGATATAAATAGTTCGATCCAATAATTTATATACGTAGGTATTATAGAGAGTGTTGACAAAGACGTAAAGCCCATAAATAGACCTCCCGTGTACCGTAGGTGTAGTCAAAGGTTAATGCGATTCATGTGTTTAGACCCGAAGGACCGAAGACCAATGTTCCTTTATTATTTAGATAATCATCTTCTTGCGTCTTCCGGTACGCGGTCGCCACTCCAGAACCTTTCGGTCCCAACGGGCATCTGTTCTGCGAGCAATGTGCCCTGCTAATTGCCACTTAAATTTGGCAATTCTTTGAGCTATGTCGGCAACTTTAGTTCTCCTGCAGATGTCTTCATTTTTGAACAACGTTGGAAGGCCTCCAACAAGGTGGTCTGATGACCTGGTGAAGGTTGCGGGAAGCCGATGGATGCGAGACGCACGGGAACGTTCGTTGTGAACGCTTGGGGGAGGCCTATGTCCAACAGTGGACGTGTATCGGCTGAAATGATGAATCATCTTCTTAGCCTTTTTCCCAACTATCTTGGGGTCGGTTTCTAGTCTAACTGGATGCAGGAAACAGGTACTCGTAACTCGTTTTGGACAAAACAAGAAATATGTAACCAAGAATTATGTAACTCATAATACGATTTAAAAAACTCTTTTACACACTTTTCTCTTTTTGGACACTCGTCCATGGAGTTTCTTCCGTTTCTTTCTTCTTAGAGTTTTATTTCACGGGGACACCATAATGGCACGACCAGTTGCGCCACTATTTTTTTTTTTCGATAAGGAAAATCATCTTATGATAACCCCCGCTCTTGGGTGGAGCGGGATATAGTGTCAGATTCTTACTGACTAAAAACCCCACCCCGTTCCTTCTAGCCTTCATACCAGGGCTCGAGTTTCCTTTCAGATAACCCTGGCCCCAGTAGGCTTCGACCGAGCTGGCCCCTCCTGTTTGCGCCGCTATGGTGAGATGTTCGAATCGGGCGGAGAACTAATAGCGAGATGCACGATTTTAAATTTTAGTTCCTATGTTGCGTTATAGATGTCACTACAAGTAAGCCCAGTTTTCAAAAGAAGAGGGAAAGAGCACTATTGTTTAAGCAGATTGTTTATATTTGTGCCGATAGATGGCGCTGTTAGTTGAGCGCAAAAATCTGAAGGTTCTCCGCCGATTAACTAGGGTAAAATGTTGTTACGCAAAAATGGGCTTAATTACACGATTGTAGAATCATATCAAGTTGATTCAATAAACGTTTATCTTCATCCTGTGTGCTTATCGAGTGCTGCAGAAGTCTTTCTGTGATCGGGTTGATCAACTATCTTGAACTATCGTTCTATTTCATCGTAGAAATAAGCATCAACTTTGTACCTATTTTCCGGTTTCTTTCTTGTCTTTCTTTTTATTTAATGTGTGTACATGAATTGTTAAATAAATGAATTGTTAAATAAATAAATAGTACTTCTTTGTCTAACACTAAGCCCTTGTCCACAGCCCGCCAGTCTCGCTAGCTATGGCACTATCGCCAGCGCGCTATCCACTGCTCTCTCCTCACTACGCGCCGCTGCCACCACCGCAACCTGCGCAGCAAGCTCTGCCGGACTCCTCGCATGATAACAATGAAGATGGACACGTGCATACAGACAGTGATGGTGAGGGAACTTCTTAGTTTTTGTCTTTTCGATAATCCCTCGACATGTTTGTCAACTACTGCAACTTTTTTTCTGGGATAATGAAGTGTGGGCAAGTCCCAGAAAAACGATTAGGCCAATGAAATCTATAGGTACAAATAAATAAAATAGAAGGAACTGTAAGTTTGTAATATCAAAATTATTTTTTTTACCATGAAAGAAAAGAAAGAAAAACGTTTATTTGCACCTCAAACATACATTTAAATTAAAAAGCAGTAGAATAACGATACATCAATCGATCATTGTGGCGACGCTTGGGGGAGGCCTATGTCCAACAGTGGACGTCTGTCAGCTGAAATGATGATGATGATGATGAAAATAACGATACAATAAAGAAAATATCTTACAATTTAGTATGACAAAAAAAATAACTTAAAAATTTTGTGTAAGGTCAAAAAGGCGCCTAACTCAGTATATGTTGCGATATCTATAGAGATAAATAAGGCATGAATGTGATATAAATATATTCTATACTATAATGGGTCTTTGCCCATAAAAATCATATAAATTTAGTTTATTATTCGTTTGTGGAGACGCGCCGAAGGCGAAGGTCCGGTTCAGAACGAAAGTTTCGGGCAACCTAGATCAAAAAGAGTGGTTTCAGCAAGAAATTTCGGTTACAACCAGGGACCTAATATATAGCTCAACCGAAACTAAAATCTTTAACTGATGGTTGTGATAAATACGTTAGCCTGTGTAGGTGTCACTCCCTGTTCTGATTTTATAATGCCATTAAACACTTCCTTTCTTTCTTTAATTCTCTCGATTTCACAGGCTCGCTCCAAGCTTTAATAAATGTTTTATTTCACATTTAGAAGATTTAATCATTGATTCATCTGCTGCAGCAAATTGTTTAAGAAGCTAATCAATGCTTCTATGTGATTACAGATGACAGTATTGACGTAACAAACGAAGAGGATTCCACGTCATACTCGCCACCAGCTGTCGCGCGTTACCAACAGAACTGCACTTCTTATAGGTAAGAATAATTTAGGAAGCTATAGATACATCTGAGTAGCCTTAGCGGCCTGTTCGCGATCTTGCCATTGTAAGCGAAAGCTTTAGTGTCCGCGCATATGGGCCTCAAAAAACGCTAGAACCGGCCACAAAAAAAACTAGAAGCCACCGCAAAAAACAGCTGAAGCTCGTGACAGCTTGTGGCCGGAGAAACTCGAAGCGGTTTCAAGCATTTTTTTTGTGGCGGCACCGCCGCACTCAAGCCACAAAAAAAGCCGCCTCAAAAAAGAAACTTGAAGCCCCTTTTTTGTGGCCCGTGTGCGGAGACAGTAACGTGTGCTCCACCGTGTCTTCCGGGCGGTTTACACCACGGCGACACCCGGGCGTTACTTCCGCACGAATCCGGACAGAAACCTCCCGAACTTGCCATATCCGCTGAGAACCTGCGTCACGGAAGGTGAAGACGCCGTGAGGTCTTTCCAGTCACGCCTCAAAGAGCTATCTATTTTATTTATAAATACTTTATTGTACACCAAGATAACAAATTACATATTTGAGCCTTATACTTAAAACATACAATTGGCGGCCTTATCGCATTCCGCGATCTCTTCTAGGCAACCTGGTATGGAAAGAGATTGTCTGGACACAAAATGGGGTTGCACAAGGTGCATTACAAAAAAACAATTAGTGAAGAAAAAAAAAACAAAATACTTAACACTAAAATACATACTTAAATACATACTAAATAATTAAATAGGCAAGTTAACTACAAGTGACAACTACAATCAATACAGCTAATACGAAACAAAATTATAAAGACAAGTAATATTCCTTCACAAGTGTCTTGAAAACATGTAGTGACTGCGCGCGTTTTATTGATACTGGCAGAGCATTCCAGAGACGAGTGGCCTGGACAGTAAACGATTTATCCAAAAACGAAGTGGAATGCATCGTCACTTTGAGACTCAAGTTATCTGATGACCTAAGAGATTTCGTATGGGAATCACAAAGAAATTCAAACCGTTTCTTGAGATAATGCGGGGTGAAAGGGGAAAATAGCACATTATACAAGAGGGAAAGAATATGAGCATTCCGGCGAAGGCGAATTGGCAACCACTTGAGCTTAACACGGAACTCGGAAACATGATCATATTTGCGTAAACCAAATATGAACCTTATGCAAAAATTTTGGAGTTGCTCAAGTTTATCTAGTTGTACTTCAGTGAGGTCAAGATAGCTGCTGAAAAAAAAAAAATATCTATAAACTACTATCGATAAAATATCTAACCATTTATGACTTTCACGCTGTTAGAATTCTCTGATATCATGTCTCATTTTTCCAGACCATTGGGTGTAGAAAGTGCAGCAGAGTCGGCCGCACGGCTGCTGTTTATGGCTGTCAAATGGGCCAAGAACCTGCCTTCCTTTGCAAGCCTCGCTTTTAGAGACCAGGTACTTAATTATTTGTCATCATAATAATTATGCAGTATTATTAAACACGTATTTTTTTATTTGTAAATTAAACCAAAAATGACAAAGAAAGTTACGTGTAACGTCACGCCGCGCGCCGTGCTACATTTTTTCATATGTAACTTTATTGGGCTGTATCTTTGTTATTTTTTGTGTAATCGAAAAAAGAAAAAAAATACGTGTCCAATATTTTTTTATAATAAAAAATACGGACTAAATAAAATGTAGTTATTTTAACCCTGGAAAACACCATAGTCTGCAATGCAGGATTTTGAATTTTTAGTTCCATGTGGCGAGATAGATTTTGCAACTATATAACCTGATTGATTGCAATAAACGGTTTTTGCAGGTAATTCTCCTAGAAGAAGCATGGTCAGAACTCTTTCTTCTCAACGCTATACAATGGTGCTTACCGCTTGACGCCGCCTGCGCCGCGCTATTTGGCAGCGATCAGATTGATCAAGGTAAACTTCACTAATTATCAATGTCGCGACCAGATCTTAGAATTGATCACTTCATAATATGGCTAACTAAAACTAGCCAGATGCGGCTCTGCGCAAATGTAGATCCTTGTAGTTTTCAGTCACCGACACCGAACTCATTTTGGTCGTCATGAGTATGTGTTGTATATTAGAGCAGTGATGACCGAGTGGCCCCGATTTACGAGTTGTAGGTCGCGGGTTCAAACCCAGCCAGGCTCATTACTTTGTGTAATTTATTTCATTTCATCACCACTGCTCTCAAAATGGTGTCCTAGAACCAAAAATCGAAGACATGTGACATTTGAACTGCACTGGGCCCGCGTGGTGGATTACGGTCCATTCCGTCTTTTAGAGAGGAGGCTAAAGTCCCAGCAGTGGGAACATTATAAGGCCGACTATGCTATGCTATGTATGTGTTAAGTGGAAGAAACTGGACACAAAAAAAAAAATGTTTACATATGCGCAGTGAGTGGATGATTTCATACTGGTTCTATAGAAATCAAATAGTCACCGGTAGATTGTATTTGACACAAGACACGTTTGCGCCCTGCCTAAACGTTAACTTTTGATGATATGCCGATCCATAATTATGGTATATGTATGTCTGACCATATCATTGATGTAGGATTTCTATGATAATAAAAGGTCTAAACAAAATAGACCAAAGGATTGACATATCATCAAACTTTAACGTTTAAAACGATCTGGCCAGTTTTACTTGACCATATCATGAAGTGGTCAATTTCAAAGGTCTGGCCCGACATCAACATCATTTCAGCCGAAAGACTTTCTCTGCTGGACAAAGCATCAGCATCGTGGAGTCCATCTTTCCTCTGATTCCCGCATCCAGCAACCTTCAATATGCCATAGATCCACTTTGCAAGAAGCTTGTTGCCCTTATCGACATGATCATTGTCTATAGTGCGTTTCACATTAGAAATTCCTTCCCCATAATGTTGGCTCCCCTGTGTATCTAAAGAAAAAAGAAAAGAGTTACCTACTAGCAAAATTGTTGCACGAAATGCGAAACGAAATCGATTTTAACCCTTCAGATACCGTCAATTAGAGACACAATAGTAAGACAATAGATGCGCGGCCACCGGTGGTCGCTTGGGGATTCATGAATTAACAATCGTCGCACCACTTTATGCAGAACTGAGAGGAATAGGATTTTATTTTAAAAAGCAGGTCTAAAAGCGAGGTGGTAATGGAGGAGTATGATATTGTGGCGTAGTGTTTTCGGTATTTGAAAGGATTGTACGATCAAAATGGAGCTCAGCTTCGTATACTTTATTCAAAAATCGTTTTTACAGTTTCCAAAAGAAAAATATAAGGCAATTGTTAAAAGTAATGAAATATCAGTTAATCGTCCTAATTCTATTGCTAAAAATATACTTAGCAACACTGTTTTTCCGTATTGCCAATATTATGGCGAAGGTAATTCTTATATGAAACGCACTATAGCCAATACTTGTCCTTGTCATTTCTAAACTTACTTTTTGGTTTCTTTAATAGCGATTTTTAAGAACTAAAAAACAAAATGGCAAAACAATGTGCCAGCAAAACTAAGCCCAAAAATGGCACGAATTAAACAACATGAACCAACTCTGCAGTTTAACATAAACTCTGCAGTCCCACTTAATTTTTATGCATGTCTTAATTTTGTACACAGAAAGAATTCTTCTACGTCTACATTGCATCACTATAAATGGTTTTGCAGAGAACGGCGTAGATTCGGCGACTCTCCGTCGTCTGCGTGAAGTGCTAGCAAGATACAGGACTGTTCTCGTCGATCCTGCAGAGTTCGCTTGCATGAAAGCTATCGTGCTGTTTAAATCTGGTAAGATAACTGATTATTTTTAAATATCACCTGGGTATATTTAACGATATCTGTAAGCAAGAAATGACGTAAAAAAATGGTAATTTTAAATCAAAATTTCGCTTGTTCAAATTGCCGAAGTCACTTGTAATGCCGAAGGGGTTTTTAGTAACTGGATTACTGGAGAAACATGGTCCGCAATCAACTTAATTATTTATTTACTTGAATCATGACGTTTAATACATAATATGATTGAAATGAGTGTCCATGGAGTTTCTGCGGTACACTTTTCTATAGAGATCTACGCTATGGAATGTGCAATTAGAATCATTTTTCTGACTGACTGACTTTTGTACATTTCAAAAGGTCTTGTAAATGGTATATTTGAAATAAAATGGTTTGAATCTTTATATAACTTTAATAACTATACTTTGACGCATTTTTTTTGTTAAAAACAAAGATCATGTGGCCATGTAGTTTCTTGCACGTTCTTCTCCATAGAGATCTACGCTTTGGAACGTACAATTTAGCTTCACTTTTCTTGGGCTGACCGACATTTTACTTGCAGTAACAGTACCCCAACTAACTGTAACATCAACTAACTAACAGTACCTCTGAAAATTGCCTGAAAATGGTCTATTTGAAATAAATGCTTTTGTATTTTGAATGCAATTCTTTACTATTCTCCCTTTTTAACCCCCGACAAAAAAGAGGGGTGTTATAAGTTTAGGGTGTCTGTGTGTCTGTGTGTCTGTGTGTCTGTGTGTCTGTGTGTCTGTCTGTGGCATCATAGCGCTTAAACGAATGGACCGATTTGGATGCGGTTTTTTTTATAAGAAAGCTGACGTTACCGAGATGGTTCTTAGATACAATTCATGAAGATCTGATCAGGCGTTCAAGGTCAGCAGCACATTTGTTGGCTGTGGCTGGGATCTTAAACGCTTTACGGATGTATACTTTACTAATAAATACTTATGTGTGACCCAATGTTTGAAATACTCGTATACATTTTTCATGATGACGAGGACCTGATGCTAGAACTGGGAGATAGCTCATGGAACCCTGGAATTCTTACTAGTAAAGCCGTCGAGTTTGGGCTCATTAGATTTGTCTTAACCAGTTCCAAACATTTTTCATGATGACGAGGACCTGATGCTAGAACTGGGAGGTAGCTGATGGAACCTTGGGATGCCCTCTAGTAAACCCGTCGTGTTTGGGCTCATTAGATTCGTCTTAACCAGTTTCAAATACTTTTCATGATGACGAGGACCTGATGCTAGAACTGGGAGATAGCTGATGGAACCCTGGAATTCTTTCTAGTAAACCCGTCGAGTTTAGGCTCATTAGATTTGTCTTAACCAGTTCCAAACATTTTTCATGATGACGAGGACCTGATGCTAGAACTGGGAGGTAGCTGATGGAACCTTGGGATGCCAACTAGTAAACCCATCGAGTTTGGGCTCATTAGATTCGTCTTGACCAGTTTTAAATATTTTTCATGATGACGAGGACCTGATGCTAGAACTAGGAGATAGCTGATGGAACCCTGGAATTCTTACTAGTAAACCCGTCGAGTTTGGCTCATTAGATTTGTCTTAACCAGTTCCAAACATTTTTCATAATGACGAAGACCTGATGCTAGAACTGGGAGGTAGCTGATGGAACCTTGGGATGCCTACTAGTAAACCCGTCTTGTTCGGGCTCATTAGATTTGTCTTAACAAGTTTCCCACATTTTTCATGATTATGAAAACTTGATGCTAGAACTAGGAGGTAGCTGATGGAACCCTGGAATGCCTACTAATAAACTCGTCGAGTTTGGGCTCTTTAGATTCGGTTTAACCAGTTTTAAATATTTTTCATGATGACGAGGACCTGATGCTATAACTGGGAGATAGCTGATGGAACCCTGGAATTCTTACTAGTAAACCCGTCGAGTTTGGGCTCATTAGATTTGTCTTAACCAGTTCCAAACATTTTTCATGATGACGAGGACCTGATGCTAGAACTAGGAGATAGCTGATGGAACCCTGGAATTCTTACTAGTAAACCCGTCGAGTTTGGCTCATTAGATTTGTCTTCACCAGTTCCAAACATTTTTCATAATGACGAGGACCTGATGCTAGAACTGGGAGGTAGCTGATAGAACCTTGGGATGCCTACTAGTAAACCCGTCTTGTTCGGGCTCATTAGATTTGTCTTAACAAGTTTCCAACATTTTTCATGATTATGAAAACTTGATGCTAGAACTAGGAGGTAGCTGATGGAACCCTGGAATGCCTACTAGTAAACTCGTCGAGTTTGGGCTCTTTAGATTCGGTTTAACCAGTTTTAAATATTTTTCATGATGACGAGGACCTGATGCTATAACTGGGAGATAGCTGATGGAACCCTGGAATTCTTACTTGTAAACCCGTCGAGTTTGGGCTCATTAGATTTGTCTTAACCAGTTCCAAACATTTTTCATGATGACGAGGACCTGATGCTAGAACTGGGAGGTAGCTGATGGAACCTTGGGATGCCTACTAGTAAACTCGTCGAGTTTATGCTCATTAGATTCGTCTTAACCAGTTCTAAACATTTTTCATGATGACGAGGACCTGATGCTATAACTGGGAGATAGCTAATGGAACTCTGGAATCAATATTATAAAATAGGAATGAAATTTAATTTAATGAAATTAATTAATTACTATTATTTAGAGGGAATTAATTTTCTAATTGTCTTGTCAATCAAGTTTTGAATATGAATGCCAAAGTTGTTTAAAGATAAACCTTAATTAACACCTTAAACGCCATGGAGGACAACATATGGGCCTCACTTAAGTAGTCGATAGAGCCAGGCCAATAATAACAAGTTTATAAAATTTCATGTATAAGTTTTTATTGTTCGAGGGGTTATAAAATGTGGTAAATAACCTAAAAAACATCGAATAAATGTAATTTGTGACTTAATTTTTCTAAAACACTAGTGTCACTCATTAGTTGTCCCCCATGGCGTACGCGGTAAATAATTCGCATGTCCGTTAGCGGGGGCCGCGGGGGTCGGGGTGTCGCCGGCCCCACCGCTCGTGCCCGCGCGCCGCGCCGCCGTCCACTTGCTCGTCGCGATTCCCGAGCGCTTATTATGTGTTAGTGAACACTGGAAGCACGTTGTTTTATTATTTATCTCGCAAGCAATTACTTTATTTTCTTGTTTACGTAAAAATAATATTGTTTACTCTACTATAATGGATTTCTTCGAAGAATTCGAGATAACTCAGGACGATTTATCACAAATTGAAGAATTAGAAATTAATTTGTTAAATAATAGTTTCCATATAAGCTCCGATGAAGACGAGATAATCCACCCGGTTCCACGCAAACGTCGTCGTATAATGGTAATCGAAAGTGAAGAAAGTGAGTCAGAAGAGCGTCCATATCCAGATACTTCGGGACAAACAACACAGTTTATACGTACTTGGACACCGCCTACAGGTAACCAACGTCATATAATACCTTTCACTGAAAATCCTGGCTTGCCTTCCTACCTTCGCTTAGCAATGACTAACAAAAAACCAGCAGATTTTTACTGCTTTTTGGTTCCTGATGAAGTTTTTCAGAAGATAGTTGACGATACGAATCAGTTCGCTATTAACAGAATTGCCACGCGCCAGGCTTCAAAGGCAGCACGAATTCGTAACTGGTCACCTACTAACTTGCCCGAGATGAAAAGCTTTTTTGCATTAATAATATTTATGGGATTGGTAAAACTTCCTAAGTTGTCAGATTATTGGTCTAAGGACGAAATAACTGGCCATCGTTTTGCTGCAACGATTATGCCTCGTAATCGCTTTGAATTGCTTCTCCAAATGCTTCATTTTTCCCAGCATGACGATGCTCACAAATCTGATAGATTACACCGAATTAGATCCTTACTGGATGTAATGAACACCAATTTTGCAAAGCATTATACTCCAGCCGAAGATCTATGTATCGACGAAAGCATTGTGCCGTTCCGTGGCAGACTCATTTTTCGTCAATATAACAAGCAGAAGCGCCACAAATATGGCATAAAAGAATTTAAATTATGTACACTACCCGGATATACGTATAAGATCAACGTTTATGCTGGAAAAGAAAACGACCAAGTCAACACAACGCCGGCAAACGTCGTCATGTCCCTTTGCAGTGACTTATTAAACAAAGGTCACACCTTATACACAGATAATTGGTACACGAGTATTGATTTAGCAAGGGATCTATTAAAAAATGAAACCCATCTCGTAGGTACCATTAGGAAGAACAGAAGACATATTCCAAAGGTTGTTACAGATGCTAAACTGAAAAGAGGTGAACATATTGCCAGAGAGAGTGAAGATGGAATTACAGTCATGAAGTGGAAGGATAAGAGAGATGTACTGGTTCTATCTACAAAACATTCCGACCGATTTCAGACAATCACAAAGCGGGGGAAAACTGTTTTGAAACCGAAAATGGTTCTAGATTATAACAGAGCAAAAGGAGCAGTTGATTTGTCTGACCAAATGGCGGCATATTCCACACCATTAAGGAAATCAGTCAAATGGTATAAAAAAGCTGGTATTAACTTGCTCTTAAATACTGCACTTGTCAATGCATTAATAATATATCAGATGGTAACTGGGAAAAAAATCCAAATAGTTGAGTTTAGGAAACAGGTGTTGAAGGGATTGTTGACGAGAAGTGAAGAAACCTCAAACGAGATTTCAAGGCCAAGAAGAATAAAACATAAGCTTACAAAGAAAGACGGTACTAACAAAAATAATCGGCGAACATGTCAGCAGTGCTATAAAGAAAATACAAAAGTAATGGGGCGAGTTCTAGCCAAAAACAAGACTAAAAAGGTTGTTACCTTTTGTGAAACCTGTCCTAATAAACCTTTTCTTTGTTTTGAGTGTTTCCATAAAATTCATTAAACAATTTACTTACTAAGATTCCATTGATCTCAATCTGTAGTCTGATTTATTTGTTTTCTAATTGTTAATAACTTAAAATAAATAGTCACATTTTTTATTTACACATGCGGTTTCACTTAGCAAACTACCCCCGAATACTACCCGAATTATACTAATTTTGTAGTAGAACCTTTTTTGGCTAGTAATAATTGAAAACCATAATAACTATCAAATTATTTTAATAAAATTATGAAATAATGATACACAATCTCACATTGAAATTCTTGTCCCATTACATGTTGTGAGATTATATGACATATTTTTCCAAGTTATATTTTTTTCTAAAAACCAAGTACAAATAATTTGTCTACAGGGCCGTGGGGGTCACGTCTAATACATATTTGCTTCACATTTATGCCTGGCGGCTCAAACGAAACGCTTAAAGTCGCCTCTAGCTCGCGGACACATGGTGTCCCCCGCGGCTCTAACGGAACAATCGCATGTCGACTACATGGTGTCCCCCATGGCCCAAACAGAAAAACTCAAAAATCAAGGCGGCGTTTAACGTGTTAAAAGTACATCTAGCCAGTTTGCAAGTTAGTAGTATTAGTGTGGCCTTCATGATTGTTACAATATAGAAAAGATAATATCACAATAATGGATTCCTCAATTAATTTAAAAAAATTAAAATAAAACTAAAATTAAAAATTTTAAAATACCCCCGACGCAAAAAGAACTATAAAAAGTAAAAAAATAAGTTAGTAAATTACTCTTTCAACCTTTTAACGTCATTAAAGGAATCTATAAATATTTAAAAGATGAGTGTCACTAAGTCGGGGGACCGCAATTGTCATTTTTAATCCGTTTAAGTAAAATAATAATTTTCATATTGCGGTCCCCCGACTTAGTGACACTCATCTTTTAAATATTTATAGATTCCTTTAATGACGTTAAAAGGTTGAAAGAGTAATTTACTAACTTATTTTTTTACTTTTTATAGTTCTTTTTGCGTCGGGGGTATTTTAAAATTTTTAATTTTAGTTTTTTATTTGCAGTATAACTGATATTATTTTAGGCTCAGTTTGTAATACGACATTATTTTATTTTATTTTGTATCCTATATTTACAGAAACTCGAGGTCTAAAAGACCCACTGCAAATCGAAAACCTCCAAGACCAAGCTCAAGTGATGCTAATGACACACGCTCGGACGGCCCACGGAACTGCCCCTGCAAGGTTTGGCAGACTCCTTCTGTTACTACCACTATTACGTCTAGTGACCCCTCAACAGTTAGAGCGAGAATTTTTCGCAAAGACCATCGGACAAACACCTATGGAGAAAGTCTTAGCTGATATGTATAAGAATTGAAAAACTCTGCAGATAGCCTTATAAAATTGGTTGGGATTAAACTCTGCAGGTTGAATTATATGCTGAGTTTGCAACGTCACCATTAACATTGAATGTGTTTGGTTAATCACTTGGTTTTAATACAGTATAAAATATACAAGATCAACCTAAGTCTGGTAAGATTGTACAAGTGTTAGTTTATTGTAACTGTCCTTCAAATATTATGTAAATAAGCTTCCTAGTGATTATATTTAATAGCTTTGCAATGCAGTGTATATAGTAGCAATGTCGCTTTTAATTTATATAGTAAAACTGATGAACTGAAAAAAAGATGTCGAAAATAACTTTCAATATGTCCAAAAATGAATAAATATTGTTGTAAATGATGCTACATGTGCAATCAAGTTTACATTATTTATAAATTTCATTTACTATATTTCGTAAACTTAATTAAGAAAGAAGTTATTTCTTCATTCCTACACTATTTATTAAGTCAGTAAAACTGTAAATACATAGTAATTTAAGTACTTAGTCTGCAAAACTACTTACCTATCAACTCTGCAATTTAAACCAAACTCTGCATTTTGACGTATAACCAATAAACTCCAAAGATTAACTATAAATATTTCAATGTCTTCAAGAATATAGTAATGTAATCATTATTTTGTTTAATATAAGCTAAAAAAAAATGTAAATAATAGTGTAATATAATTTTATATAAACGAATAGTAAAGGCCTCGGTGTGAAAGAGTTGGAGTAAGAGATAAGTGTATTTATAGATACCCTAACTGTTATAGTTTTTATGTAAAGCTTGAAATGTATTAGTTACTAAATAAACTATATTTTATGTAGAATAGATACTATAATGTTAGGTACGTCACGGTAGGTTCTGGAGTGTTGACCGCATAACGGAAGACCTTTTAAAATGCCTTCTAATGCTGCATTAGAAGGCATCTTACAAGGTGGACCGATGACCTGGTAAAGGTTGTGGAAATCCGATGGATGCGAGACGCACATGATCGTTCATTGTGGCAAAACTTGGGGGAGGCCTATATCCAAGAGTGGACCTCTATCTGCTGAAATGATGATGATGACTTCACGGTATGGGCAATTTAAGATGTTATGGAAATTACTGGTAATTAAAAAACAATACTAGCTCGCGTGAAAATCTACCCCCGTAAAAACTTTCTTCCGAATCCGTTCTGGTATGCTATTCTCTAACGAAAACAGCTTTGAGCGTAGCGCTGGCCGCAGCGACGAAATCCAAACAGGTAATAAAATAACAACCGGAATATTGTTTGGTCTTCTGAACTTTAGACATCACTAGTCATTTAATTAAACAAGGAAATATAAGAGTAAACAAAAAATTATGATTTCATAACAATGGCAATGTATTAAAACTGAGACAACATGAAAAAACGAATGAAAAAATCACTATCAGAAGTACGTCATCATACATAATAAACATATGCGTATGCTTATTTGAATGACGCGTCAAACAAATTATTATTGTGCAAGAAATATAAAGTCAATGACGTAATTTAATACGTAAACAATGTGTTTATTGAATAGGTATTTAAAATCAGACCACGGTACTTATTGTAAGGAATATTACAAGTTATTTTTCTTCATAATCTTTGGTGTCATCACACTCGTCATCATTATAATGTCATCAATGTAATGGATGATCATCATATAATGTCATCATTTATACGTAGTAATAGTGATGAATATTTGTACTCGCGTAATAACTGTGAGTCTAAGTCGACATACCATTTGAATGAGTAGAAAGATTTTTTCATCCCCCCATTTCGGAAAGAGTATTTTTGCTCTTCGATATCTGAGAGCAAAACCCGTTTTTATTCTCTAGAGAGATAAAATAATTTGAATTTAGAACATCATGTGCACTATGTTTATGAATTCAAAACATCATTAAACCTATTTACTTCTACCTCCATAGTACCAAATTTGTCAAATAACTTTTTTTTTATTTGTTAAAAACTCGTTCTCTGAACCTCCTTGGTGTACTTTTTTTTGCATTTAGTCATTTCCTCGCTGAGGTGGGGTGAAAAGTTACGTATTGCACACGAGTGCAAAGATTTTTCATGTTGCATCATGCCTGTTAATGTAAATAATGCTATGAATGTTGTGGTACTGTCTAAATTATAAGCCATAGGTTATGTTACGCCATTAGGTACGACCAGGGCCCGATCTAAGGAGCGCAAAAAATGAGGGGCGGCAAAATTGACTTAAGGTGGTGCATCATGACTCACATTTTCACTGTTTTTCATACAACCGCTCATAACTGATTATGACGTTATTACACACTTTTATTAGATATTTTGGAAACACAGTATCTTGTGGATATTATCTAGGTTTCCAAAGAAACCAATTTCTAAATTTGTGTAAAACTAATCCAGTAAAAACCTCTGAAAATGTCCTATTTTGTATGAACACTTCATAATTTGCCTAAAAATTAAAAAAGTCAAAAAAGTAATCCTCTAGAGACCTTGCAAATTCTATTAAGATTCTAAATGATGACAACTTTTTCCAAAAACTTTTAAGGGTTTAAAAAATCAGCTATTTCCTGGAGCAAGTTTTGTGAAATTTTCGAGTAAATCTCGGAATTAGCGAATACTAACAGAGTTTCCAGGCGTTATCTCTCTTTTTTTGCGTTGCCTTTTCGTCAAACACCGCGTTGGATTTCATTAAATGAAGTAACAAGCTTTTAAACCATTTTCGATGTTTACGATAGGCGAGTGGAAAAGGACCCTCTTAACCCTATCTTCCAACCTAGCCATTAGCCACACCCAAGTTGACAGGTTGAAAATTTTTTTGCCATCTACCGACCTACTTCAAGTTGGATAGTAGAAATACATATTTAAGACTCATGACTTATATTATCTATATCCGGAGCGGCTGTACAACGTGTAACGTTAAATACGCAAAACCTAAAAATAGTTTGATCAGACAAACGAGCTGAATCAATTAAACCCCTTTTTAGGATAGGTTAAATTTTTGAAAAAAATCTTCATTTAAAATGTCGCCTTGTCTATTTATGAATAGGTCAAGCCATCACGTGCGTAAATCCGCCGAAATAGGTAAACAAACACAAATGGTTGTAGTCCAATCAAATTTTCTCATACACGAGATAATAAAAGCTCTTATTTCAATGTAGATATTCATTTTAAACAAACTAAAACTGCACAAAAAACCTTTAATTTTTTTTAATGATTTTTTTTTTCACAGTATTAGGTCAATTAAATTAAAAATCATTTGGGGTGTCTGAGGTTTTGGGCATTTATCGTTAGGTACACGTTGTATAGCTAGATCGAGCCCTGATTACAACATGGCGCATCAACGGTCTACCGTCGTTTTCAGAATTGTGTCTGTTTTGCAATATGCATATAAGATGTAACTGTAAATAAAAAATGCTTGTAGATACTTAACTGTACTATTTTTGTTATTAGTTGTATTATTAAAAAAAAAAACTGCCAAATTGTAACCTGTGTAGCCAAAAATGTAATTATTATAAATAGGTAACAATAAATGTGATGTCTAAAATAATCGACTAGGTTTTATTTACACTGTTTTCGTCTTTTAAAAACAGAAAATCTACCTACGCACAACAGAACTGTTAAAAAAACTATTTCATTACTCATACTCTGAAAGGAGGTCTGAAGTTGCCTGAGGAGCGGGCTGAAAAGTCTCACACTTTTCATCCCTAGGGAGTTTTACTTTCAACTAACAGCTGTCAAATTATTTAAAAAAACAAACTAGGTCTAGTTACTTATTTAGTCCCTCGAATTAGCGCCAATTCCTTCTCGGGACGAAATAAGTAACTTTCACCCCTAGTGTAATAATGTACTATTAAGCTAGTAAAGATATCTTACCCTTAAATATTTAAACTCTGCAGTCCAACTTACTAAATAACTTAAGCCTGACTGCAGAGTTTATTATTAACCTATAAGCCCCACTACAGGGCGAAAGCCTCCCGCTCCCTTTTCTTAATTCCTTAATTAATTATAATTATGAATAATAATTTAATTATAATTAATTATTCATTGATTAATTAGGTACATTTCTAACTAATTTTTACTCGCAGGGGCCGAGTAGAACGCTATGAGTGACGTTTTGTGTGTTTCAAACATTTTAATACTTTTTATTTTACTGCTCGCCGCCCCGCGCTTAGCTACCGCTCACTGCGCCAAAGTCGTGAACGTGCTGTTACGGCCGACGCCTGCCAGGGCTACGCGGATAGATCGAAGGAGTTACAGTGGCCCTCGCGATAGGGCAACTATAGGAACACTGAGTTTTAGTCAGTAAAAGCCCGACATTTCCTCCCGCTCAATCTAGAACGGGAGAAGTCGTTGGATGATTTCCCACACAGGTAAAAAATAAAAAGGTATAAATGTTAGCTACTGGAAAATATGAAACTATAGAATAGATAATAAATATTCCACAACTAGCACAACGGCATCTAGTCCCAACTATCAACCTAAGCAGAGCTTGTGTTACGAGTACTAGACAACTGAAAAACACTTCTAAATATTTTTTTTTAGACAAACATTTGTCTTGGATGGGAATTGAACCCACGACCTCTGGTATAGCATTCAGAGCTACTAACTACTAGACCAACATGCCAGTCCGAACTACCTACTGGTCGCCGGGCTCTGGTTGAGGCCATGGTTCGGAGCGAGGAGGAATATAGGCGGTCGCCTCCTTCTGCGAAGCATTAATGCTAGCAAAGGAGGAGGCAGACCGCCTCAGGCAACGGCGCCTTCGCCGCTGCCGCCGGGATTCCCATCCCGATTTCCGGCCACCGTAGACGCGGGCTCGCGGACGGCGAGCCATAGGTAGCTCACTGTCCGATCGGTAATGGACCGAGCCCAAGACGTTGACGGCGCGCACTGTTCCCGCGCGCCTCAAGGAGTTGTCAGCAACAGCAGAGGCCCAGCTGGGTCGAAGCCTACCGGGGCCAGGGCTATCCGAAAGGAAACTCGTGCCTTGGTTTGAAGGCTAAAAGGAACGGGGTGGGTTTTTAGTCAGTAAGAGTCTGACACTATCTCCCGCTTCACCCAAGAGCGGGGGCTGTAATAAGATGATTTTTGCCAACCGTTAAAAAAAAAAAACTACCTACTGGTAAAATTTCAAACGGACTTTTTCAAATACCTACTCTTACTCACTCGGTACCGATTACCTATATATGACACTCACTTCAATCGACTCGGGTGAAGTCGGGTGTAATGTTATCGGTACACCTTGATCATTACACTATGTTGAAAGAAACGCGTAAGTAGGTATCACGAAATTTTGATCGCGAAGAAAAAAGTATCCTCTAACTGGCCGCCACAAAAAAACGCTAGAATCGGCCACAAAAAAAAGCTAGACGCTGCCGCCGCAAAAAACAGCTGAAGCGCGCGACATCGGAGAAGCTTCAACCGGTTTCAAGCGTTTTTTTGTGGCGGCACCGTCTCACACGAGCCACAAAAAAGGCCGTCTCAAAATGACGCTTGAAGGGGCGTTTTTTTGAAGCCCGTGGGCGGGGACAGTAAAAGCTATCAAGAAGAAGAAGAAGAAAACTTTTTTATTTGGCATACACACTCGTAGATACACACAATGTAGTAACAACATGTAGACACTAATATTTTATAAAAGAAAGAGACAACTAACAATGTGTGTCTCGCGGTGGCGCCAAATAGGTCCAGTTCAGCAAAAATGCCAGACAACTAGTAGTTGCCTGACGCTGGTTTTCAACTGAACCTTAATTCGAGTGTGCGATTGAAAAATTATCAAAGCGCTGTATGTTTTATTAACAGTTCTGTTAGACGACATAATGCCAATATAGCGCTGACAAATTATTATTTTGACCAATAGTTTCTATGAATATAAGTTGATGTCACTCGGTTAATCTTGGTTTTACCTCCGAGACATTTAAATGTTGAAAGTAGTCATAGCGATGTTTCTAAATAAAGCCATTATTTTCCTTTTGATCCTTTCTTGGTCTGTGGGATTTTCCAACAGAGTATTTTTACAGATTAACAAGAACCAAACTGAAAGAAAACAAAAATTTCTTTGCCTCTGTATTTCCCTTATTAATAGAAAAACAATTGCTTGGTATCCTAACAATTATTCTGTTTGTCTATTTTTTTAGGGTTCTATACCACAAAAAGAAAAAACGGAACCCTTTTAGGTTCACTTTGTTGTCCGTCTGTCCTGTCTATGAGACCCAGTATCTCGGGAACTCGTGGAGGTATTGAGTTGAAATTAAAAACAGGTAGGTATACTCAGGTCTGTGGTTTCTTTGAAGCTGTGAAAAAGCAAACTTCTTAATTAACAACAATTAACGTCGCATAAACCTTATATTTCGACTCTCCAGGTAATTAAAATTCATACTTCCCGTTGACCTAGAATCCTGAAATTTGGTATGAAAGCAAGGTTTCGTAGCACAAGTTTAGAAAATGTGAAGACTGTATATTTGTTACTAGTCACAAAAAAGTTTTTTTTTGCGATTCGGAAAAATCTTTGTAAACTAATTCAGGAATTGAAATGATTTCAAAGGTTAAGTTTGTGCGGAACCCACAGTGCGCGAGTCCGACTCGCACTTGCTCAGTTTTTTTATAAGTAATGTGTGCTTTCTTCGCCGCTCTTCTACGCTAATATTATAAAGAGGTAAAGTTTTTTTTTTTTTGTTTGTAGGAGGTAATCTCTGAAACTACTGGTCTGATTGCAAAAATTTTTTCACCGATAGAAAGCTGCTTGATTCCAAAAGCTAGTAAGTTACAAATTGTGACTAAGCTGGTTGCAGAAAATGAACAAAAGTGATCTTATCCAAAATCATCATCTTGACATACAACGATGCAATATTAGCCAAAGAGCGTCATCTATGAGTGAATTATCAAACCAACACAGCTGCAACTAAACGCAATCTGACCCAACCAGTTTAATCGCCTCATAAGTTTTGAAAACTTACCAATAGATGACGCCACACGCCGATAAGCAAACCGTACAAAATTACTAGCATTAATTTTTTGCTCATGAAGGAAATCAAATAAAATACCTAATAAACAAACGACACAACACACAACATAAGTATATATACATATATTTTAATAGTAGGTACACAAACACTGACGTAGTTACCGAATGATTAGGTGTGGCAGCAGTGCCCTGGGCCCCCAAAATCGCCCCCGGGTTCGGGGGGCCCCTAAAACCTCTGTCAACCTTCGAAATCAAAATAAAATAGGTTGTAACAGCAATGTAGTTGTGGCGACCGCGCACCGGAAGACGTAGCTTTGCTGGCCTCCCACAAGGTTGACCGATGATCTGATGAGAATCGCGGGAATACGATGGTTGCGAGAGGGCTGGTCGTTGTGCTAACGCGAGGAGGCCTATGTCCAACAGTGGACGTATTTCGGCTGAAATGATGATGATGATGTGACAGTCTAAGTCTGACACTCCCACTCCACCCAGAGCAAGAAAGGTTATTTGATAATTTCCTAAGTAAAACAGGGGCTCCTGTTTTTTTTTTGGCCCAGGGCAATTGTTCATAGCTACGCCCCTGTATACAAATTACACTGCCCGTCAACCAACTGTGATAAGGCCAACACGCATATAATATATGTAGGTAGGTACATCTACCAACAATAATTATAATGCAAATAAAATTTATATCGATCTTGTTGACTGACCATTACAAATACACAGCGAACAAAGGAAAATGAATCATGGGACTTTCGTAATAAGGTTTATTCTTGCGTAATCGTGTTAGTCTCGTTGGTTTTTCCCAGTTCGCTTACTCGGTGAGCTCTCGACGTTTAATGGCCTAGGGTTGTCAAACTACTTGGTTCTGATGATGTAATTGTTTGATGAATAATACGTACGCAGACAGTGTTTTGTTTTTATAATTATTCTCCTTTGTTCTGCATTGATATTATCTGGAGCTTATTGCAACTAGGCTCGTATTGTTAATTATGATTAAGTATTTGTTTGTGTAGAGCAGTGATGGCCGAGTGTTAACGGTCCTGACTTACGTATAAGCTAATACTTCAGACTCAAAAGTCTCGAATCGAATCGTCGTCGTCGAAGAAATCGATTGACCTTTTGAGGTCAATCGTCAAATTCGACTCGGCTGGGCAGTGTTCGGGAAGTTGCGCGGTGTCTTCTCGTCTAATATACCACAGTGTCTCAAGACGAAATTCTATGACCAATGCGTGTTGTCAGTGATGACTTATGGCTCCGAAACGTGGTCACTTACAATGAACTTGAACTTCCATGCCAATTCCGTGACATCACCCAGCATTCCAACGCCGTCACTGTCCGTCGATCACCCTCAGCCTCGCCAGCACAGCGATCGCCAATATACGAATTTTAGGTCGTGGGTTCAAACCCAGCCAGGCCCATCACTATGTATAATATATTTTATCACCACTACTCTCAAAACGGTGAAAGAAAACATCGAGAGGAAACCGGCAAGACCGCATGACCTAGAATCAAAATTTCGAAGATATGTGACATTCACCAACCCGCACTGGGCCCGCGTGAAAGGGCCATTATCTTGAATTGAAACGTCATCGTCATCTTCGACGTCACACACAGGACTACATCTGGATGGAACAAGTGGCGCACGCTAACCGGAGTCCTTTGCAACAGTAAAATGCCTATTAAGACCAAGGATAAAATAAATAAAACCGCGGTGAGACCAACTTTACTCTACGGCTGCGAGGTCTGGCCGACAACTAAAAGACACGAGCAGAAACTACATACAACGGAGATGCGTATGCTGCGCTGGTGGGTGGGGTTACCCTTAAGGACAGGGTGCGTAATGAGCATGTGAGAGGGAGCTTCGAAGTGGCCCCCATAATGTGAGGCTAGATTGCGATGGTACGGCCATGTTATGAGAAGACCAGATGATCACGTGATTAAAAGGTGCCTCTCCATCGCTACAAGAAAGAGGGGAAGAGAAAGGCCACAAACAACCTGGCTGTCGACTGCCCAGAAGGACATGAAAGTATTTTGACTTCACGAACACGACGTTCGAGATAGGCATAAGTGGCGTCGCATGATTGGGAAAGCCGTCCCCGCATAACGGGATGAAGGCGAGGCAGAAGAAGAAGAAGATCTATAATATAATGGAATGCAAAAAAATGCTAGTGAAATTGTGGTATTCAGGTGAATCCGGTTTGATCTGCATTTATTATTTTACTATATCGTAGCCAGTCATTCGCCTAGCCTTTTCCCAAAAGTATTGGGCTGGCTCCCAGTCTTTTCATTATATAATCAAATAAAATCCTTAAAACCATTCTGCAAATCGCCTCGACAGCTTTTTCCAGACTTCCCTCGACCATAACAGTCTGTTACTCCTCTTCTGGCTCTCACTGTGGTCACGCTTCGTTATCGTAATCGTCAGATTCGACCTGCTTGATAAAATTTAATTAAAAACGAATTAATCGCAAAGTGGAACATTCATGTTACTTACTTAATCGACATACCTAATTGGCATCACATGGCTGTCATAACCAATTACTGAATTGATTATGCAGATTAAACTCTTTGTTGATTCTTATTTAAAGAAAAATCAAGTAAATGTTTTTTTAACCCTCGTTGTTAAAGAAACTTTGAACACGTGAGGCCCCTTTGGGTGCTAGGCCGCAGGCGAGGGCCCACTTCGCCCACGCCTAGCTACGCCACTGCACTAAGAACACGATCTCTCCAGTCGTTCGTTTCGGATTGCCCTCCCTTCGTATGAGAAAAGAACCAAGAGTACTACTGGTTTGTGCACAAACATCTTGTACACCATAAATATTCCCAATGTAACAGCACTAATTGGGCTAATCTCCGCTGAGATTGATCACAGTGACCGGAGTGAGGACTCCGAGTGAGGACTGGTCAGGAGGGATTATTTTCCCGGTGGGAATACCATCTAATGACATCCCCCGCTCTTGGGCGGAACTAGGAAATATTATCAGACTTTTACTGACTAAGAACCTGTTCCTTCGTTGCCTTTCGTACCGGGGCTGAGCTATATTTCGAACTAACCCTGGCCCCAGTAGGCTTCGACCCAGTTGGGGCCCTGCTGTTGCTAACAGCTCCTTGAGGCGCGCGGGAACAATGCTCGCCGTAGACGTCTTGGGCTCGGTCCGGACAGTTACCGGAGGGTCGGACAGCGAGCTACCCATTACTCGCCGTCCGCAAGCCTGCGCCTACGGTGGTCGGAAATCAGGATCCGAATCCCGGCGGCGGGCGGCTGGGGCGTGCCCGGGAGGGTTATTTTATTAGGTACGTGCAGGCAAATGTGTACAGAGAATAATGACAAATATATCTCTTTGACAGAGGATGACAGCCGTTTCGGTTATTTTTTCCTAAAGGTACACGTTAAGGTGTACCTGATAGGTTTGCCTGCACAGTTATACCTTTCAGGTAAGCTTATGTGGAAACCTGCACAGTTGTGTAACATACACATTACGGTTTACCTTTAAAACTCAACTGTACAGGCAAACCTGTCAGGTATATAATATACTAGCTTTTGCCCGCGGCTCTACCCGCGTATAGAATAGAATAGAATAGAATAGAAATACTTTTATTCAGAGCAGACACATCACGACAGTTGTAAGCATAAAAGTTAATTTAAAAAGTAACAAAACTACAAAGTGCGCCGAGCGTGCCCGCACCGAAAGGGTGACCACCTCAGCATTTGCTGGGCGTTAGACACCCAGCGCTGATTTTCAGTTGGCACCCCGCAGTGACGCACGGACCAGGGTAAACAAATAAACATATTACAACACATACATAATCCCAGGATAAAAAGTATCCTATGTGTTATTCTGGGATATGGTCTACTCGTGTACAAAGTTTCATCGAGATCTGTTCAGGAGTTTTTGCGTGAAAGAGTAACAAACATCCATACATCCATCCATACATCCATCCACACATACAAACTTTCGCATTTATAATATTAGTAGGATATAATATAATTTTCCACAACTATCACACAACGCCGTCTAGTCCCATAACCCATAACACATGCTAAGCAGAGCTTGTGTTATGGGTACTAGACAATTGATAAACATACTTATATATTTCTAAATACATACGTATTATATAAAAATTACACCCATACACAGAACAAATGATTTTGCTCATCACACAAACATTTGTCCTGGGTGGGAATCGGACCCACGACCTCCGGAATAGCAGTCAGGGTCACTAACCACTAGACCAACAGGCCAGTCAAGCCTAGCGTGTATGATTGCTTTAACTCGCACTGGGCCCACGTTGTTTATTACTCATTAGTACAACTCTGCAATTTTGATTTTAACTATTTGATATCCGGTCGATACAGAACCATCCGACTTTAGTCATATTTTTTTCTATGTAGGTAGGTAACCTAAATCTGTATTTTATTCCACTGTGCTAAAATGGTGAGGACTAGAATAAATTAATTAAAGAAAATCTAAAATTTGAAAGATTTGATTGGAAGTGAACATACTCCTGGAATAATAATAATAATAATATTCCACAACTATCACACAACGCCGTCTAGTCCCAAGCTAAGCAGAGCTTGTGTTATGGGTACTAGACAACTGATAAACCTACTTATATATTTCTAAATACATACATATGATAGATACTCGTAAATTACACCCAGACACAGAACAAATGATTATGCTCATCACACAAACATTTGTCCTGGGTGGGAATCGAACCTACGACCTCCGGCATAACAGTCAGGGTCACTAACCACTAGACCAACAGGCTAGTCAATAAAAAGGACCTACCCTCTTTCTATTATGCTTATGCTTTACCCTCTTCCCTATTCCAGGACATGGCCACACACCCCTGTTTTTTGTATACGTGGAACCTGAAACACCTGTTTAGTATTTTTATGTAAAGAATCGATGTACAAAATTTCAACCCGCACTGGGCCCGCGTGGTGGATTACGGCCCATTCCCTATCCTAGAATGGAGGCCTGAGTTCCAGCAGTGGGAATATTAAAAAGGTTGATGATGATGACAAAATTTTAAAACTGTATTATGTAAAATTACAAAGTTATAAGTCAGTTACGGTACTTGATTGGCGACATAAATACATGGTCACCGAGCCATCCAGGCGACTAAGGGGTGGTTTTGTATTTATACGCAGCTATTTGATGACGCCTAATACCCGCTGTGACCTGCCGTGACCTGTGTTGTACTTAGTGTCGGTGCGGTCCAACTTGTGATTTTTATAAATATTTTGGGGAAAAAAAATAACATGGTGTAAAAACTATTGGAATTCATTCAGTTACTGATTCTGGACATACTATATTCAGGTTTTGCCTAAACTAAAAATAATCTTGCATAATTTAGGGGTCTTCAATCGGGGAATCGTTTGTCATGGTATGGTCATGTTAAAAGGAGGGATGAAATGCATGTTACTAAAAGAGTTATGAGTATACATGTAGAGGGGTGGAGAGGGAGAGGGAGGCCAAAGAAAAGATGGATGGATTGCGTAAAGAGCGATATGAAAGAAAAGGAAGTTAGTGATAGCATGACGAGTGACAGGGTAGAATGGAAGAAAAAAACGTGTTGCGCCGACCTCAAATAAAATGGGACAAGGGCAGGAAGAAGAAGAATTTAGGTGTCTTCAAGACTAGAAGAGTGAATCTGATGCGCTTCGCCATCAACGATTGCATCACTGCTTACCATCAGGTGGGATCGCCGTCAAGCACTAATTCATATCAAATAATAAAAAAAATCCAGCAGTGACTTCCTAATTTCCGTTTTGTTTAACGGTTAGTTGTAAATTATAATAATTTCACCGTGATTTTGGAACTCTTATCGTAAACTTAATTCGATCCACGTTAACTGTGAACGAACAATCAATAATTTGCGTGTACCTACTGAGAAACTGTTTTGGTTTTTCCAAGTTGGTTATGATCAAAGACCTTGCGCGTGGTCGTGGTTCTGTAGAATCCTTACTAATATTATAAAAGCAAAAGTGGGTTTGTTTGTTTGTTTGTTACGTCTTCACGCCTAAATGGCTAAACTGGTTTTGATGAAACTTGGTACACGGTTAGACCATGTCCTGGAATAGGACGTAGGATACTTTTTTATCCCGGAAGTATGTTTCTTTGGGATAGTTTTCTGCTATCACGCGGGCGAAGCCGCTGGGAGCAGCTAGTAAATAATATTTCTTTGAAAGACTACAGCCTCCCGCACATTAGGCGTGCGTGATCCTCGGACGTGTGAGTAGCGTGGGCGCGCCGCGAGTGCACTGCGTCAGCGTCGCGTTCTTACCCCTTCCGCCGCGAGCTCGCTGCACACACGTCACACGGCAACCACACGCGACGCAAACGCAGCGCCCTCGTCGCTCACACGCCCGAAGAACGCGCACGCCTAATGTGAGGTCAACCTAAAATGATCCAGAATTGGCCGCTATAAAAACAATCTGGCCAAATGGGGCTTCTTCCTAAATTGATTGATTAATTTAATATTTTTTCAAACGTACGAGTTAGGAGTAACTATTTCATACCAAGACATGGCTTAAAAGACTTCGTATCCAAGACAAAAAAAAAATCAAAATGGTAAGTGTCAAAAGTTCAATGACCCCTTTTCATGTTCATTGGAGTTATTTCCAGTTATTTCCGTTACCTATTGCAAATTGGGCAGGTACTAAATATTTATATTTATGTCTTGCAATCTCCATTCCGGAGACAACAGACTAATATTAAAACAGGATTAAAACTTTATTAATTATATTGAGCAATTTATTTATCTACTACGGAAGACGTAGCGTTGGAAGGCCTCTACAAGGTGGGCCGATGACCTGCCCCCCTAGCCAAGTTACAACCATTTCGCTTGCATCGAACGCTTCGGGTTGACCTTGCCGCCAATTCTTTTGTTCTGACCACGTGACTGAGCGTTGAGAGCGCGTCATTCTCGTACATTTGAAGCTTTCTAGATTAGCAACTTGGCTAGGGGTACTGGTAAGGGTTGCGGGAATCCGATGGATGCGATGTGAGACGCGGACCGTACATTGTGGCGACACTTGGGGGGGAGGGGTCTTTATGTCCAACAGTGAACATCTCTCGGCTGAAATGATGATGATGATTTATCTACTTCAACTTTTCCATTGGCATTTGTGGAGGAAACACCACAATTTGACCAATAACACGTGCGTAATTCATATAACTACTATGCGTTCCAAAAGAGAATAGGATCGATTGCAGTGTTTTGACGTGACGTCATACTGTCAAAACGAAGAAATTTTGGCAAAATTGAAGCACTCAGAGATGGCTAAAATTGAAGAACTGGATTCTGATTAAACTTTTATCGATCACAGTTCGTAAATAAATAAAATTTTTCGCAAATTGATTAGTTTAAAAATTTCTTTCCTCGATTTGACAGTAAATCGTGACGTCACAACATGGCAATCGATCCTATTCTCATTTGGAACGCATTGTACTTTGTTATGCAAAGTTGATTTACCAGATACAATGTCAGTGCTATTTCGTATTTGGCGGTGAAGATGTCGCCACAGAGATAGGTAACTTAGGATAGGACAGGGTTTGATACTTAAGGTGAATGCTTCAACTAGCCCGCGAAATTCAAATTTTCTTACGTTTTTTGCAATTTGCAGGCCAGTGACATTTTGTAACTTTATCAAAAATGATTCGCGGCAATAACAAGTATAATTTTAAATACAAGAATGATCAAAACATTCGCTCCATCAGCTTTCGCATAGAAAAGTTGCATGTAAGTTAGATTTCGGAGATTTTAACAATTTATACCTTTTCCATGTGGAGCGAATGTTTTGATCATTTTTATATTTAAAATTATACTTGTTATTGCCGCGAATCATTTTTGGTAAAGTTACAACATGTCACTGGCCTGCAAATTGCAAAAAACGTAAGAAAATTTGAATTTCGCGGGCTGGTTGGAGCATTCACCTTATGATCAACTAGTCATAACATCAACACCGTAAGACCAACGATTGAAAATCTCAACACTTCAGAATGTCAGCAGCTTATTAATTCATGAATCCCCAAGCGTCCACCGGTGGCCGCGCATCTATTGTCTTACTATTGTGTCTCTAATTGACGGTATCTGAAGGGTTAAGTCAACAGTCGACCAGGCTAAAGTTTAAAATATCAACTTGGAAAGTATTAGGTAAATTACCTACTAATTAATATATTATACATGTTAGTTACCCACAACTAGTGTGACCACTTTTTGCAATATTATCATTAGTCAAAATAATAATTATATTCATAAATTTGTTGAGCTGAAGCAATAGGAGATAAATAGTAGATTATGCACCGAGGGGCTAAAGTTGTGTCTTATGTCACGGGCGTCATGTTGAATCTCGAGCGCAATGAAGGATTCGGGATTTAACTCACGAGCAAAGCGAGGGAGTTTGATTCAAGCTAGCCCAAGGCAAAGACACCTTCAGCCCAGAGGAGGATACTCTACTTTTTACACCTACTGTGAGAAAATAATAGTCACATTATTGACCAGCGGGTCATAATGAAATCCAGTACAACATTATTGACCGGCTGTGCCCCCGGCCCATAGATATAATATATTTCTATGCCCCGGCCACTAATGACTCACTTTAGGTTAAGGTTGCTTGACATAATTATAATTTGACATTTTCGAGAAGGTGGTGTGAAAAACTAATTATATCACATGAGGAAAACAAATACAATAATACAATACAGGTTTGTACCAAAATATTTTTAATCAAAAATTTTTTTTTTCTTAAATTAAATATAATTTCAGATCTATCACAACCACAACAATTTTGTGAAGTCTTATAAGAGTTTTAGACTGCCTTCATGGAGATCAATATTACTTAAAAATAATTTGAATATCGCTACAAGAAAAGTCTAAATCTTTTTACTTAATTCATGAATCCCCAAGCGACCACCGGTGGCCGCGCATCTATTGTCTTACTATTGTGTCTCTAATTGACGGTATCTGAAGGGTTAAAGATATTTTTCTGTATACGATATTCTTACACATAAAATCCGCTGGGTTGATATTGGTCACACTTCTTTAGGCTTTTGTAATTGTTCTATAGCAACCAATTTTTTTATAAAAATTACAAGCCAGATAATTATCATCAGCCTTTTTAATGTTCCCACTGTTGGGACTCAGGCCTCATCTCTAGGAGAGGGAATGGGCTGTAATCCACCACGCGGGCCCAGTGCGGGTTGGTGGATGTCACATGTCTTCGAATTTTTGTTTCTTGGATAATTATGCTGGTTTCCTCACGATGTTTTCCTACACCGTTTTGAGAGCAGTGGTGATGAAATACATTACACAAAGTAATGCGCCTGGCTGGGTTCGAACCCGCAACCTACAACTCGTAAGTCTGGGCCATTACCACTCGGCCACCACTGCTCTCGCCAGATAATGCAAGAAAAAAAATAACAAAATCAACTGCTATAAGTACAATTTTCAAATTAAATGTGCACCAATTCTTTTGAAAGGATTGTTGTGTTAGCAATTTTTTATAAATAATACGTTTTCTGTTATTATTTCTCAAAAGTTGAATCCGAAGCTTGGTTTAATTTATACAAAGAAACTAGTTCAAAAACCAGTTTTTTCGAGACAAGAATCCTTTCAAAATGGATGTAGAATTTTTAAATTACTAAGACTATATACATAGGATTTTAATATTAGCTAATCTATAACACAGAATTGGAAAGTAACATACCTATATTTCATTGTAAATAAGACGAAACAATTTAAAAAGTTTTTACTGTCCATACAACCAATTTTGGCTTCTATTCCATAGGCAAAAGGATGGCATGAAAAGCAAAAAGGTTACAATACAAACTGATACTGCAGCTGCCAAAATCGGTCGGACAGACTGTAAAAAAGGTTCATTTAAATGTCCAGTCTTATTTCTAATGGAGTATAATTCTTTGAAAACAAATAATAACAAGAAAAAAAAATATTTACAAAAATTACAACCACAAATAAAGAGGTTAACCAATGTTTTACAAATCGGAAGACCCCAAGGTTTTTAATAAGGCCACAAGCTGTAAAATCCCACATGAGGGCAGTCCAACGCTTTTAGTTATAAAATAAAAACAAATTAATTCTTCCAATAAACGGTTGTCTGCCTGCGAGTCATTAAGGAAAACGACACATTTTTCCCTAAAATGTATTGAAATGAAACGACAAAACAACTCATTTACACTAGTCAATTAGAGAGCATTTTGTTAAACAATGAACAACCGTATAACAATACACAATGAGTAGTTTTTTCAACAGCAATTTTGACTGGACATATGTTAGTTCAGAACAATAGAATGTTGTACCTATTCTTTACATAGATTTAAATGCAATTATGTGTAACTAAATGGGACCACATTTCCAATGTAATATTAATCACATTAACAGAAAAAAAATGTCTTAATTTGTATTTATGGCCACAATTCTCAAGAAAAATAATAATCTCATATAGTCATATTCATAAGGTCACGATGTGACATTAAGATTTCAAGAACATGTAATTCTTCCTATCTACGTCTTTAATTATGTACTCAATAATGTTGATAATTTATATTTTGTATTCATTTGTTGCATGCAAGTTTCCTTATTAAATTATGGAATTAACCATGACAATTCACAATCACGATTTTCTTGTTCTGGTTAATTGAAAGGTTTTTTTTTAAGATTTAGCAACCAATGAGTTTCTAATATTAAAATGTAGACTGTATATTCTTATTCATTTTTTTTTAACTTGATATGTTCAATATAAAGAAGGTGTTTTATAAAAACCACCAAAAACAATTGAATTTGTAACCTTTTCAATAATTAAGTATGTGAACGGTCTATTCGCTTGGAACTGTACAACGCCTATTCTGTTGCTGAACTCTGCAGCGGTCACTGCTGCAGCTTCAGTACCCTCTTCTGTCACTTCAATCTCAGCTTTATGTATCACTTTAGATACATACATAGGCACTCTTGACATATATGGTAGCTGAGCACGTGACTGGTCAAATAGATCTACAATACCCATGCGGTTCTTCAAAACGTTTGTGAGATCAAGATCAGACTTAATTTTAAAGCGAGGAATAAAGCAGTCTACTTCATCATCTGAATATTCTTCTTTGGATACTCTTAATTCTTCAAAGAATGTATCTAGGTTAACTTTTTTGAAGTTAGCGAACATGTCTTCTAGAGAAACTCCTGGGTTTGGTAACATGATAACCATAGACAGCCTGTTCTCGTTACCATATGACAGTTCAATAACTCTCGCTTGCAGTTCACGTATGTTGGAGAACGGATACGTGTGTCTATTGTACATCATGTTCACATCTCCAATCTTCTGTCCATTGGTGTCATAAAAAGGCATCTTCACTGTTGACGACGCATTGAATGGCATAGCCCATTGACCCTTAAAGTATAATGCACTAGTCAACATCATCTGGTTGTCCTGGAAGTAGCTAGGCTCAACTAAATTAGGAATCTTTCCATGAGTAAAGTTTGAAATGTATGAATTAAGAACATTCGCAGATTGCACATTTTCTTTGAAATCCAAAGAGATCATCTCCGTTTGATAGTATTCTTTTGCAATTTCCTGGAAATCGTGGAGCGGGAAACGGTCTTTGTCGACAAAAATGGCGTTTACTTTAGCTAGTTTGACCGTATTTGTGTTGACTTGTAGCCATTGGGTGATGTTTTTGAAACCAGTTCGTGTAGACTCCTTGTTCCGGACTGAGAGACGAAGCAAGTTGTTAATCTCGTTTCTCGTGTTGCTTGCTGCGCCTTCGGCAATCACAGCTAGCACGCTCCACACTGTAATGGGCGACATGATAAAATTCTGCCCATCTTGCAACGTTTTCGACGTATGGAACAACACTTCGATTGAAAAGTTTCCTATCTTCTCCGTCAATCCATTATGGAGTTCCGTTACATTTTCTATGGGTTCCTGCACTGGTATTTTGATATTTTGTCCGTAACACAACGCTGCACCAAGCACTAATATCACTGTTTTCAACATAATATTCGATTTATATACTTTTTTGTGATAGAATAGTTATTTGAGGAACAAAGAGTTGTTTTGCTTGAATTTTTAGAACACTTTTAGCACGCGCTAGACATTTTTATAATTATAATGACCTAACTCGCGCGCTGCCTACGCTAGTTGCGCGATACAAGGAAAACTACTGACTGACCGGTAAATACATCAGTCCGGCGTATTTATACAGTGACCTTATGAAGCCGGTTTATTTATCATACGTTGTACACATCGAATGTTTACAATACTATGTAGTTTTATATAAGACTTGGATTGAGACGCGAGTCAGGTTCTTTATTTTCAAACAAACTTAAAATAAAATGAGGATTATGAAATTGAGGAATTTATTCGATTAGAAATGTTCTTTTTTCGAAAAAAATTTTTTTTTGTCAATGTTCAAAATTGACATTTGTTTGGCGTAGATTAGATTTTGTTTTTTTTTTTTTATCTAAGTTTTCTTCTTCTTCCTGCCCTTATCCCATATTACATGGGGTCGGCGCAACACGTTCTTTTCTTCCATTCTGTTCTGTCACCCGTTAAACTATCACTAACTCCCTTTTCTTTCATATCACTCTTCACACAATCCATCTATCTACATGTATACTCATTTTTTAAATCTAAGTATTACTAATATTATAAAGAGGGAAATTTTTTATTTTTGTGTGTATGTTTGTAATGAATAAACTCAAAAACTACTGTGCCAATTTCAAAATTTCTTTCATCATTGGAAAGCTACATTCACCCTGAGTAACATAGGCTATATTTATTTCCCGTGCGACGGACCGCTAGTATTTATATTTACTGAAGTTATGACTACCTACTGAGACTCCAAGCCAAGGAGGGTTGTAAGCATTATCATTTATTTACATCCACTAAAAAGTAACAATAATTCGAAAGAAAAGACGCGATACGCAAATGCACGTGCTATAATCACATACTTCCTGACTTTGACTGGCCTATTGGTCTAGTGGTTAGTGGCCCTGACTGCTATGCCGGAGGTCGTGGGTTAGATTCCCACCCAGGACAAATGTTTATGTGATGAGCATGATCATTTGTTCTGTGTCTGGGTGTAATTTATCTATAATATGTATGTATTTAGAAATATTTAAGTATGTTTATCTACAACGTGTATACTAGACCACAAAATATACAACGTGTAACGTTAAATGTGCAAAACCTGAAAATAGTTTAATACTAGCTTCTGCCCGCGACTTCGTCCGCGGAAAATTTCTTGTTTTAAAATAAGATTACACTCGATTAGACGATGCGCACGTTCAGCGCTAGATTCCTGAGCACGGGCCTGTGATGTTATGGCATTTTGCCTAGCGAGCCGCTGCGAGCGCTCAGCGCTAGTCTCCCTATCCCTTGTCTCAGAGACATGCTGCCTTAAATGAGATAGACGCTGCGCACGTTCAGCGCTAGATTCCCGAGCACGGGCCTGCGATGTTATGACATTTTGCCTACCAAGCCGCTGCGAGCGTTTAGCGCTAGTCTCCCTATCCCTTGTCTCAGAGACACGCTGCCTTAACTCAGATAGACGGTGCGCACGTTCAGCGCTAGTTCCTCGAGCACGGGCCCGCGATGTCCTCACATTTTGGCTAGCGAGGCGCTGTGAGCGCTCGGAGCTAGATTCTCTAGCGCGTGCTTGCGAAATATATTCTCTATTTCTCGAGAGGCGCTGCTCATTTTCAGGGGCAGATTCTTCCGTACGGCGTACTCGAGCGGCTCTTATCTGTGATGTCTGCCGGGACAGTTGAGATTTCCTTTTAGACATGCTCTCAACAAACTACGCACAGACTTGAAAACAATTATGAACAAAAGGAGAGCGACTCGAACACCGTCCGCCTTTACAAAACAAAACAATCGTAATATCGAATAACTTGTATCGATTGTTACGATAGAACGAAGTACGAAACTACGAACATACAAAAACGTACAACGAAATTACGATATTTTCGATTATGAGGTATCTATCAACAACAACAACCATACGAACGAAACAACCGAAACCAATAAGCAACTGACAGAAGAACTCCAACTAACGACAACGTGGGCATAATAATTCGAGAGGGTCATCAATCCACAGAAAGTCTTAACACCGCGATTCAGAAAAATTACGTAATTGCAGAACGCCATCTATGGGCAAATAAGTGAAACGTTGGGCACGCCACAATTATGGCGGTAAGTCCCCTCTTTGAGGCGTGGCTGGAAAGGCCTCACGGCGTCCTTACCTTCCGCATGACACAGGTCCTCACCGAACATGGCAAGTTCGGGAGGTTCCTGCACCGAATTAAAGCGGAAGAGACGCCCGAGTGTCGCCACTGTGCGGAACGCCCGGAGGACACGGTGGAGCACACAGTCGAGGTGTGCCCTGCCTGGGCAGAGCATCGCCGTGCCCTCGTGGGGGCGATCGGCGGCGGACACCTCTCGCGGCGGGCTCTGGTTGAGGCCATGGTTCTTAGCGAGGAGGAATGGCAGGCGGTCGCCTCCTTCTGCGAAGCAGTAATGCTAGCAAAGGCGGAGGCAGACCGCATCAGGCAACGGCGCCCCCGCCGCCGCCGCCGGGATTCCGATCCCGATTTCCGGCCACCGTAGACGCGGGCTTGCGGACGGCGAGCCATGGGTAGCTTGCTGTCCGATCGTCCGGTAATGGACCGAGCCCAAGACGTCGACGGCGCGCACTGTTCCCGCGCGCCTCAAGAAGTTGTCAGCAACAGCAGAGGCCCAGCTGAGTCGAAGCCTACCGGGTCCAGGGTTATCCGAAAGGGAACTCGTGCCCTGGTTTGAAGGCTAGAAGGAACGGTGTGGGTTTTTAGTCAGTAAGAGTCTGACACTATCTCTCGCTCCACCCAAGGGCGGGGGTTGTCATAAGATGATTTTTGCCCACCATAAAAAAAAAATAGGTAAAACGTCTGCACAATGAAAGTTACGCTAGGGGCATTTTGCATTTTAGTAATTTTATATTATCTTCGAAACTGTATGACCAATTGCTATGCTGTAAATGGCAAATCTTATCTGTATAATGTTCTTGTGATACTGAAATAATTTATTGTCATAAGAATTAATATTTTGTTGCTCAAATAATCAACCAAACGTAAGTATGCCGAAAAAAAATATTTTTAATGCAATAAAAGAAGTATAAAAGATGAAATATAAAAGATAGAGATATGGTACCGCGGACTTTTTTGTAGAAATAATTAAGACGAACCAGGTAGCCATACATTGTTTTTAATTTTAAGCAACTGTTTAGGCAGCGCACGCAAATAATTCTATTTTATGAGGTATTTTTTTCCGACTTGCTAGACAAAAGTTGTGATAGCTCGGTTAATATACATGCTATAGAAACAATTTATAGCCTATAGCACTCAGGAATAATGTAGCTTTCTGCCAGTAAAAAAAAAATTAGAATTGGATTATTAGTTCCAGAGATTACCCCCTACATACAAACTTACAAACTTACAAACTTACAAATTTTACCTCTTTATAATATTAGTATAGATAGGTTACATTTTTCAAAAAAATCTTCATTAAAAATATTGCCCTGTCTATTTATTAATAGGTCAAGCCATCACGTGCGCAAACACGCGTAGTAAACACGACATTGTATTACCCAAATGGAGATTAGCTAAGACGAGCAAGTCATTCCTAGTAAACAGCATACGCTTTTACAACAAGCTGCCAAAGGTGGTAACTGAACTTAGTGAGGGAAAGTTCAAAACTCATATTAAGCGTGTCCTAACCAAAAAAGCATATTACAAGGTTAAAGACTATGTCGAAGACACGCTTGTTTGGCAATGACTGCCTCTGCACATGTGGCCCCCTGGTAAATCATTAATATTGTGTCTATTGACTGCTCCACCTTTGTTTTAATTTATATATATTTATTTTTCCTTTTTTTAACGCATTGCTTTTGCAATATCTTATTTTTTTATTTTTATTATTTAGACTTCCACTGCATTAAATTTGTTAGTAATTTATTATGTTAACAGTTGTAATTATTTAAAATTTTCCTGCTTTTTTATGTAGCCTCTTTTTGGAATGTTAATGTGAGAACACTGTATAATCCACAAACACTTAGATAACTTTCTATTACGACTTACTTTTTTTATTTTATTATGATTAATTTTGTGCTTTTGTGTACAGTGTTGACTGGTCTACACTGTTCTTACATAAATCAATGAATATTGTAATAAACACATTTTTTAAAAGAGTAACCATGGAGTTTCTTGCCGGTTTTTCTCCATAGGAAACGACCAATTTGGAACCGTGCACTAGCTTCTGACGTTTTATAAGTGCCCATGTAGACCTATGTGAAATAAAATATTTTGACTTTGACTTTGAAACCCGCCCAAATAGGTAAACAAGCACTGGAGAAAGTTAGCAAAATATAAAAAATACAGGCAGGTGCGCCATTATGTTCTGATTCCGGCAATGTATATAATTCAACTCTGGAAAAAATGTTAGATGCGTCTTTTTTACTAAAGGGGGCAGATTGCCTGTGCTGGGAGACTCCGCGCTTCCATATCATTGCCGTACCTACATAAACTAAAGGTGGGTTACAAAATTTGTGCTGTGACAAGAAAAAAAAAACTAAGAAAATAAATAAACTTGTTCTTAATTCATGAATCCCCAAGCGACCACCGGTGGCCGCGCATCTATTGTCTTACTATTGTGTCTCTAATTGACGGTATCTGAAGGGTTAATTAGTTACTTTATTAAACGAATAGCGTAGAAAATCTAATTGGTAAGTATATTATATTGTTGTGTGGTGTGGTGTGGCGTGGCGTGGTGTGGTGTGGTGTGTGTGATATGGTTTAGTACCTATAGTGTGATATGCTCGAAGGGTGGCCTTGTATCGGCAACCCAACGTGTTCCAGAAGTTTTTCGGTTTCTCATACGTAAGTGGTTGTATCCAGTCCACTATACTTTTTTGCAGTCTTGGAAATTTTTATTATATACTAGCGACCCGCCCCGGCTTCGTTCGGGTGCAATATTATACATATCAACCTTCCTCTTGAATCACTCTATCTATTAAAAAAACCGCATCAAAATCCGTTGCGTAGTTTTAAAGATTTAAGCGCACATAGGGATATAGGGACAGAAATAGCGACTTTGTTTTATACTATACTAGCTTCTGCCAGCGACTTCGTACGCGGATCCTGTTGCTTATGCCAGCGACAACGGGGTCGTTAAAATCAAAGATCTGAAACGTCTGATATCGAATTCTAAGAGCCGAGGGAGAGAGACTGGATTCAGTATTCACGCGCGATGGCTTATTAGCGTATTTCATGTATAATTTTGGTGTTTCTATACCGATTTCTATGATTCTTTTTTTATTGAATAGATAATAATGTTAACTTTTTTAAATTAGGGATGAGTGAGAGTGTTATAAACGTAAGAGTAGACAAAAATAAACAGAAAGCTCCGAACTGCTAAGCTATCGGGAGTTACACGTGTTATTGTGAGTCAACCATAAAAGATAGACATATGCTGTCGTGGGATATTTTTTATATAATTTTAAGGAGAATATTTCCGTGATACATGATTTCTGTGTAGCTTTAACCATTAAAGCTGCAAACGCGACGGAAGCTTAAAAAATGGAGTAATTTCTCCCGTTTCCCCAACATTTCCCTTCACTGCTCTGCTCCTATTGATCGTAGCGTGATAAAAAGTATACTATAACCTGCCCAGGAGTATGAAGAATGATTGTACCAAGTTTCGTTAAAATCCATCGCGTAGTTTTTGTTTCTATAAAGAACATACAGACAGACAGACAGACAGACAGACATACAGACAGACAGACATACAGACAGACAGACAGACAGACAAAAATTTTACTGTTTGCATTTTTGGCATCAGTATCAATCACTAATCACCCCCTGATAGTTATGTTGGAAATATATTTCATGTACAGAATTGACCTCTACAGATTTATTATAAGTATAGATAGTGAGTGTTGAGCAGAACGCTTATTAAATTGCCTGCTTGCAAATCTAGTTTTCGTTTGGGGAATGAGGGCAACTAAATCTATAACGTAGACTTAGTAACAAGTCAACTATCATCGTCAAAGAGTTTTATGACGTATTTTTGCCCTTTTAGAATGCCAATCTTTTCTACAGTGCGTTTCACTTAAGACGTTCCTTTGCCGTAATGTTGGCAATACGGAAAAACAGTGTTGCAATATTTTTAGCAATTAAATTATTTAATATTAGGGAGGAGATTAACTTATATTTCGTTACTTTTAACAATTGCGTTTTTTTTGTTTTTCTTTTTACTATTTTTGAATAAAGTATAGGGCGCTGGGCTCCATTCCGATTGTCTTGCAATTCTTTCAAATACCGAAAATGCCATGCCACAATATCGTATCTCTCTATAACAACGTCCTTTTAGACCTGCTTTTTTTAAATAAAGTCCCATTCCCCTCATAATTCTCCAAAAAGTGCTGCAACTACCGTTAAAATCGATTTCGTTGCGCATTTCGGGGAACAATTTTGGTAGAGTAGGCAACCCTTTCCTTTTTCCCTTCTTTTTTATGTAGACAGACAGGGGAGCCAACATTACGCCAAAGGAACGTCTTAAGTGAAACGCACTGTATTGCCCTGTGCGTCAGAGTGACGTGTCTTTCTATAATAAATTGTTCAGAATGAGTTTACCTTAATTGGATATGCAATATTATATAACATTTGCTAAGTATCTAATTTATTAATTTACCTACTGTCTACAGGGAAAAATCGATTCTAAATAGCGTTCCTATGACGATAGCGTTTTTATTATAAAGTCTTTTTTTACATGGCATGTGCAGGATAACAGCAGGACGAAAATAGAAAAGGATAGGTACTTAGCTACGTTGTATGAATCTGGCAGCTATCACCTGCGCCATTCTATAGCAATTGTAGTGTAGTTTATTCTTTATCAAATGACTAAGTTCAGTTCTAAAACCATTCTAACTATTATATGACATATGTTAGAATTGTTTTACAACTGAAACTTAGATAATAATTTAAATTTTTAAAATCTTCTTCCCTCAAATATATTCTCTTTCTGTTACTCAAAGGTTTGCTGGGAGAAAACTCATTGCTGAGTAAAGCTCGCCTTTGTACGTGAACTGCCTTTATCTCCATATTATGTAATGTCTCTGTGTTATCATCATCTTCCTGCCCTTTTTCCGTGTTATTTGGGGTCGGCGCAAGACGTTTTTTTCTTCCATTCTATCCAATCACCCGTCATGCTATCACTAACTTCCGTTTCTTTCATATCACTCTTCACACAATCCATCTTTTCTTTGTTTCCTTCTCCCTCTCTACCCATCCACACGTGTACTCATAACTCTTTTAGTAACATGCGTTTCATCCCTCCTCTTTAAATAACCATTCCAAGATAAACGATTCCCCTTCAACTTTTCAGTCACTGGCGCCACTTTCAAACTTCCTCTGATATACCTACTCATTTCTTAGTTTCTCTTTTTTCGTCACACCACACATCCATCTCAGCATTCTCATCTCCGCTACCTACATGCGATCTTTTTTCGTCTGTCTTTTTAACAGCCCAACATTCTGAACCATTCAGTACGACAGGTCTAATTACGGATTTGTAAATTTTGCCCTTCAACTTGAGGGGCATCGGTGAGTCACAAGTTGTTCCAGTGACCTGTCGCCATTTCATCCATCCTGAATTGATCCGATGTGTTACGTCTCGGTCTACCTCGCCGTCTCATTGGATAAGCGATCCGAGGTACCGGAAGACGGTGCAGATTGGTATGGGCGTTCCAGCGAGAGCTAAGGGCACAGGTCCGGAGAGACCGCCGAAATGGCAGAACAAGTATTCGGTTTTTGTTCTGTTCAATTTAAGCCAACACTCTCCATATGTAATGTCTTTGTGTACAATAAAGAATTAAGGTGGTGCATCATGCATGACTGACATTTTCACTGTTTTTCATACAACCGCTCATAACTGATTATGACGTTATTACACATTTTTCATTAGATATTTTGGAAACACAGTATCTTGTGGATATTATCTAGGTTTCTAAAGAAACCAATTCCTAAATTTGTGTAAAACTAATCCAGTAAAAACCTCTGAAAATGTCCTATTTTGTATGAACATTGACACTTCATAATTTGCCTAAAAATTAAAAAAGTCAAAAAAGTAATTCTCTAGAGACCTTGCAAATTTTATTAAGATTCTAAATGACGACAACTTTTTCCAAAAACTTTTAAGGGTTTAAAAAAAACAGCTATTTCCCGGAGCAAGTTTTGTGAAAATTTCGAGTAAATCTCGGAATTACCGAATACTAACAGAGGTTCCAGGCTTTATCTCTCTTTTTTTGCGTTGCCTTTTCGTCAAACATCGCGTTGGATTGCATTAAATGAAGTAACAAGCTTTTAAACCATTTTCGATGTTTACGATAAGCGAGTGGAGAAGGACCCTCTTAAGTCTTTTACCATTTTAAATTAAGCAGTGGTGGCCGATTGGTCACAGCCCAGACTTACGAGTTGTAGGTCGCAGGTCCAACCCGCGACTGCATATAACTTTACATTGCATATGACTTTACTCTACAACTTTACTTTACTTTACCACACTGCTCTCAAAACGGCGAAGGAAAACATCGTGAAGGTTTCTTCACGGCATGTCCTGGAACCAAAAATTCGAAGACATGTGACATCCACCAACCTGCACTGGGCCCGCGTGTTGGATTACGGCCCCTCTCCTAGAGAGGAGGCCTGAGCCCCAGCAGTAGGAACATTATAAGGCCTACTATGCTATGCTATGCTAAGGAAAAATAGAACTCATTAAAATATTTTTTCACTAACGAGCCAACGAGGATAAAATAATGCAATACAGTAATATTCACTCAGTTAACCCTTCAGATACCGTCAATTAGAGACACAATAGTAAGACAATAGATGCGCGGCCACCGGGTGTCGCTTGGGGATTCATGAATTAATACTGTTCGATGAATATTTAATTCGTAAACAATTAACGTTAATATACCCTAAATTATACAACTGAATAGTATATTACTATATTGTTTTAGTCATAATTTTAAGTAATGATTTCTGGAATTATTATGTACGAGTATGAAAGTATGGTTCAAAGTGCAAAAAGTGGTGTGTTTATATATTTATCTATATATACAACGTGTAACGTTAAATGCGCAAAACCTCAGACTCCCCAAATTATTTTTAATTCGATTGACCTAATTATGTGAGAAAAAAACATTAAATTTTTTTAAAGGTTTTATGTGAGCAGTTTTAGTTTGTTTAAAATTCATATCTGCATTGAAATAAGAACTTTTATCATCCTGTATATGAGAAAATTTGATTGGAATACAACTATTTGTTTTTGGTTATCTATTTCAGCGGGTTTGCGCACGTGATGGCTTGACCTATTCATAAATAGACAGGTCGAAGTTTTTAATAAAGACTTTTTGAAAATGTATTATTATTATTATTTATTACCTTGTATAATATAAAAGAAGAAACTGTCAGACTGACATCTATCAATATTATCACTTTCACTTAACCCATGGCCCCAGTGGACTACAACCCTTTTTTTTTTGGTGGGCAAAAATCATCCAATGACAACTCCCGCGACTAAAAACCCACCCCGTTCCTACTAGCCTTCAAACCGGGGCACGAGCTACCTTTCGGATAACCCTGGTCCCAGTAGGCTTCGACCCAGCTGGGCCCCTCCTGCTGCTGACAACTCCTTGAGGCGCGCGGGAACAGTGCGCACCGCCGACGTCTTGGACTCGGTCCATTACCGGACGATCGGACAGCGAGCTACCCATGGCTCGCCGTCCGCGAGCCTGACATTTGTGTGACCTTATGGTTAGTGCATTCACTAACCATCGAATTACGAACGCAGTTGAGTCACTATTATGACTCAACATAATCACAATAGAAAAGTGTAACTGTTTCCAATTTTATCGATTAGGTTTTCCCTAACAAATTCGTGATGCCTACGTATTGGAAAAATGTTTCTTGAAAGTGGTTTTCCGACGCGTAACGTAACTGCAGTTTATGATGTATTTTTACCGGATTTGTAGGAAAATCCAATGCGTTAGGAAATCGTTTTGATAACATTCTTAAGCTTGTGTAGGTATCTTCACCGTAGTTAAGCAATGAAGAGGAGGAATGGCAGGCGATCGCCTCCTTCTGCGAAGCAGTAATGCTAGTAAAGGAGGAGGCCGACCGCATCAGGCTGCGGCGCCCTCGCCGCCGCCGGCGGGATTCCGATCCCGATTTCCGGCCACCGTAGACGCGGGCTCACGGACGGCGAGCCATGGGTAGCTCGCTGTCCGATCGTCCGGTAATGAACCGAGCCCAAGACGTCGACGGCGCGCACTGTTCCCACGCGCCTCAAGGAGTTGTCAGCAGCAGGAGGGGGGCCCAGCTGGATCGAAGCCTACTGGGGCCAGGGTTATCCGAAAGGGAGCTCGTGCCCTGGTATGAAGGCTAGAAGGAACGGGATGGGGTTTTTAGTCAATAAGAGTCTGACACTATCTGCCGCTCCACTCAAGAGTGTGTTTTGTCATAAGATGATTTTCCCCATCGAAAAAAAAAAGGTAAGCAATGACCCCGACTCGTCGACAGCGCGTACCTAGTGTTCCATGTAAGGATATGTGAGAAAAACCCAGCAGGGTTGAAGCTAGGGTTGCCGACTATGCTGTTATTAATAAAACAGTATTATACTGTTTTTCACTACATTAAGTATACTTTTTACTGTTGAACAAAAATAAAGTATACAAAATACTGTTTTCAGCACCTGACGCCCACATTTTTTTTTTTAAATGAAATCACAATAATAATGTTTCAGATTCAATCGAATGAGCATCTCATTTAGTTTAATTTTAGTTGTAATAAGGCGAATGAAGTTTTTATAAAAAAGCCTGTAAATTAATAAGTCGTGCGAGATGCTCTTAAAATGTGTGTTTAAAATAAAACAAAATTTTCACTTTACTTAATCTTCAAACAGGTAATAGTATATGTAAAAAAACCAAAAAAAAATATTCAGATGCGTCTTTCCATAATGGAGCGTACTGTGGTCAATTTTTATCTTAATATTACATTGTCGGCACTATAGGTCTATCATAAGAAAGAATTAAATTTTTGTATAATGACTGTTTGATGCCGAAATAAAAAAATTAGTACATTGTTACATTAGGGGTGAAAGTTACTTATTTCGTCCCGAGAAGGAGTTGGCGGCCGAGCGTAGCGAGCTCGGTAATTCGAGGGACTAAAGAAGTAACTTTAACCCCGAGGTAAGCACTGTGCTTTTCATTACGAATACAAGAAGATAGACCTAGTTTTTTTTTTAAATAATTTGACAGCTGTTAGTTGAAAGTAAATCTCCGTAGGGGTGAAAAGTGTGATACTTTTCAGCCCGCTCCTCAGGCAACTTCAGACCTACTTTCAGAGTATTAGTAATGAAAAAACTATTTATTTCTCTAAAATACTGTTTAATATTTTTCTCAGATAAAAAAATACTTTATTTCTTGTAAAAAAGTTGGCAACCCTATTTGAAGCCTACTAATAATTGTCCCTCGTATTCTGAGAAGGCCCCTTCCCTTCTTAGAATAATAAGGGCAATTACCATCTCGGATCTACGGATCGGTCATCGTTCTTCAGTGTCCGACCGAAACTCGTTTTTCAACCGATTTTTTTTTAAATTATTGATAGGCTTGCGTTTGACCACCATCTCACTTGATGGTAAGCGACGATGTGGTCGACGATGGAACACGCTTGCACGAATTTTGGCAACAGTCCCAGTTTCAGCCGAAACCGAAATTGAAACTTCCTTACAAGGATAATGTTTTGAGGGCAAAATAAAGAAAACGTTATTATAATCAGTTAGTCCTTATTTTTTTAATGCTTTTTAAATTATGTATTTATATTCATTGATCCGAGCCTGATTCAATAATTCCACATATTATTCAGTTGCACACACTTGATACAAAACTACACCAACTTTACATTCTTATATCCACTAGGAATTAATTAGCTAATATTTAAAACAGCCCCTGAACTTCACTCAAAGAAATCCTGCGAAGAGACTCCCCCATAAAATTTTTTTTTTCGGTGGGAATATCATCTAAGGACATCCCCCGCTCTTAGGCGGAGCGGGAGATAGTGTCAGACTTTTACTGACTCAAAATACCCATTCCAGTTCCTTCGTTATCTTTCGTACCGGGGGCTAAGCTACCTTTTGGAGTTAATCCTGGCCCCAATAGACTTCGATCCATTTGGGCCCCTGCCGTTGCTGACAATTCCTTTCCCCATAACATGATAATAAACGAGTATTTTGAAGTCCACATTATCATCAACATCATCATCATATCAGCCGAAAGACGTCCACTGTTGGACATAGGCGTCCCAAACGTCACCACAACGACCTGTCCTGTGCCTCACGCAACCATTGGATTCCCGTGACCCTGACCAGGTCATCGGTCTACCTCCTTGGAGGCCTTTCTGCTGCATCTTCCGGTACGTGGTCGCCACTCCAGAACCTTTCGTGCCCATTGACAATCTGTTCTGCGTGCAATATGCCCTGCCCATAACCACTTAAGCTACTTATAGGTTATCAGTTCTAAGTAAATAGTAGTGCCATGCTTAAAAATAATTATTTCCAAGAAATATCAAGAACAACAGATTATTATGTCTACACGTTGTTTAATAATAGTTTTGTGTATAATTTTCCCTCGATTCTTTCTTACAAGTAGGTACTATTTGATTCATTCACTTACATTATACATGATGTAGAATAACTTTACCACTTTAGGTATAACATTATTTTTTACATTAGCTCGTACCTCGTACCTAAACTAGCTTTTTTTTTTTTTGATGATGAAAATCATCTTATGACAACCCCTGCTCTTGGGTGGAGCGGGAGATAGTATCAGACTCTTACTGACTAAAAACCCCACCCCGTTCCTTCTAGCCTTCCTACCGAGTTTCCTTTCAGATAACCCTGGCCCCAGTAGGCTTCGACCCAGCTGGGCCCTGCTGTTGCTGACACCTCCTTGAGGCGCGCGGGAACAGTGCGCGCGGTACACTAGCTAATTTTATAAAGATGTAAAGCTTTTCTAGAACAATTGAACCGATTTTCAAAATTATTTCACCAGTACAAAAGGTGCGTTGGGGTAAGATCGGCATTGGGTTAAGAACGTATAAATAAATTATACCACTTATTTAGCTTTATTTTTAATGCCAGTCACATTGCTAGGCAAGGTGAAACATAATGACGTGACACGCAATATGCAGAAATAAAGCTAAATAAGTGATATAATTTGTACTTAAACGTTCTTACCCCACGTACTTTAAAGGTACACTATTCCCGTGTGACTAGGGGCGTAGCTTCCACCGTATCAGCCGTCTCAATGATATGGGGCCCTGGGCTACAAGGGGCCCTTCTTCTTCTTCCTGCCCTTATCCCATATTACTTGGGGTCGGCGCGACATGTTTTTTTCGTCCATTCTGTCCTGTCACCCGTCAAACTATCACTAATTTCCTTTTCTTTCATATCACTCCTCACACAATCCATCCATCTTTTCTTCGGCTTTCCTCTGCCTCTCCATCCATCTACATGTATGCTCAGAACTCTTTTAGTAATATGCGCTTTATTCCTCCTCTTCACATGACCATACCAAGACAAATGATTTCCTTTCAGCTTTTCGGTCACTGGCGCCACTTTCAAACTTCATCCTTCTTTTTCACAACCCAACATTTTGGTCCATACAGTACGACAGGCCTTATTACGGACTTGTAGATTTTACCCTTCAACTTGATGGTGCAATAATTCGTAACAAGAAGAGAATCCACAATCGTAAATTCTCTTCTTGATAAGAGTCTCGTAGTTAATTAGTACCAAAATGACTGTTGGATGATCTTCTTCTTCTTCTCGTGTCGATTCGACTCAAATTTTGTCCGACCAATATTTAGCCACCTGGACAGCTCTGTCATTGGCTTCGTTTAAGTCATGAAGGGTGCAGATAGTTGTGCATGCTGGGTAGGAAAGGAGATTACACATATCTTGTGAAGGAGCTCCACACTGGCACTGTATTTGCAATGGGTCAAGGAAATCCCATTTTGCCAGATTATCTTTGCAGAGGCCAACCTGAGCCCGCAGTCGGTTCAGAGATTTCCAGATTGGTCACTGCAGTTCGTGTCCCGTTATTTGATGATGATCCAAAATTTGTATGTTATATGTTCACTACGCTCGTTTTAGAATGTTTTACATAAGATCGCAATAAAAACTAACCTATAGGTTAATTTTTCATCAGAATACCGTATTAAACGAGCTCATTTTCAATCGGGACTTGTCAACCTATTTGATTATATTTGATATTCAAAGATATTTGATTAGTGGCGCGGAAAGACCTAAATTTGATGTAGGCAAGATATACAAGGTGTAAGGGACAGCCCTCCGCAAACTCTAAGGGCTTGCTCAGTAGACGAAACTGAACAACCTTCCACAATTTTTTTTTTTAAATCGCCATACAAATTGTCCAATCAAGTTTATCATTTTGTATGGTGAGACTGATTTTTTTTTTCGTTTCCAGAAAAAAAAAACTTATCAGGGCTTTTTTTTTTCTCGACGGGGAAAATCATCTTTGACGAAACCTGCTCTTGGGTGGAGCGGGAGACAGTGTCAGACTCTTACTGACTAAAAACCCCGCGCCGTTCCTTCTAGCCTATGAAGGCTAGGCACGGGGCACGAGCTCCCTTTCGGACAACCCTGTCCCTAGTAGGCTTCGACCCAGCTGGGCCCCTCCTGCTGCTGACAACTCCTTGAGGCGCACGGGAACAGTGCGCGCCGTCGACGTCTTAGACTCGGTCCATTACCGGACCATCGGACAGCGAGCTACCCATAGCTCGCCGTCCGCGAGCCTGCGTCTACGGTGGTCGGAAATCGGGATCGGAATCCCGGCGACGGCGGCGAGGGCGCCGTTGCCTGATGCGGTCGGCCTCCTCCTTTGCAAGCATTACTGCTTCGCAGAAGGAGGCGACCGCCTGCCATTCCTCCTCGCTCCGGACCATGGCCTCGACCAGGGCCCGGCGCGAGAGGTCTCCGCCGCCGATCGCCCCCACGAGGGCACGGCGATGCTCCGCCCAGGCAGGGCACACCTCGACGGTGTGCTCCACCGTGTCCTCCAAGCGTTGCGTACTGTGGCGACACCCGGGCGTCTCTTCCGCCTGAATCCGATGCAGGAACCTCCCGAACTTGCCATGTCCGGTGAGGACCTGCGTCATGCGGAAGGTAAGGACGCCGTGAGGTCTTTCCAGCCACGACTCAAAGAGGGGACTTACCGCCATAATCGTGGCGTGCCCAAAACTTGTCAGGGCTGGAATTGTTCTAAGGAGTTACCGCAGCCCTTTCAATAAAACGCAACAGAAGGAACACTGTGGGTTTTAGTCAGCAAAAGTCTGACACTCCCTCTCACCCCACCGAAATTAAGAGCAGTTATTTGATAATTTAAACACGTAAAAATAAAATCACAATCTTGGGGAATTACATTACACTTATACAATCTGTGCGTACCTACTCACTTTTCTCAGATGTTGTGACGTAGGACGTAGGCATAACTAATCTGATTTATGAGAAACTGATGTTTATTTGAATGAATAATGAATAAGAAAATCACCTTTTATGATATTGACTTTTGTTATAGCGACTTGCTGTCTAATATTGACCTGAGGCACTACCGCGAAATCCTAACGCGACTCACTTTACGACCTGTACCCCTAGCCAAGTTGCTAATCTGCAATAGTTAACGCTAGTAGAAAGCTTCAAATGTACGGTAATGACGTCATCTCAACGCTCAGTCACGTGGTTAGAACAAAAGAATTCGACGAAAGCTTGCGTCGAAACGCTTCGCGAGACGGTTGTATCTTGGCAACTGTTAAAGGAATGGAGGTAAGGGGCGAGGATAAGGTGTATAGTTCCATCTCTTTCACTCGTACGACTGACATTTTAAAGGTAGAACTACAGTGCGTTTCACTTAAGAAGTTCCTTTGGCGTAATGTTGGCTCCCCTGTCTGTCTACACAAAAAGAAGGCAATTGAAGAACTAAAAAAGGCAATTGTTAAAAGTAACGAAATATCAGTTAATCTCCCTAATATTAAGTAATTTAATTGCTAAAAATATTGCAATACTGTTTTTCCGTATTGCCAACATTACGGCAAAGGAACTTCTTAAGTGAAACGCACTGTAACTTACTGAGTTCTATATCTATCACTAGCTAGATAAATAGTTGAGGTCAGTGGTAGAACAACACTGCGCACACGTGTGCCACACACGCCGATCTGGGCGCATCGGTCTCCATTTTATATGGAAACTAGACGTGTACAGTGCGTTTCACTTAATAAGTTCCTTCGGCGTAATGTTGGCTCCCCTGTCTGTCTACAGAAAAAAGAAGGGAGAAAAGGAAAGAGTTGCCTACTCTACCAAAACTTTTCCCCGAAATGCGAAACGAAATCGATTTTAACGGTAGTTGCAACACTTTTTGGAGAATTGGATTGAGGGGAATGGGATTTTATTAAAAAGAAGCAGGTCTAAAAGGAAGTTGTTAATAGAGAGGTACGATATTGTGACGTGGCGTTTTCCGTATTTGAAAGAATTGCAGGACAATCGAAATGGAGCCCAGTGTCCTATACTTTATTCAAAAATAGTTAAAAAAGGCAATCGTTAAAAGTAACGAAATATTAGTTAATCTCCCTAATATTAACTAATTTAATTGCTTAAAATATTGCAACACTGTTTTCCGTATTGCCAACATTACGCCGAAGGAACTTCTTAAGTGAAACGCACTTGATAAACGTCATGCGATGTCATTCTACGTACAAATCAAGCTAGAATTACATTAGACCGACACACACGTGTAACACGCAGTAACATGTGTTTCATTTCTCCTCTTTACATGGCCATATCAAGACAAATGATTCCCCTTCAACTTTTCAGTCACTGGCGACCTTTCCAAACTTCTTATAAAATACTCATTTCTCACTTAATCTTTTTTCGTCACACCATACATCCTCTCAACATTCTCACCATCAGTTTACGCTAAGGGGAAAAAAATAAAAATAAAAAAAGTTGCCAGTAGTATCATTCCTTTTTTTTCTCTTTATAAATAAACCTGTTACCAACACTAAGAAAAACCCAAAACGTAACACCTGTTTCAGCAAGATTCATTTTTTTAACAAAAAACTCAAAACTGATCAAGTTTTTATTTAGTCTGTCCAAATTATTATTACGATCGAAGTCGAACTGAACTGTTTATTATTAGTATAATCAAACCGTTATTCCATTTATTTATTTTATGTACATATCTGTTATATTTTTAAATATTCCTTAAAAAAAAAACATTTAAAAATATAAAAAATAGTAGCCCACCGACATCGGAAACCTAGGGTCCAAGCTACCGGTGGTCAGGGCTCCTGAGAGAGGAATTTCCTAAGAATGTGTACAGTGTCCAGGAGTACCTACTGTTTTCTGGATCAGGCCCTTGATCCAGCCGCCTGACGAGAGCCTTTACACGTTGTTTGAGGCTCTTGGCTATTAAGCCGTTATGATTGCTCCATCCACTTCCCACATGACGACCAGCTCGCTCGCGAGCTAAGTCATGATATTTAGTTTGCTTATCTTTCGCAGCTTTCACGAGGTTATTATTATTATCATACCCGTTATTTATTTATTTATTATATACTTTATTGCAATTACTTATTTATTTATTTATTTATTTAATCTTCATGCAACACAAAGTACATAGGCGGACTTAATGCCTTAGGCATTCTCTGCCAGTCAACCTAGGGTGGTGCAGAGACATTATGGTAGGCGCATATACAGAAAAATTTATTTAAGAAAGAGCAAAAAAAGAATACATATATTTAAAATAAACATACATATATATTTAACTTACATAAAAACATAACAAGGAATAACTTATACCTAAAACACGTACCTACAATGGGCGGCCTTATCGCATTCTGCGATCTCTTCCAGGCAACCTGGAATAGACAGTAGGTAATTGTCAAAGCATGATATGGGCTTGTCATATCGACGGGTGCAAAGTAAAAAAAGTTATCTGCAATTTTGTGATTTTCTATCATCCTTACTGAATAACTTAGTAACAATAAGCAGTTATTTAGTAGGTAATTTTTTTTTTTTCAAAAATATTATTAAAAAGAAAGCTATGATTTTTTCGTTTTTGACACTTGAAATGTTTCTCATGTCTTAGAATATTAAATATTTATTATGTTACTGTAATTATCAGAAAATCGCAAAGTTGCAGATAACTTTTTTTACTTTGCACCCGTCGATATGTTTAACAATAAGCATCGAAATTGAATACAATTTATATCTAAATGAAACCCGTTTTCCGTTGTCACGACATCGTATGAAAACGGCTTGACCGATTTAGCTGATTTTTTTTTTGTTGTGATTGTTATTGTGAGGATAAGATTCTTATGAAAAAAAAAATTAGGGTAGTGTAGGGTAGTGTAGGGTAGAGTAGAGTAGGGTAGAGTAGGGTAGAGTAGGGTAGAGTAGGGTAGAGTACGGTAGAGTAGGGTAGAGTAGGGTAGAGTAGGGTAGAGTACGGTAGAGTAGGGTAGAGTAGGGTAGAGTAGTGTACAGTAGGGTAGGGTAGAGTAGGGTAGAGTTGGGTATAGTAGGGTGGAGTAGGGAAGAGCGGGAGCGAAGCCGCGCGGGCAAAAGCTAGTTTATTATAATTAATAGATACACAGATACATACATACCAAATATATGAGCAATCATAAGGGCGACTTTCAATAATCACAGCGACAAGTAGTATTATTTAACAAGTCTCTTGAAGGCAGGCAAAGATTGAGCGTGTTTGATAACATCCAGTAATGCATTCCACAGACGGGTAGCCTGAACAGTCAAGGATTTATCCAAGAAAGTTGTGGAATGCACTGTTATTGTTATTATTAAACCGGTCTTCGATTTTGATAAGACATAATTTCATCATTAGTACCGACCTCTTCATTAGGTATCCTTAGATAATCGCTATCGGTTCTAAAATAGTTCCGTCCCTTTTCAACGAAGGAATGTGGGATTTTACGCTCTGTTCCGAATACCTCCAAATAAGCGTTCAATCCAAATTCAGGATTTCCCACTCTCGATAAATACCGCTACTCCTAGGGAAGTACCAAAAGTTTAATCAGCTATATTCGTTTCATCATTGCAAAACTAGACGTAGTATAAGTTACTAGCTGCTCCCAGCGGCTTCGCCCGCGTGATAGCAGAAATGTATCCCAAGGGAACATACTTCCGTTATAAAAAGTATCTTATGTCCTATTCCAGGACATGGTCTATCAGTGTACCAAGTTTCATCAAAATCGGTTTTGCTATTTAGGCGTGAAGACGTAACAAAAAAACCAACTCGCTTTCGCTTTTATAATATTAGTAAGGATGACCACATCCTTACGCATAAAAACACATTAATTGTGCGTAGGTACAGCTAGGGACTGAAAATGGTGCGTACAGCTAGGGAGTGGAATTCCCTGCCGGAGTTTCCTGATAGTTATTATTCGGGAGTTTTCAGTAGCATTTCGAGCCGGGCACTGGTCGAGGCCATGGTCCGGAGCGAGGAGGAATGGCAGGCGGTCGCCTCCTTCTGCGAAGCCGTAATGCTAGTAAAGGAGGAGGCCGGCCGCATCAGGTTACGGCGCCCTCGCTGCCGCCGCTGGGATTCCGATCCCGATTTCCGGCCACCGTAGACACGGGCTCGCGGACGGGGAGCCATGGGTAGCTCGCTGTCCGATCGTCCGGTAATGGACCGAGCCCAAGACGTCGACGGCGCGCACTGTTCCAGCGCGCCTCAAGGAGTTGTCAGCAGCAGGAGGGGCCCAGCTCGGTCAAAGCCTACTAGGGCCAGGGTTGTACGAAAGGGAGCTCGTGTCCCGGTAAGAAGGCTTGAAGGAACGAGATGGGGTTTTTAGTCAGTAAGAGTCTGACACTATCTCCCGCTCCACCCAAGAGCGGGTTTTGTCATAAGATGAATTTCCCAATAAAAAAAAATAGGATTTCGAGGAGCATGCGTCAGAATTGCGTAACAGAACACTATAAATGGTGGACTTCCACCCATACGCACAACACGTTTTGGAAACATATAAATTGTGCGTAGGTACCTACAACTTTACTATTGAGTGGAATTCCCTATCGGAGTGCTGTTTTTCCCGATAGCTACAACGGTTTTTTGTTTTCTGTTTTGTGGTGGAAAATCGTTTAATTATTTCTCACTAATTCCAATTTTAATTAATTAGCGAATCCATACAACTAGGGAAATGAAAACAAATAACCTACTTCTTTTTGACGTCAGTTAAAAAACCGGTTAAGCGAGAGTCAAACTCTCATACGAAGAGTTGCGTGCCGTCGTAATTTTATGACGATAAGTTTTTATGCCTTGATCACACATCGTACCGAGTAAAAGGGCGATACAATAAGACATTGCTCGGCCGAGATGTAATTCTGGAATTGCGACCACGTACCGGAAGACGTAGTGTTGGAAGGCCTCCTACAAGGTGGGCCGATGACCTGGTAATGGTTGCGGGAATCCGATGGATGCGAGACGCACAGGACCGTGCATTGTGGCGGCACTTGGGGGAGGCCTATGCCCAACAGTGGACGTCTTTCGGCTGAAATGATGATGATGATGAGAAGTAAGCGAGTCCTAGATAAGCGCGTACCGAGAGAGAGCACTGTCTCGCCCATTTACTCGGAACGAGTGATCCACGGAGTAGAGTGATCAACAAGTCTTTACGATTGGAGGATAAACTCTACTTTATATTTGAAAAAATAAACGTTTCCCCGTATATTGATAGACGTCATAGTAAATTCTCAAAAGTTTGTAATCGCTGAAAACAGTGATGAAACTAGGGACTTTCGCAAAAAAATAATCTTCTGATGAAACTAGGGACTTTTTCTTTACTTAGCCTTGCTTCTTGCTAAATTTTATGTTTCTAGGTAAAACGGGAAGTACCCGGGTTTTGATCTCCTTTGTTTTGCAAGAAAAAAAAGTGGAAAAAAAAACTTAAGTAGGTACACGAACTATGTCAAGTTTTTCGACACCACGAACTACCTTTCACACACAAATATTTTTAAGTTTCTTAAATTATTTTTATTTTGAATAACCATTTAGGAATTACAATAATTTAATTCATGAATCCCCAAGCGACCACCGGTGGCCGCGCATCTATTGTCTTACTATTGTGTCTCTAATTGACGGTATCTGAAGGGTTAAAGTTGATAAAAAAGTGGTTTTACATTTTTTATTGTCACAAAATGTTTACTCAAAATAAGCGCTCCAGTAGACGATTAGCTCTAATAAATGTAGCAAATGAAAAAAAAAAACATTTCCATAACAAACGTCAAATTTAGAAAAATCGATTTGTGATTCATCATCAGCCTTTTTATTCATATTCCCACTGCTGGGACTCAGGCCTCCTCTCTAAGAGAAGGAATGTGCCGCAATCCACCACGCCGGCCCAGTGCGGGTTGGTGAATGTCACATGTCTTTGAACAAACTAAGATAAATAACAACAATAAATTGCATCAGAATGTTACAGAATTTAAAAAAAAAGTTTTTAGGTAGTCGATTTTTTATTTTATTTTTCGTATTTCTTTTCAGAGAAGACTGACAGATAACACTAACCCCCTCTAAGTTTAAAAATATATTTTTTTATTCAATAGTGTTAGTTCACTAATTCGCAGAGATAAAAATAATTCATCATCATCATCATCATCATTTCAGCCGAAAGACGTCCACTGTTGGACATAGGCTTGCCCCAAGCGTCACCGTAATGACCGGTACTGTGCGTCTCGCATCCATCGGATTCCTGCGACCCTCACCAGGTCATCGATCCATCTTGTAGGAGATCTTCCACCGGTGCGTCTTGGTCGCCTTTCCAGAACCTTTCGTCCCCATCGACCATCTGTTCTGCGAGCAATGTGCTCTGCCCACTGCCATCGATTTGAAATAAAAACAAGAAAAAAGAAAACCATTTCTTCACAGCAAGCTTTTATAGTTTGGTATACCTATATGATTAATACTCTTCAAGACGAATCATACAAGCCCAAACTCGATAGGGTTGTGCCGTTTAACTACAAAGTTCCTATAGCCACCTTCCAGTTCCATCATCAGATCAGCTCCATGTCATAATAATTTTGCTTTGTCATCTGATTTACGTATGCATGCAAAATTTCAGCTCAATCGGTAACCGGGAAGTGGGTCAAATTTAATTTGCAAGATTTGATGACAGACAAACATCGGGACAAGTTAAACTAAATAAAAGCTTGTAAAAAAAACAATTGAATATCTTTCTATATTTTTATTCATCTCAACTCTTCAACATCATCGATCCTAGACTTCGCTTCTACATATTCTCTGTGACCTTCCACTAGTATTCTTCCAATAGCTTTGATTAACCTAACTTTGAATCTAGACACTTTATCAATATCATCGTAGTCTAGAGTTGTCAAATCTCTTTCTATGTAGTATTCAAATGTCTTCCATAGCATTTCTCTTGCTTTTAATATGCTGTCAGCTTGGCTGGAACAAAAGAAAAGATATAATTAATAATAATATATTTTACCTCTCCACTCCTCAAGCACATCAGGATATGGCCTTCCTGTTGCTACGTCACTTCGTGCTAGCGACCGTTTGTGGGCCCATTTGTTGAGTGTGCAAATCACCCCCTGCCTTTTTATCGATGGAAATTAAAAACATTGTTAAGGTAGGGGCCATAGTCTTAACATATTTCTTGGTAATCAGTCCACTTAAGACTCCAAAAACCATAGCCTCATATTAGTTTTCCACATGTCGCAATAGTTTCCCTTCAATCGGGGGTTGTTCTTGGATTCACTAGCATAGCGCATACAGGGATAATCACCGGTTGGTACTACGTTCCATTAAAAGCGTCTAAAAGGGACTCTGCAAGTTGGTTTCGGCTCCTCGTAAGCCTTCCAAAGGTCCAGGAACTCAGGGTCTTGAGATAAATAAATACATTTTGATATAACTGGAAAAAGTTTGTTATGGCGACCGAGGCGTAATTCGCCCGAGCTGTAGGTAAGGGGGTGTTACATGATTCCGAAAAATTAAACCTCGAATAACATGCCCCCGTAAGTTTACTAATCCGAAATACGTAATAACGAATGCACGCGACAACGAAAAACCTAATGCCGTAGCCATGAGATGTCGAATAACATGATTCAGAAAAATGTAATATCGAATAACACGTCTTTATAACTTTGCTAATCGAAAACACTAATTCTGATTGCAATTCTGATCCATACAGTATAACAGACCTTATCACGGACTTGTAGATTTTACCCTTCAACTTGAGGGGCATCCGTAGGTCACAAGTTGTTCCAGTGAGGCCGTGACCTGTCGCCATTTAATTCATCCTGCGTTGATCCGATGTGTTACGTTCGTTACATGATCTCGAATAACCTAAGTCTCTAAATTACCATTTCGAATCGTTTAACAAAAAATGTGTGATATACACGAGTGTGCCCGCGACTGCCACCCGCATACTGGAAGACGCAGCGTCGGAAGGCCTCCTACAAGGTAGACCGATGACCTGGTGAAGGTTGCGGGAATCCGATGGATGCGGGACGCACAGGATCGATCATTGTGGCGACGTTTGGGGAAGGCCTATGTCCAGTGTCCAACAGTGGACGTCTGTCGGCTGAAATGATGATGATGATGGTTTTCTCATAGTCCTATGCGTCCATGACGCCTCATCGTGTGCTCGGCATACCTGGACGGGACGAAAACCGACCCATCCGAGGAGCTTGCAAAGGTAGTAGAGTACGCCTATGCCAACAATGCCGAGCTTCTCATTGGGTGTGACGCCAACGCCCACCATACCAACTGGGGCAGCACTGACATCAACGATAGAGGTGAGTTGCTTCATGATTTTGTACTAACTAACCGCCTCCAAATAGTTAATGAGGGATGTAAACCGACCTTTGTAACTAAATCGAGGAAGGAAGTTCTTGATGTAACTCTCGCTACTATTCACACTGCCAGGCTGATAACCAATTGGCATGTCAGTGATGAACCATCTATGTCTGATCATCGACTTATTGAATTCGCTTTGAATACATCCAACATTTGCGGAACTATCACTTTTAGGGATGCGAAAACCACGGACTGGGACTTGTACAGACGAAAGCTCCAGGAGAGACTCCTAGACGTCCCTAAAACCATACGCTCCCCTGAAACATTGGACTATGCTGTCACTCAAGTTACTGAAGCCATTACAGCCTCTTACCAAGAGAGCTGTCCTCTAAGAACTGTGAGGGACAGAAAAGTGACATGGTGGAACAAAAGGCTCGATGTTTTAAGGGACTCGACTGACGACTGGGATCGGTATCGGAAAGCTTTAACTACCTATAATAAAGAAATCCGAAAGGCGAAAAGACTTTCATGGAGGAAGTTCTGCGAGGAGATTACTAAAGTCCCTCAAGGAGCCAGAATCCACAAAGTCTTATCCAAATCGCCTACGAATCAACTGGGACTCTTAAAGAAACCAGACGGTGCCTTCACTGCATCAGCGGAGGAAACCCTGAAACTTTTGGCGTCAACACACTTCCCTGGCTCGGTGATGGCACAAGACATCATCGTACCATATTCACCTCATATCCGCCTCTCCAGGCCTACAAATGAAGACTGGAGAAGAGCGGCGAGGTACTTTAGACCAAACAAGGTAGAATGGGCTATAGACTCATTCAAGCCGATTAAGTCTGCAGGTGATGACGATATCTTCCCAGCTCTCCTGCAGCAAGGGAAGACTATACTCATCCTTATCTTAATCAAAATCTTCAGAGCAAGCTTTGCCTGGGGATATATACCTGAGAAATGGACTACAGTTAAAGTCTGTTTTATCCCAAAGGCTGGTAAGAAAGACTACTCTCAACCAAAGTCCTTCAGACCAATAAGCCTTACCTCCTTCCTACTCAAGAGTATGGAAAAGGTTATAGACGAATGCATCAGGGATGGACCATTAAGGGCTAACCCTCTGCATCCGAAGCAACATGCTTACCAAAAAGGAAAATCCACAGAAACTGCTCTGTTAGAACTAACAGACAGGATCGAAAGGGCTTTGGAAGATAAACAGATAGCCCTATGTGCTTTCCTTGATATTGAAGGAGCTTTCGACAACGTCACCATAGACGCCCTTTCCAAGGGAATGAAGGCGAAAGGGATTGACGAGACAACTACTCGTTGGATCGAATTCATGCTCCTCAACAGAACTATCAGTGTTACCTTACACGGAACTACAAAAAGCTTCAAAACAACTAAAGGGTGCCCACAAGGAGGCGTTCTATCGCCACTTCTATGGCTACTCGTTGTTGACCAATTGCTGGTTAAAGCCTTTAAAAGAGACTTATATGTACACAGTTATGCTGACGATGTGGTGGCTTGTGTTATCGGCCCCTGTCACAGCACGGTATCATCTATACTGCAAAGATCTCTGAACGTTATAAACACATGGTGCACAGAGAACAATTTATCGGTTAACCCGAGTAAAACAACAATAGTCCCCTTTACTAGGAAGCGAAAGTTGGACAAACTTGTAACGCCCACTGTAAAGGGGACTCGCATACCATTCTCCAATGAGGTCAAGTACCTGGGCGTAACTATCGACCAGAGACTGACCTGGAACACTCACATTAATAATGTGATTCAAAAGGCTAAAATAGCTTTAGGAATATGCTGTCGCTTAGCAGGGACGAAATGGGGCCTAAACCCTAAAATCGCCCTGTGGTTGTACACCGCCATAGTCAGGCCGATAATAACGTATGCCTGCGTAGTATGGTGGAGGAAAACATCCCAAGTGACAGTCATTAACAAACTTAATGGTTTGCAGAGACTTGCATGCATTATATCAACAGGGGCCATGTCTACAACACCAGGAGCTGCTCTAAATGCCCTGCTTAACCTTCCGCCACTTCATCTATTAATTGCGAAGGAGGCGAAAGCGGGCATGTATAGAATAAACAGCACTGGCAAAGTAAACTGGCGCTCTCAAGCACTGAGATCGCTACACGAATCAGTGCTTGAACACGATCAGCTAGCTATGACAACAGACGTCATGCTTCCACAGTGTAGCTTCACAAGAAATTACACAGTGGAACTGCCGAGCAGAGAGGATTGGGCAAGCAACCTCATTACTTGCAAGGCTGGAAGCCTGATCTGGTTTACAGACGGATCCAAAATGGGTGAGAATGTAGGATGTGGAATATTTGGCATTAGCCCGAAATTCAGCAAAAGCTTGAATCTGGGTAAATATGCCACCATATTCCAAGCGGAGGTATACGCCATTATAGAATGTGCGGAAGCCAACCGTCAACGAAACTACATAAATCAATTAATTCTGATTTACTCAGATAGCCAGGCAGCTCTTAACGCCTTGAACTCGAATACAATAAATTCGAAACTGGTAAAAGACTGCGTTAACAAACTAAATGACCTGGGGCAAAGGAATAAAGTTATTCTGAGATGGGTACCGGGTCATTCTGGAATTACTGGCAATGAAAAAGCCGACGAACTTGCAAGGACTGGGGCTCAGGGTCATCAGATAGGACCAGAACCTTTCTGTGGTATCTCAAAGAACCAGGCCATGCAGACCCTTAAGGGCAACCTATTTGGCGATTCAAAAAAGCACTGGTTGTTACAACCAGGACTGCTACACGCCAAATCTCTAATAGAAGGCTACTCACAAAAACGAACTGCCGAGCTTCTTGAGCTTAGCAGGACGAACATTTGTGCGATAGCCCGCGCCTTAACCGGGCACTGCAAATTAAACAGGCACCAATTTCACATGAAACTGAGTGACACTGATGTTTGCAGGTACTGTAATCAGGAGAGGGAGACGCCTAAGCACCTGTTGTGTGAATGTGGGCCCCTTATCCACAAACGGAGTATCCATCTGGGTCGACACATTATTCGCCCGGAGGAGATTAAAACTCTCAAAGCTAGGAGTATTCTAGACTTCCTGGAAGCCTCCCGGCTAAAAGAGTTACTCTAACAAGGTGGCGAGTCACAATAGATCTTTTAGGTCGCAGTGACTACATCTCCTACACTATGGGAGATGCATAGCCCCTTTTCTTCAAAAAAAATAATAATGCGTCCATGACTATAGTGCCTGGGCCATGGCAGCCAAATCCTTTGGTGGATAACACAGAGTACATTGATGAAGATGGTGACGTCATAAAAATACGTGGCGTGCGTGATACGAGTACAAAAAAGATTTTAAGACGAATCTTGAAAAGCCTGTTGGAATATTTTCCTTAAGATGGTGCATCACAACTCACATTTTCACTGTTTTTCATACAACTGCTCATAACTGATTATGACTTTATTACACATTTTTCATTAGATATTTTGGAAACACAGTATCTTGTGGATATTATCTAGGTTTCTAAAGAAACCAATTTCTTAATTTGTGTAAAACTAATCCAGTAAAAACCTCTGAAAATCTCCTATTTTGTATGAACTTTGATACTTCATAATTTGCCTAAAAATGAAAAAGTCAAAAAAGTAATCCTCTAGAGACCTTGCTAATTTTATTAAGATTCTAAATGACGACAACTTTTTCCAAAAGCTTTTAAGGGTTTAAAAAAAACAGCTATTTCCTGGAGCAAGTTTTGTGAAATTTTCGAGTAAATCTCGGAATTACCGAATACTAACAGAGTTTCCAGGCGTCATCTCTCTTTTTTTGCGTTGCCTTTTCGTCAAACATCGTATTGGATTGCATTAAATGAAGTAACAAGCTTTTAAACCATTTTCGATGTTTACGATAAGCGAGTGGAGAAGGACCCTCTTAAGTCGGGTCTGTCAAAAACCGGTCCCAATGTCTACCTGCTTAATGCCGTGTAACTACTGGTTTTTCCAAGTGGGTTTCTCCATCAGCTGTTTAGTCATAAATGTTTCGATAACGAATCGAACTGATTACATTGTACGTAAATTTCAATATTGTGTATTTTACCGTTGAATGACTTGCTGTTTTCCGCACGACGACGTCACTTCAATATTGTTACACCTAAGCGATTATTATGAATCAAAACTTATTTGGAATCATTATTGTTACTGTGAATCAAAACTTACTTAGCTACGTATCGTAAATGGGATTACTTCGGATCAAGCTCGTTAACAAATAGAAACACAGGGAATACAGTGTCCCGAGTTCCTATTGGTTCAAACTAATCTTATTTAGTTCGAAGTTACACCCCAGGGTCAAAGTAACCCGACTTTACTTTAAATGAATCTTTTTGGGGATCAGTTAGATATTTTTTTTACTATTCATACGCTCGCGTTTGTCTATCTCACCTGATGGAAAACGACGATACAGTCGACGATGGAGCACGCTTGCCTGGAAGTAACCTAGTCACTTTCGAGTTACAAGATCCCTGAAATTACTTAAAAAAAATGATAAGTCATTTCCCTGCCGGAGGTTGTGTTTCTTGCTAGCTACAACCTGGTCTTTAAGTCAAGAGTGAATAGGTTACTTCCAGGCAAGCGTGTTCCATCGTAACTAAATCGCCGCTTACCGTTAGGTGAGATAGTGGTCAAGCGCGAAGCCTATTAATAATGTAAAAAGAAGGAGTACAGCAAAATATGTAGGGGTCTGAAAAGTTTCCGACTTGAATGTGAAGATAGCAGCACTAGTCAATAAAAGCCAGTGAATGTAGTTGTTCATCTTTTTACCGCTACTCACCAAAGTTTCAGCCATTTTGGATGCGCAGTGGTTGTTTAAAAGTCATTTGAGTAAGTCGATGTGAGATGCAGAAAAAGAAAATCTGTTTTCACCAAGACAACGCGCCCTCTCACGTTACAACGGTTGCCACGGCGACAATCTACGAATTCCGGATTGAACTGCTTGATCAGCAGTCTTACTCACCAAATCTAACCCCAAGCATCTTCTTTTTGTTCCGTCATCTAATAATTTCCCTCGGAGAATAGAGATTTTATCAAATGCAGAGTCAAACGTGAACAAAATTATTTTGCAGAGAAAAACGCCAACTACTATTTGAACGGGTTTTTTTTTACGGTGGGCAAAAATCATCTAACGACAACCCCCGCTATTGGGTGGAGCGGGAGATAGTGTCAGCCTCTTACTGACTAAAAACCGACCCCGTTCCTTCTAGCCTCTTCATACAGGGGCTCAAGCTTCCTTTCGGATAACCCTGGCCCCAGTAGGCTTCAACCCAGCTGGGCTCCTCCTGTTGCTGACAACTCCTAGAGGCGCGCGGGGACAGTTATTTGAACGGGTTAGAGAGATATAAATAGCTGAGAGAAATATGCAGAGTTACAAAGAGACATTGTATAAAAGTAAAAAAAAATATCTCGTATCTTTGTTAGGTCTGAATCTTTTCAGACCACCTGTGTAGTAGTAGGAAAGAGGAACTTATAACCTAAAGATATTCATATTACTAATCCATCTTCTATCTATAACATAAAAATGAATCGCAAAATGTGTTGGTAAGCGCATACCTCAACAACGCCTGGACCGATTTCGCTAATTGTGAGGAAAAGGTTCTCATGGAAAAAAAAAATTAGGGTAGTGTAGGGTTGAGTAGGGTAGAGTAGGGTAGGGTAGAGTAGGATAGAGTAGGGAAGAGTAGGGTAGAGTTGGGTAGAGTAGGGTAGAGTAGGGTAGAGTAGGGTAGAGTAGGGAAGAGTGGGAGTGAAGCCGCGCAGGCAAAAGCTAGTTAGTAATATAAATATCTCAATGAACCTATCTGTGTCCAGCCCCAAATACTACAGAGACAAGGGGAATTTATGACGACAAATTAGGCATTCGTAATAGTGATAACCCAACATGCACGCTTTGACGTAGACGAGGGGATTCTAAAGGATTTTGAACGAACACAAAAAGAAAGGAAATTTTATAATCACATCATCCATAACGAGAATTGCGTCACTTTTATAACCAGAAAAACATGATAGCAACACCAATCATACGTGATATCCAGCAAGTATGCGTTTTTTTATTTGACTGACCTGTTGGTCTAGTGGTCAGTGACCACTGATGTCCACAGGCCTCCCCCAAGCGTCGCCACAACGACCGGTTCCGTGCGTCACGCATTCACCCAAAGGGCGATGGAAAGGAGTATGGTCGGAGTTTTCTTGCGTGATCACATCAGCAATGAAGATATCCGAGGAGAACCAAGTTTACCGACATTGCTCGAAGAATCGCCAAACTTAAATGGCAATGGCCAGGGCACATTTCAGAACAGATGGTTAATGGGGACGAAAAGTCCTGGAGTGGCGACTTCATACCGAAAAACGCAGCGTTGGAAGGCCTCCAACAAGGTCGACCGATGACCTAGATAGGGTCGCGGGAATCCGATGGATGCGTATTAACGTTTGACCGAGAAAAATACAAAATTAACTTCAACTAAGTTTAGCTTATGACTGGCCTGTTGGTCTAATGGTTAGTGGCCCTGACTGCTAAGCCGGAGTTCGTGGGATCGATTCACACCTAGGACAAATTTTTATGTGATGAGCATGATCATTTGTTCTGTGTCTGGGTGTAATTTATCTATAATATGTATGTATTTAGAAATATATAAGTATGTGTATCAGTTGTCTAGTACTCATAAAACAAGCTTTGCTTAGCTTAGGACTAGACCGCATTGTGTGATAGTTGCGGAATATAATTATGTATAATAAACAAATAATTATGCACAACAGAATCGGCAAAATTATGTCATTAGATGTACACATATATATGTAAATAGATATAGGCATGACGGTATATAAACAATTACGTAATATATTTATGTAGATGAGTAATTGTTTTGACTGCAAATGTTTGGAATGTGGTTAAAATATATAAAGTTTTCCGTGATCATCAGCTATGGAAAAACTTAGGAGAGTGGAAAGAAACTTGTTACGTCGACTCCAAGTAATGAGAAAAGGTGACAAATAAAGGTACCAAAGGTACTTAGGGTAAGGACAGAAGGTGAGGTACGATAAGGTAGGATAGAGGTACCGTTTGTCTTGGTATGGTCATGTAAAGAGGAGGGATAAAACGTATGTTGCTGAAAGAGTTATGAGTTTACACGTGAATGGATGGAGAGGGAGAGGGAGGCCAAAGAAAAGATGGATGGATTGTGTAAGAAGTGATATGAAGGAAAAGGAAGTTAGTGATAGCGTGACGAGTGACAGGACAGAATGGAAGAAAAAAACGTGTTGCGCCGACCCCAAACAGAACGGGACAAGGGCAGGAAAATGATAATGATGACAACGACAATAAGGTGTCAAAAGTTTAGCAGGGGAAAATGGAACAAGAAAAACATGGTGCGGTGATCCCAAGTAACATGAAGCAAGGGTGGGAAGATGATGATGAAAAAGAAACGCATAAAAGGTCACACGACAACGACAACGTGACGAAAGTTTAACAGGGAAAATGGAATAGAAAAAAAACATGGCGCACTAAACCGAAATAACACGAGAAAGGGCAGGAAGATGATAATAATATTCCACAACTATCACACAACGCAATCTATCCCAGAGGGCAATGGAAACGGCTATGCTCGGAGTTTCCTTGCGGGATCGAATCAGAAATGAAGATATCCGCAGGAGAACCAAGGTTGCCGACATAGCACGAAGAATCGCCAAACTTAAGTGGCAATGGGCAGGGCACATTGTTCGCAGAACAGATGGCCGTTGGGGCCGAAAGGTTCTGGAGTGGCGGCCTCGTACTGGAAGACGCAGCGTCGGAAGGCCTCCTACAAGGTGGACCGATGACCTGGTGAAGGTTGCGGGAATCCGATGGATGCGAGACGCGCAGGATCGATCATTGTGGCGACGCTTGGGGGAGGCGTATGTCCAACAGTGGACGTCTGTCGGCTGAAGTGATGATGATGATGATCACACAACGCCGTCTAGTCCCAAGCTAAGCAGAGCTTGTGATATGAGTACTAGACAACTGATAAACATACTTATAATTTTTAACCCACGAACTCCGGCTTAGCAGTCAGGGTTACTAACTACTAGACCAACAGGCCAATCAATGATGATGAAAAAGTGACGACGACGTCAAGGGATAAGAGTATACCAGGGGAAAATGAAACAAGAAAAACATGGTGCGCCGATCCCAAATAACAGGGGACAAGGTCAGCAAGATGATGAAAAAGTGACAAATAAAAGGTAACACGACGAAGATAAGGAGACAAAAGTTTACCAGAGGAAAATGAAACAAGAAAATATGGTGCGTTGATCCCAAGTAACATGGGACAAGGTCAGCAAGATAATGAAAAAGTGACAAATAAAATGTAACACGACGATGACAAGGAGAGAAAAGTTTACCAGGGGAAAATGAAACAAGAAATACATGGTGCGCCGATCTCAAGTACCATGGGACAAGGTAAGCAAGATAATGAAAAAGTGACAAATAAAATGTAACACGACGATGACAAGGAGAGAAAAGTTTACCAGGGGAAAATGAAACAAGAAATACATGGTGCGCCGATCTCAAGTACCATGGGACAAGGTAAGCAAGATAATGAAAAAGTGACAAATAAAATGTAACACGACGATGACAAGGAGAGAAAAGTTTACCAGGGGAAAATGAAACAAGAAATACATGGTGCGCCGATCTCAAGTACCATGGGACAAGGTCAGCAAGATAATGAAAAAGTGACAAATAAAATGTAACACGACGATGACAAGGAGACAAAAGTTTACCAGGGGAAAATGAAACAAGAAATACATGGTGCGCCGATCTCAAGTACCATGAGACAAGGTCAGCAAGATAATGAAAAAGTGATAAATAAAAGGTTACACGACGATGACAAGGAGACAAAAGTTTACCAGGGGAAAATGAAACAAGAAATACATGGTGCGCCGATCTCAAGTACCATGGGACAAGGTCAGCAAGATGATGAAAAAGTGACAAATAAAATGTAACACGACGATGACAAGGAGACAAAAGTTTACCAGGAGAAAATGAAACAAGAAATACATGGTGCGCCGATCTCAAGTACCATGGGACAAGGTCAGCAAGATAATGAAAAAGTGACCAATAAAATGAAACAAGAAATACATGGTGCGCCGATCTCAAGTACCATGGGACAAGGTCAGCAAGATAATGAAAAAGTGACCAATAAAATGTAACACGACGATGACAAGGTGACAAAAGTTTACCAGGGGAAAATGAAACAAGAAAAACATAGTGCGCACATCCCAAGTAACATGAGACAAGAGCACCGTAGCTACGGTCTTGCGGACGGCAGGTAATGGGCAGCTCGCAGTCCGATCGTCCGGTAACTGTCCGGATCGTACCCAAGTCGCCGACGGCGAACACTGTTCCCGCTCGCCTCAAGATGTCAGCAACCGTAGAGGCCCAGCAGGGTTGAAGCCTACTGGGGCTAGGGCTGCTGGCTGGCTGGGCCTAGCCTATTTACTCTCCTAGAGAGGAGGCCCGAGTCACAGTGGGAACATTACAAGGCTGATTATGCTATGCTATGCTATATCTTAAATTTCAAAGATTTACCTGCCTTTGATTCCAATAATATTATTATTATTTTGAAGATAAGGGGCTATGCATCTCCCGTAGTGTAGGGGATGTAGTCACTGCGACCTAAAAGATCTATTGTGACTCGCCACCTTGTTAGAGTAACTCTTTTAGCCCGGAGGCTTCCAGGAAGTCTAGAATACTCCTAGCTTTAAGAGTTTTAATCACCTCCGGGCGAAAAATGTGTCGGCCCAGATGGATACTTCGTTTGTGGATAAGGGGTCCGCATTCACACAAAAAGTGCTTAGGCGTCTCCCTCTCCTGATTACAGTACCGGCAAACATCAGTGTCACTCAGTTTCCAATAATAAGTATCGCAAGAACGTGTGAACGAACGAAATATTAAAAACAATAACAAGTTCTAATAACATAGCGACGAGTTAACAATCAAACGTTCAAAGGTTGGGTTCAACATAAACGTAAAAATGTCCATCTGTATAATCCGTATCGCGTATGAGGAAAACATCGGGGATTATCCGAATAGTTTGCGTACGGGTCAAAACCACAGAATAGATAGATACAGAAGGCCAACTTCATGCAACGAACGAAAGTTTACGCATATAGCCCACGCTTGTACGTGAAGCGTAAACATGAACATCTGTAAAGGTAGAACTACACTGTGTACGCCGATCTGGGCTTCGGTGTCCATTTCATGGAATGAATGTTCAAGTGAACATTCGATCAGCACCATGCGAGGTCGTTCTACGTATAAATCAGGCGTGGTCTACGTGTGCGTCGGTCTACTTTAGTTCTAGCTCAAGGGTCGCGGCACATGGGTCACCGGCAACAACCACAAAACGCCACCACTGGCATGTTTCCTTTAGTTCTCATACATTTTATATGAATTCGCTGCACACGGTTGACGCCGATGTCCCACGCTACAATTCAATGTGCTCTGCTTACTGCCAATTAAGTTGACTGCATATAATGAGCGGAATCAGGTGGCTTCTGTCAGTGGGCAAATTTCGATATTTCGAAAAAAATTTGCATTTTAATATTCATCTATCAAGAATATCTTCACTTTCAAAGCAAAATAGTATGTAGCAAATTCGATTAATATAAATAATAATAAATAAAATAAAAAAAAAATTACTAAGGGACTGTTTAAATCTCTATGAATGACATGGAATTAAAACTCCTTTAGCCTATTTTCAAACAGGCCCCAAAGCCCTTCGGTAACAATGTATCCATAGGTAAATTGTCTTTATTTAATAGTCTGGATGTAGTTAGAATTCATATGACACAGGTATCTTGACGTTTTTTTGTCCATGCGGGGCCCCCGATGCGCGGGGCCCGTAGCAATTGCTGCTCATGCTACGAGGCTAATCTGCCACTGCTTTCTTTACATTTTGAATGTTTAAGGCCCTGCGTTCATTTGAGACAAGACGTCTTAGACAAAACAGTTTTGTCTACTACACGGAGCGCTAGGGCTGTTGATAAAATATCTATATTTTTTTCGAATTTATTTCATCGGCTGTCTTAAAAAGCAATCGTAAGTTGGCTCAAAAATAATTTACTAAATGTATAATTCATGATAAAACTTTCATAAATAAACAAATTAAATTTATGAAAATGTAACATTCTCAGTAGTTGTTCTTCAATTTTAATAAAACATTTATGCGTACCAATATTTCTCAAGAGGTTTACAAATTCTTTATATGTACTTTTTTTTTTGCGATGGGGAAAATCATGGTATGACAAAACCCGCTCTTGGGTGGAGCAGGAGATAGTGTCAGACTCTTACTGACTAAAAACCCCACCCCGTTCCTTCTAGCCTTCATACCGGGGCACGAGCTAAATTCATTATATGTACTGACACGCACGAGAGCATATTCGCAGGATGTTGGCAGAATCATCATCGCACTGATTTCTTTTTTTCACTATAGCTCTGTTTATTTATATGTATGTATCTAAGTATGTATTTACTATTGCATTTGTTTTCTCATTTATTAAGTTGCACCTGCCATGTTATGTTTCTGCACCACCCTAAGGTCGACTGGCAGATAATGCCTAAGGCATTAAGTCCGCCTTTGTACAACTTTGTGCATAAAGATTTAAATAAATAAATACTGCGATAATATCGATATTTCGAAACATCGATATTTTATAAACAGCCCTAGCGCCCCGTCCGAAAACAGTTTTGTCTAAGACGTCTTGTCTCAAGTGTGCACACCCTAAGTTCGAGTATTAACCTTCTGTACGTATTTTATTCTGTTACTCTGCGTCACAATCGCGACGCGTTTCCAAAACGTCGCGTCGCAGATATTCCGATTTCAACCGAATTACGACGAACGTACATACGTGCAAAAAGTCACATAGCACATGGCATGTGTAAATATTTACGTAGTATCTATTGAGTAAATATTGAGTTTTGGTTCCGGGGAGGTACGCGGGGAAGGAACACATGATATTTATACAATATACGATTCTGTTTTTGTGTTCGGGGACTTTTTATTGGCGGTTGTCAATTTTGTATAGGCAATGAGGAAAATCAGGTTAGTAGTTCTGAAAATTGTTTTTGTAATTCTACTAGGCAATGCGGTAAATGAATGGCGATAATTAGGTAGGTATTTTGTGTCGGTTTTTATACCTTCTCACAAAAGTGGTTTAGAAATCAGGAAAATTTATGGTTGCCAGCTATGGCCCGTGGATTGGTCAATAAATTGACTGTGGCCACGGAACGCAAAGGGCAACTAAAGTACTTAAGAGGGTCCTTCTCCACTCGCTTATCGTAAACATCGAAAATGGTTTAAAAGCTTGTTACTTCATTTAATGCAATCCAACGCGATGTTTGACCAAAAAGGCAACGCAAAAAAAGAGAGATAACGCCTGGAAACTCTGTTAGTATTCGGTAATTCCGAGATTTACTCGAAAATTTCACAAAACTTGCTCCAGGAAATAGCTGTTTTTTTTAAACCCTTAAAAGTTTTTGGAAAAAGTTGTCATCATTTAGAATCTTAATAGAATTTGCAAGGTCTCTAGAGGATTACTTTTTTGACTTTTTTAATTTTTAGGCAAATTATGAAGTGTTCATACAAAATAGGACATTTTCAGAGGTTTTTACTGGATTAGTTTTACACAAATTTAGAAATTAGTTTCTTTAGAAACCTAGATAATATCCACAAGATACTGTGTTTCCAAAATATCTAATGAAAAGTGTGTAATAACGTCATAATCAGTTATGAGCGGTTGTAGGAAAAACAGTGAAAATTTGAGTCGTGATGCACCACCTTAAAGTACTTTCTGCAATCACGCGGGCGAAGCCGCTGAGAGCAGCTAGTAATATTATAAAAGCGAAAGAGAGTATGTTTTTTTATTTGTTTGATTGTTATGTCTTCACGCCTAAATGGCAAAACCGATTTCGATGAATTTTGGTACAGAATTAGTTGGGACCCTGGAGACGGACATATGCTACATAGGATTTTTTTTTTAAGTGAAAAAGGGGGAGAAAAAGTGAAGTATATTAATAAACGCGGGCGAAGTCGCGGGTGAATGCTAGTATGACTTGCACACAACGCCATCTAGTCCCAAACTAAGCGAGCTTGCGGACGTCGAGCAATGGGTAGCTCGTCGTCCGGCCATCCGGTAACAAACCGGACCGAGCCCAATTGTTCACAGCTCATAGTGATCCACTTGCTCCTCAAAGAGATGTCAGCAAATTGTAGGGGCTCGGCGGAGCTGATGCCCGCTAGCTAGAACCGTGGGGAATTTCTGAAAAGGAAACGCGTAGTCGCGTGTACGAAAGGGCAACTGAAGGACACCGGTGTAGTTTTAGTCAGTAATAGTCTAACAAGCCCTTCCGCGCTACTCAGTAGGCACTTCTCCTTCTGGGTAGTGCGGATTGGATGATATCCACCCTTAAAAAAAAAGTCTCAATCTAAGCAGAGCTTGTGATATGAGTAGGTGCTAGATAACTAAATACTAATTATTTCTAAACAGTGTTTAATCCGTAAGCCACAGCGGGGCCTATAGCAAATTTTAGGTACTAAGGGGTCTACTAAATCTTTGTAGAATGAAAACGAATTAAAAGACTTTCAATTTTGCACAGGTCTAGACGGCGCCTGTATCTTGGGGACCGTAGTTGATTTAATTCATGAATCCCCAAGCGACCACCGGTGGCCGCGCATCTATTGTCTTACTATTGTGTCTCTAATTGACGGTATCTGAAGGGTTAAAACTGCTGTTATCCACTGGATATAATGTAACAAAAGGTACATAAAGTGATTTATTTTTAAGTATTTATCAAAATCTCTGGTTAATATTATATCTGGTAAATAATTAGGGGAAGTTTGAAAGTGGCGCCAGTGACTGAAAAGTTGAAAGGAAATCGGGAATGAAAAGGGAGTTAGTGATAGCGTGACGAGGGACAGGACAGAATGGAAGAAAACAACGTGCTGCGCCCCAAATAAAACGGGACAAGGGCAGGAAGATGATGAAATAATTAGGGTACAGATCTATTTGTATTTCTGTTTTATTAACCATAGAACTCTAGATATTTGTGAGTTACTATATGTTACTAAAACACTATCAACTAAATATTTGCATGCACTATCAACTAAAAATGTGAGTCATGATGCACCTTAAATGGCGGAATGTGTCTTTGCACTTGTCTTTTTTATGTTACATCTTTTGTACCTACCACATTTTACGCAAATAAATGATATTACGAGTATTATTACAAAAACAATATAAATAGGGCGACCTAGGAAGAAGTGGCGAGATGACCTGGATGCCTACCGCGGGGACTGGTTCGAGGTGGCTCGGGAAAAGAATGCCTGGAAGAAGTTGGGGGAGGCCTTTGCCCAACAGTGGGACAGTTTAGGCTAAAAAAATAAATTTAAAAAAAATAGTACTTACTTAGTAGGCACATTGATTTGTAACCGATGCTTTGGTAAAGTGAGTATTGTAGTGTTGCCATCCTCCTCCTGAAACAAACACAAGTATTAAGTCTTCCTTAATAATATTTGGCTGGCCTGTTGGTCTAGTGGTTAGTGGCCTTGACAGCTATGCCGAAGGTCGTGGGTTCGATTCCCACCCAGGCCAAATGTTTGTGTGTCATTTGTTCTGTGTCTGGGTGTAATTTATCTATAATATGTATGTATTTAGAAATGTATAAGTTATATAAGTATGTTTATCAGTTGTCTAGTACCCATAACACAAGCTCTGCTTAGCTTGGGACTGGACGGCGTTGTGTGATAGTTGTGGAATATTATTATTAATATATTACACAGCTCACACGAGTGCCACACACACCGATCTGGGTGTGTCAGTCTCCATACATTTTATATGGAAACTAGACTTGTAGAGCTACACTAGATTCACGCCACGCGACGTCGTTCTACGTACAAATTAGACGAGTTACACATCTGCGTAGGTCTAATGTAGTTCTAGCTTCAACACGAGAATTTATTTCTTAGTTATTTCATCATCATCAGCCATTTTAATGTTCCCACTGCTGGGATTCAGGGCTCCTCTCTAGGAGAGGGAATGGACCGTAATCCACCACGCGGGTCCAAGGCGGGTTGATGGAATGTCACATGTCTTCGAATTTTTGGTTCTAGGACATGCTGGTTTCCTCACGATGATGATGTTTTCCTTCAACTTTGAGAGAAGTGGTGATGAAATAAATTACACGAAGTAATGCGCCTGACTGGGTTCGAACCACCATTGCTCTTGGGGTTAGTTAGTTATAATATAAAAACAGGATATTATCTAATTGCGTGTAACTTGTACTCAGTTGTTCTATATTCATGCATTTTCCTGCCATTGTGACGTCATTGTATTCTATCAAAATAATATGTGTTGAGCGTCTAGTCTACCAACTGACCTCCACAACTTTAAGGAGGAAAACCGGTGCTCTTTGTCGGAACTGGTTGTGAAACTTTCTGGTTTTTAGGGTAACATGTAAAAACGGCAAAAACAGAACCCATAGGATCGCAGGACACGGTGGAGGAGTGCCCTGCCTGGGCAGAGCATCGCCGTGTACTTGTGGGAGCGATCATTGGCGGCAATCTCTCGTGCCGAGGACCTTGGTGCAGGCCATGGGCGGGAGCGAGGATGAGTGGCCGGCGGTCGCCTGCCTCTGCGAAGCAGTAATGCTAGCATCTGCACGACGATCGCATCAGGCAACGGCGCTCACTCCCCTGCCGCCACCGGGATTCCGATCGTGATTTCTGGTGGTTAGTCGCTGTCCGACCGTTCGGTAACAGTCCGGACTGAGCTCAAGTCGTTGACGGCGCGCATTGTTCCCGTGCGCCTCTAAGAGTTGTCAACCCAGGGCCCATAGGATCGCTTTGCAGACCATCTATCCGTCTGTTAAGAGCCTATTTCTCAGGAACGCGTGAAGGTATCAAGCTGAAATTACTACGGATACGTCACCGTCGTACTTACCTAATTAATGGAAGGAATTATGACGTGTAAATATATTTTGGAAGGTCGTAGAACACAATATAGGAAAAAATCTGAAAACTGTTACGTAGTTACACTACAAAAAAATATGTACTATTTTGCGATTCGGAAAAATCTTCGAGACTCGATAGGAGAATGAATTATTTACTTAAAGTTTACGGAACTCACAGTGCGCGTGTTCGGCTCACAACCGCAAGCAAGATAGTAGGTAAGATTTTAACCACAAGATCAATGAATACTTCAGAACACACAGAGACGCGACGCGAAGCTGCACTTTTTAGGTTAGTGATAAATTATGAAACATAAAAAAAATATATAATCAAGTTCAGGATTAACTTAACACCCTCACCCATGGCTCGGGCCAATTCTGCGTCTTCACTTCCGAACTTTCTCCACTTGTATCAAAATGTACTACTACACTTTAGTAACATCTCCAATATTGAACAAGAGCGGACTCGGGAGAGAATGTCTAGGGTTGACGTCCTCACCTAAGGCTCGGGCGAATTCCACCTCGTCACTTCCAAACTTTCTCCACTTTTATCAAAATGTACTACTATACCTTAGTAACATCTCCAATGGTGAACAACAGCGGTGTATGCGGCGGCACCAAGCTCGTCTTGTACACAGCTAGGGCGCGGCGCTCAGTGGAGTGAAGGCCCCCGAAGTAACACAGGAGGGATGGTCCAGGGTTACCTTAACACCCTCACCCACGGTTCGGGCCAATTCTGCCTCTTCAATTCCGAACTTTCTCCACTTGTATCAAAATGTACTACTACACCTTAGTAACATCTCCAATACTGAACAAGAGCGGACTCGGGAGAGAATGTCTAGGGTTGACGTCCTCACCTAAGGCTCGGGCGAATTCCACCTCGTCACTTCGAAACTTTGTCCACTTGTAACAAAATGCACTAGTATACCTTAGTAACATCTCCAATGGTGAACAAGAGCGGCGTATGCGGCGGCACCACCCTCGTCTTGTACACAACTAGGGCGCGGCGCACCGTGGAGTGAAGTACCCCCGAAGTAACACAGGAGAGATGATTCAGAGTTAACACCCTCACCTAAGGCTCGGGCGAACCCCACCTCATCACTTCGAAACTTTGTCCACTTGTAACAAAATGTACTACTATACCTTAGTAACATCCCCAATGGTGAACAACAGCGGCGTATGCGGCGACACCACGCTCGTCTTGTACACAACTAGGGCGCGGCGCTCCGTGGAGTGAAGGCCCCCGAAACACAGTAGAGATGGTCCACAGTTAATACCCTCACTTACGGCTCGGGCGATTTACACCTCATCACTTCGAAACTTTGTCCACTTGTAACAAAATGTACTACTATACCTTAGTAACATCTCCAATACTGAACAAGAGCGGACTCAGGAGAGAATGTTTACGGTTGACATCCTCACCTAAGGCTCGGGCGAATTCCACCTCGTCACTTCGAAACTTTCTTCACTTGTATGAAAATGTACAACTATACCGTAACATCTCCAATGCTGAACAACAGCGGTGTATGCGGCGGCACCACCCTCGTCTTCTACACAACTAGGGCGCGGCGCACCGTGGAGTGAAGTACCCCCGAAGTAATACAGGAGAGATGATCTAGAGTTAACACCCTCACCTACGCTCGGGCGAATTCCACTTCTTCACTTCCAAACAGACCACTTGTATCAAAATGTACAACTATACCTTAGTAACATCTCCAATGCTGAACAACAGCGGCGTATGCGGCGGCACCACGCTCATCTTGTACACAACTAGGGCGCGGCGCTCCGTGGAGTGAAGTACCCCCGAAGTAATACAGGAGAGATGATCTAGAGTTAACACCCTCACCTACGCTCGGGCGAATTCCACTTCTTCACTTCCAAACAGACCACTTGTATCAAAATGTACAACTATACCTTAGTAACATCTCCAATGCTGAACAACAGCGGTGTATGCGGCGGCACCACGCTCGTCTTGTACACAACTAGGGCGCGGCGCTCAGTGGAGTGAAGGCCCCCGAAGTAACACAGGAGGGATGGTCCAGGGTTACGCTTCTGTATGTCCTTGTTGACGCTCTCTGTGCCTATGTGGGCTCTGTCTCCGGTACTATGGATCAAACGGTTAGGTAAATAAATTTTAGATTATTTTAAGAAAACTTACAGCTAATGCAGGGTGTATGGGACAGCCCCCCATAAACTTTAATGGCTTGCTTAGTAGACGAAACTGAACAACCTTCCACAAAATGTTTTTTCAGGAAACAAAAAAAAAACAGCCTCACCATACAAAATTAAAAACTTGATTGGACAGTTCGTATGGAGACGCCGGTTTTTTTTCGTTTCCAGAAAAAAAAAAAATTGGAATGTTGTTCAGTTTCGTGTACCTACTCAGAAAGTCCTTAAAGTTTGTGGAGGGCTGTCCCTTACACCCTGTATATTAGAGTCAAAAAATCTTTATGTTTACAAACTGTGTACGTATATTTGTTACTTCTTCGCGCTCCAACGGCTGAAAGGACCTTTTAATTACCCAAGTCGGATTGGCACGACAAGCGTTATCGTGTCCTATTCGCCAGGGTCGTGTGTTTGCGACGGGGTACTCTATCTCGTTTAGCTTTTTAATCCCCATTGGTTTTTTTTTTTTGGGGTAAAAATCATCCAAATGACATCGCCCACCCTTGGGCAGAGCGGAGATAGTGTCATACTCTAATTGACTAAAAAAATGCACCCCGTTACTTCTTGCCTTTCATACAATTAAAAGACTACTAAAAAACCTAAGGCTTATGCGTCTTCTGGCCGACGCCACACTAGTTGTATATTATTGAACTGTGTGTTTTGGTGTACAATAAAATTTATTCTAGCATAGCATAAACAGCCTGATAATGTTCCCACAGCTGGGACCACAGATATACATAGACATAGATAACGCAAGAGCAACTACTTCGCGTGCCTAAATGCGTGCCTAGCTTACGTACAAAAATCGTAAGTGGCCACTTTCACGCTCAGTCTGCATCGGTATCGGTGTATAGCGCTAGTCAGACGTCAGTTATATGCGTAATTTATTTAAAAAAATATTATTTTTAACCTAATAGCCTTTGTAATACCTGGTAATACCAAATATGAGCAAAATAAAACATTCGAATTACATAATAGGTAGGCAAAAAATATATTTGTGGCTGGGACTCAGGCTCCCGCTCTAGGATGGGAAGTTTATTCTATACTAATGACTTACCTAGTAACAACATCAACAGCAGTCTTCAGCTTCCCCTTGGTCTTGACCGTCTTCCTCGTGGTGAGCAGCGCATCGGCCCCGGACAGCATGACCCCGCACGCGAGCTCGTCGATGTCGGAGAAGCGCCGCAGCTCATCAGCTTCTGTCGCGGCCGCCACCACGCCGCACGACAGTAGCTGCTCCAGGTGTAGCTCGGAGAGAGCTGGAAGATTGAATAGCTGTTAGTTTAAGTTTTCATGTGGACGGAGAGGGAGTTCGCCCGATATGGTAAGGCTGGAAAAAGCAGCTTTTTTTTGAGCAGTAAAATCAAAATCAATCAAAGCATTTATTTTAAATAGACCATTTGCAGGCACTTTTGAATAGTCAAATGTCGGTCAGTCCAAGAAAAGTGAAGCTAATTTGCACGTTCCAAAGCGTAGATCTCTATGGAGAAGAACGTGCAAGAAACTCCATGGACACTCTTTTAAATCAAATTATGTGTTACATATAATGCTTGGTTACATATTTCTTGATGCTTCTTTTATGTGAGCACAATGTAGATGTTAAATAAAAAGTAAAAATAATAATTAAAAGATAGAAACTGAATTAAGCCATCGTCGCCAATCGTCAAATAACTCCTTTTAATGTGGGTAGAGTGAAAGGGAGTATCAGACTTTTACTGACCAAAACCTACCCCTGATTCTACAGTGGCCCTTTGCGTGCCAGGGACAATCTTACAATGTGTTTGCATTGACATCATATTTATGTAAGTGTCCTCGCATACGGGCCAGAAAAAAGCCGATTCAAGCTTCTTTTTGAGGTCACCTTTTTTCTTGGCTGCTATTCGTAGATATTCAGATTTTGTATATGAGTCAACAAAGCCTCAACGTAGTCTTACTAAGAAGTATCAAAGTAATTAGGTTGTTATTGATACGTACATCTAATAAACGCAAGTCGGTCCCCCCTTAGGGTGTGTTTCTCGCAGTATCTGTCGGACGCCACGCGCCCACCTTCCTGTGAAAATCTCTCGAACTCGCACTGTAGCCAGTACAGTGCCGAGTAGTCTGATGTAGGACTGTAGTTGCGTTTTATTTCACGGATTTCTGAAACAATAATGAAGATAACGTGAGATTAATTTGTTTAAGCCTGAATGCCAGTGCATATAACCGAAGCACATACAATTTAGTAACTTAAAAAAAACTGACCAAACGTGTAAATCGGACTTGCACAAGAAGGGTACCATATATTAAAATCGAGCCAAATCAAAAGAAGTCGCCGGCATAACAAAATAACGTTTCCTATATGGGAACTCCTGTTTTCTTTTAATTTTATGTACAACCGAAATATACATTCTGTGAAAATTTCGACTATCTCTTACGGTTTATAAGATACAGCTGATAGATTGACAGATGGACAGACAGAAAGAGCGACGGTAGAATGGACAGCGGGGGCTTAGTAATTGGCTTTTGGCACCTCGGCGATATTAACAAACCGCCGACGATGCAGCACGAGGCGTCAAAGTTTTGTTAGCTAAATTTAGACTATATTTTACGTTTACGGAGCGATTACGCAGCGTTATCACCGCGTATTGGGTCTACTATAAATCGAATTTATGTTGCGTGTATATATATACTCTTACTGTTGCGTTTACGCTGCGTTTTGTTAAGTTTGTTTCTTACCATCTCTTCTCTCGGCGGCATTAACAAACAGCTCAATGTTACTCGCACAGTGCGCCACCATGTTAGCGACTGCCACCACGTTGCCTACCACCGCAGAGTGTAGCAAACTGCGGCCTAAGCGAGGGTGAAGAGTCAGTGATGACAGGAGGCTGCCGAGGCGGGTCAACTGTTCTTGGGGGGTTAGAGCGCCTGGGGAAAGAAATAAAGATAATCTAATATATAAAATTTCCATGCCACAATGTTAGTTACCGTACTCCTTCGAAAGGGCTTTTATATGCGTATTCAGTAGATCTGAGAATCGGCTACTATTTATTTTCCATACCCCTAAGTGATAAGGGTTGTTCACCCTTAAATTTTTTATTTTTATTTTTGGACGAATTTTTTTGTTTTAATTTTTTTATATTGTGGCATTAAAAAATACATACAACCTTAAATTTTTACTTTTCTATCACCAACCCCTATTTCTTTTATAGCAAAAAATAATTTATAATGAAAAACAACTTTTGCCGGGTCAGCTAGTATTATCATGCTATATATACAGGGTTATTTGTAAAACACTAACAACCTTGAAGGACTGTATTACTAACATCATAAACAACAACTATTGTTTTATGACCTTTTACATCTATACATTCAGTCAAAAAAGTATCGGGAATGGATGATTTGTTTATGGTTCCAGATTCAAATTTTTGTTTTTTTTGTAGTTGTTAGATTGGCACAACTGTTTTCCATTTTGGCGCGGAGTTTGAGTTGCATCTGTTATTTATATTAAATACAGTGCTGGTTTTAGTAATATCATATATAGTGTGTATTGCGAATTTCATAATGGACAAAAATATCGAACAAAGAGTTTGTCTTAAATTTTGCATCGCCAATGGAATTTCGTGTTCGGAGTCACTGGAAATGTTACAGAAGGCTTACGGTGAATCGACTTTATCAAAAACTCGTGCTTATGAGTGGTTCAAAGCGTTCAAAAGCGGTCGAGATGTGATGGAAGATTTGCCTCGCTCTGGTAGGCCGTCAACGTCTGCAACTGAAGTTAACATCGCAAAAGTGAAGGAAATAGTGACTGAAAATCCCCATTCAACTCTGAGAGAGATAGCCGCCGAACTTTCTGTATCTCACGAGTCGATCCGTACCATTTTAACTAATCATTTGGGTATGAAACATGTTGCTGCTCGGCTAGTCCCAAAAGATCTGAATTTTCTCCAAAAACTCAATCGCATGAAAGTCGCTGAGGACATGCTAGAACGAGTCAGTTCGGACCCAACATTCATGAAACGCATTGTTACTGGTGACGAGACGTGGGTTTACGAGTTTGACATGCAAACTAGTCAACAAGCTTCGGAGTGGCGCCTTCCAACTGATCCGAAACCGAAAAAACCACGCCAAAGTCGATCAAAAGTCAAAGTCATGTTGACTGTTTTCTTTGACTATCGCGGTGTTGTGCACTCTGAATTCTTACCGGAAGGTCTAACGGTAAATAAAGAATATTATTTGAGCGTTATGCGGCGTTTAAGAGAGCACATTCAACGAAAAAGGCCAGATTTGTGGAAATAAAATTCTTGGATTTTGCACCACGACAATGCGCCTTCGCACAAGGCTATCATTGTGAACGAATCTTTGACCAAACACTCAACAAATACCATCCAGCAACCACCATATTCACCAGATATGGCTCCTGCTGACTTTTTTCTTTTTCCTAAACTTAAATTACCACTTCGTGGCACTCGTTTTCAATCGATAGAAGACATAAAGGAGAATTCGCGGCGAGAACTGAACTCAATTCAGGAAGCAGCGTTTAAAAAATGTTTTGATGAATGGATTATTCCTTGGCGCAAGTGTATCATTTCTAAAGGAGCATACTTTGAAGGTGATAAAATAAATTTGGATGAATAACAGACATTTTGTGTATTATTGATCTTTTCCCGGTACTTTCTTGACAGAGTAGTATATAAAAATGAATCCCGTTTTCCGTTGTCACGACATAGCATGAAAACGGCTTTACCGATTTGGCTGATTTTTTTTTTGTGATTGTTATTGTGAGGATAAGGTTCTTATGGAAAAAAAAATTAGGGTAGTTAAATTAGAGTAGAGTAGGGTAGAGTAGGGTAGATTAGGGTAGATTAGGGTAGAGTAGGGTAGAGTAGGGTAGAGTACGGTAGAGTAGGGTAGAGTAGGGTAGAGTAGGGTAGAGTAGTGTAGAGTAGAGTAGAGTTGGGTATAGTAGGGTGGAGTAGGGAAGAGCGGGAGCGAAGCCGCGCGGGCAAAAGCTAGTAACATAATATATTTACCAAAAACAATCCTTCAAGATTTCGTTGTTCTATCTAACAGATTTCAACTCTATATTTTGTATCTATTTACGCCTCCCGCACACTGTTCTCGTAGTAATAGTAAGCAGGCTTTCGAAACATTGTCATCACACCTAGCACATTAGCCAACGGTATCCTAAAGATGATATCAGAAAGGCCGGAGTCTGCAGTGCTGGGGAGGCTTATCCAACTGCATGTAAGGTGACGCTTTTTTGTATTTGAAATTCCATGACATTTGAAATATTTTGATATTGTTGACATTTTGAAACCATGAATGCTGTAATACTAACATAGTTTTAAGACCATTGTTACTAACAATACTAACATAGATTTTAAGACCTATCTTACTAATAATTCTATGGACATTATTTTTTAGTCTGCAATAAATATATTTTATTTATTTATCTATACTAATATTATAAAGAGGTAAAATTTGTAAGTTTGTAAGTTTGTATGTAGGGGGTAATCTCTGGAACTAATAATCCAATTCTAAAATTTTTTTTACTGGCAGAAAGCTACATTATTCCTGAGTGCTATAGGCTATAAATTGTTTCTATAGCATGTATATTAACCGAGCTATCACAACTTTTGTCTAGCAAGTCGGAAAAAAATACCTCATAAAATAGAATTATTTGCGTGCGCTGCCTAAACAGTTGCTTAAAATTAAAAACAATGTATGGCTACCTGGTTCGTCTTAATTATTTCTACAAAAAAGTCCGCGGTACCATATCTCTATCTTTTATATTTCATCTTTTATACTTCTTTTATTGCATTAAAAATATATTTTTTCGGCATACTTACGTTTGGTTGATTATTTGAGCAACAAAATATTAATTCTTATGACAATAAATTATTTCAGTATCACAAGAACATTATACAGATAAGATTTGCCATTTACAGCATAGCAATTGGTCATACAGTTTCGAAGATAATATAAAATTACTAAAACGCAAAATGCCCCTAGCGTAACTTTCATTGTGCAGACGTTTTACCTATTTTTTTTTATGGTGGGCAAAAATCATCTTATGACAACCCCCGCCCTTGGGTGGAGCGAGAGATAGTGTCAGACTCTAACTGACCAAAAAACCCACCCCGTTCCTTCTAGCCTTCAAACCAGGGCACGAGTTCCCTTTTGGATAACCCTGGACCCGGTAGGCTTCGACCCAGCTGGGCCTGTGCTGTTGCTGACAACTTCTTGAGGCGCGCGGGAACAGTGCGCGCCGTTGACGTCTTGGGCTCGGTCCATTACCGGACGATCGGACAGCAAGCTACCCATGGCTCGCCGTCCGCGAGCCCGCGTCTACGGTGGCCGGAAATCGGGATCGGAATCCCGGCGGCGGCGGCGGGGGCGCCGTTGCCTGATGCGGTCTGCCTCCGCCTTTGCTAGCATTACTGCTTCGCAGAAGGAGGCGACCGCCTGCCATTCCTCCTCGCTAAGGACCATGGCCTCAACTAGAGCCCGCCGAGAGAGGTGTCCGCCGCCGATCGCCCCCACGTGGGCACGGCGATGCTCTGCCCAGGCAGGGCACACCTCGACTGTGTGCTCCACCGTGTCCTCCGGGCGTTCCGCACAGTGGCGACACTCGGGCGTCTCTTCCGCTTTAATTCGGTGCAGGAACCTCCCGAACTTGCCATGTTCGGTGAGGACCTGTGTCATGCGGAAGGTAAGGACGCCGTGAGGCCTTTCCAGCCACGCCTCAAAGAGGGGACTTACCGCCATAATTGTGGCGTGCCCAACGTTTCACCTTTTTGCCCATAGATGGCGTTCTGCAATTACGTAATTTTTCTGAATCGCGGTGTTAAGACTTTCTGTGGATTGATGACCCTCTCGAATTATTATGCCCACGTTGTCGTTAGTTGGAGTTCTTCTGTCAGTTGCTTATTGGTTTCGGTTGTTTCGTTCGTATGGTTATTGTTGTTGATAGATATCTCATAATCGAAAATATCGTAATTTCGTTGTACGTTTTTGTATGTTCGTAGTTTCGTACTTCGTTCTATCGTAATAATCGATACGAGTTATTCGATATTACGATTGTTTGGTTTTGTAAAGGCGGACGGTGTTCGAGTCGCTCTCCTTTTGTTCATAATTGTTTTCAAGTCTGTGCGTAGTTTGTTGAGAGCATGTCTAAAAGGAAATCTCAACTGTCCCGGCAGACATCACAGACAAGAGCCGCTCGAGTACGCCGTACGGAAGAATCTGCCCCTGAAAATGAGCAGCGCCTCTCGAGAAATAGAGAATATATTTCGCAAGCACGCGCTAGAGAATCTAGCTCCGAGCGCTCACAGCGCCTCGCTAGCCAAAATGTGAGGACATCGCGGGCCCGTGCTCGAGGAACTAGCGCTGAACGTGCGCACCGTCTATCTGAGTTAAGGCAGCATGTCTCTGAGACAAGGGATAGGGAGACTAGCGCTAAACGCTCGCGGCGGCTTGGTAGGTAAAATGTCATAACATCGCGGGCCCGTGCTCGGGAATCTAGCGCTGAACGTGCGCAGCGTCTATCTCATTTAAGGCAGCATGTCTCTGAGACAAGGGATAGGGAGACTAGCGCTGAGCGCTCGCAGCGGCTCGCTAGGCAAAATGCCATAACATCACAGGCCCGTGCTCAGGAATCTAGCGCTGAACGTGCGCATCGTCTAATCGAGTGTAATCTTATTTTAAAACAAGAAATTTTCCGCGGACGAAGTCGCGGGCAGAAGCTAGTTTATTATAAACAACGTGGGGCAAATATTTCTGGGTGGTTGTAAAAAAAAATCTACGGCTAAGGCAGGAGTTCCGCTCCTTCAGGCCTCCTCTCTAGGAGAATGGACCTATCTACCACGCGGGCCCAGTGCGGATTGGTGGTTGTCGCAAGTTCTACGATATCTAGGAAAGGCTTCCTCACGATGTTTTCTACCAACGTTTTAGAGAGCAGTGGTGATGAAATAAATTACACAAAGTAATGCTCCTGGCTGGGTTTGAACCCATGATGTACAAGTCGGGGTTGTTACCATGAGGCATCACTGCTAAATAATTTTAGACTTACCTAAATCAATAAGATCATTGACAGCAAAATTGATAGATTTTTGACTAGGAGGCTCCGGCAGTTGAGACAGGAAGTTCGCTATTTTCTCATTGGGAGCGTACGACTTGCAATCTAATACAGTTTGCACGAGGGGTATCCTGGAAAAGAGCATCGAAGATATTATTCACAAAAATTCAATAATCATAATCTGTATGTATAGTATAAGTATGAATACAGGGTTATTTGTAAAACACTGGCAACCTCGCAGGACTATGTTACTAACATCATAAACAACAATTTTTGTTCTATGACTTTTAAAAATTTAACATATTTTTGTTCATCAGATTTACATACAAAAATAAAAATAAATAAATCAATGTTCTAAATATTACGAATCCTATGCGAAGCAAGCGATAATACAATAGCGGAGGGGAGGGGTTTGGTCGGCGGGGGTGTTTAATGCGCTAGTGTCGCGTTAAGCACCCCCGCCGAATAGAACCAGGAAATATTGAAGGATTGTTTTTCGTAAATATATTATGTTTTGAAAAAAGTCATAGAACAATTTATGATCTTAGCAATACAGTCCTGCAAGGTTGTTAGTGTTTTACAAATAACCCTGTATGTAAGTAGTTAAAGGCTTTTCAAAAAGATCATTTATAGAAGCCGGAGGTCGTAGGTTTGATTCCCACCCAGGACAATTGTTTATGTGATGAGCATGCTTATTTGTTCTGTGTCTGGGTGTAATTTATCTATAATATGTATGTATTTAGAAATATATAAGTATGTTTGTCAGTTGTCTAGTACCCATAACACAAGCTCTGCTTAGCATAAGACTAGATGGCGTTGTGTGATAGTTGTGGAATATTATTATTATTTAATCCGAGTACTGCGTTTTGTTACATCGATGGCTTAGAGTGAATACGCCGCAACTTTTCAGGAGACACAAAAGCCAAATATGTTATATTTCAAGGCATTTACCTCAATATTTCAGGCGTTGTGTGCGCGGCGAATTCTGCTTCTTTCTCTCGGGTATACAATCTATAACAGTGACCTGAAAACACATAGCAAATACTAATCACAATAAATAGACACATATTCCTTTAATCCTTTGCACTTAAGCTTAAACGGATTTGATTTGGCACACAGGTAGACACTATAGTACACACGGTAGTAATATTGTAAGAGCAATAGTAGATTATGTGACTAGGGGATAAAGCAGTGTCGCGGGCGGCATGTTGAATTCCGAACCAAACGAAGGTGGCTAAGTTTAATCCCGAACGACAGTGAGGGATTAAAATAATTCGCTCGCAATGCTCCGGAGTTCATAATATTAATCCAAATTCAAATTTCATTATTCCTAGAGATGGAATGACTTGCTTTAGGTGAAGGTTGTATGACATATGAAAGGAAAATTATCGAGCAGATAGTGTAAAAAAAGTTTTATGTATGTTATTAAGTGTGTGGGTATGTTAGTTACTCCTTCACGCTAGCGGCTGATTGGGAAAAAACTTTAAATGACTATAGCTGCAGATTGTTCAATAGAGTTGTCAAGAGAGAGATTTTAATCAGTAAGTGTCCCTTTCGCTTTACCTAAAGCGGGAGAGCTCATTTGATGATTTCCCACGTAAAAAAGGGTATATACCTTATTCATAAGATGCAGTCCTTGCACGAGCAAGTGCGATTCGGTCTCACACACTGAGGGTTCCGTACAAAATAACCTATTCAAATTAATACCCGAATCGAGTCTGAAAGATTTAGCGAATCGCAGAAAAGTATTTTTTATAAAAGAAAGAAAAACATTTTATTCACGCGAAATAAGACGCATACTTATGCGACGTAAATGCAAATTTACTATACTTGTGCTATAAGATCTTGCTTTATGCCAAATTTCAGGTTTCTGCGTCAACGGGAAGTACCCTAGAATTTTAAGTCCCTTAAGAGTGTCGGAATATACGTTTTTTGAGACATAAATACACGTATCTTTTTTGCGTTAACTTAGAAGTTTAATTTTTTCACAGCATGTAGAGACCGCAGACATGAGTTTAGGCTTTTAATATCAACTCACCTACACTAACCTTTACGCGAACTCGAGATAAAGGGTCTGAATAGACAAAAACACAGATAGACAGACGGACAACAAATTCCTTTTGATGCAAGGAATCCTAAAAATTGATGTTATACCTGGCTGCACTCTTCCAGCACGACCCGTTCTCTGCTTGGCACTGGCCTGGGACACCCAAACTGTTTCTAAACTTGCTGTGCCTATAATGAAAAAAAAACAACGTGTGAATCAGGGATATTATAGATATGAATTAGGGATATTATCGACTGGCCTTTGGTCTAGTGGTTAGTGGCCCTGGCTGCTATGCCGGAGGTCGCAGGTTCGATTTCCACCCAGAACAAATGTTTGTATGATAAGTTTGATTATTTGTTCTGTGTCTGGGCGCAATTGATCTATAATATGTATGTAGTTAGAAATATATAAGTATGTTTATCAGTCGTCTAATACTCATAACACAAGCTCTGCTTAGCTTGGGACTTACCTTGGGCGTTGTGTAATAGTTGTGGAATGTTACTATTACTTACCCGTTCCATCTTTGATTCTATTCTCCTTATGTGCTCCACTGTCTATCACATAGACAACATCGGGTATAGTGATAGATGTTTCTGCTACATTTGTGGCCAGTACTATCTTGCGGATACCTCGCGCTGGGGTGGAGAACATTTTAGCTTGGTCAGATGTTGATAATCTATAAAAAATGGACTAGGTTAGGAAGACACATTATCGACATCAGGAATGTTATGGATACAAAACAGTATCCCTAGCCAAGTTGATTATCTGCAACCGTTAACGCTAGTATAAATCTTCAAATGTACGGGAATGACGTCATCTCAACGCTTAGTCCAATGGTCAGAACTAAAGAATCGGGGCCGTGGCCAACTCGAAGCGTCCGACTTAAGAGAAATGGTTGTAACCACATTCTTTCTTCAAAAGACCATCTGAGACACTGATCTGCATGGTTCTCATATGATTTGACCATTACATGTTCCTTTACTGTATGGGCTTTAAAAGAGACTTTGACCCCTGAGTTTATTTCGGTGTTTCTTCTCAGGGTAGTCAGCTAGGGAACACCGGCCTCATCTAGTTTAAACTGACTGAAAACAAAATTGACGTGTAAAAGTGTTTTTTTTTTTAAAACCTATTTGCAAATTAAATATCATTTATTTATCATTTATCATTTGGTGTACGGGGGTGGCGGTGGTATATGGTGGTATTTGAACTGTGAAAAAAAAAGAAACTTATTCAAGTCTTACCTAGAATGTACAGGCAATATCATATGCATAGAAGATTGTCCGTAGTGTTCATCTAGCAGTTGTTTGGTCAATTTAATGTCAGACCAGCCCGGGAGGAAAACTAGTATAGCGCCTTCTTTTTCCGTTTTATCAATACCTTTTATTACTTCGGTTACCTGAAATTGGAAAGATTTACATGTTTTATAAAGTCTTATGGGTAAAATTGTCAGTCAGACATCGATGAGGAGTTTTTCATCGACATGCTCCTAAATGTCTGTCTACAGAAAAAAGAAAAGAGTTGCCTACTCTAGCAAAATGGTTTGCACGAAATGCGAAACGAAATCGATTTTAATGGTAGTTGCAACACTTTTCGGAGAATTATGAGGATGGTATGGGATTTTATAAAAAAAAATCCAGGTCTAAAAGGAAAGGATTAATCCCTAATATTAAGGATTAATCTCCCTAATATCTTAATATTAGGAAGATTAATTGATGTTTCTTTTTCTAATTGGTGTTTGTTTAATTACTTATAATTTCATTGCTAAAAATATAGCAACACTGTTTTTCCGTATTGCCAACATTACTGCGAAGGAACTTCTTATGTGAAATGCACTCTAGCAGCTGCCAGCGGCTTCGCCCCACGTAATAGTAGAAATTATCCCAAGGGAACATACTGTCAGGGTAAAAAGTATTCTATGTGCTATTTGAGGACATGGTCTTTCCGTGCACACGTTGTTCAAGTTTCACTAAAATCCATTCAGCTGTTCGAGCGTCAAGAGGTAATAAACATACACAAACACACACCATCACACACGCTTGCAAACATTTGCCTTTTTTTTTGGTGGGTAAAAATCATCCAAATTACATTCCACGCCCTTGGGTGGAGCAGGAGATAGTGTCAGATTTTTACTGACAAAAAAACCCACCCCGTTCCTTCTTGCCTTTTATACCGGGGCTGAGTTACCTTTCGGAGCTAACCCAGGCCCCAGTAGGCTTCGACCCAGCTGGGCCCCTGCTGTTGCTGACAATTCCTCGAGGCGAGCGCGAACAGTGCGCGCCGTCGACAACTTGGGCTCGTTCCAGACAGTTACCGGACGGTCGGACAGCGAGCTACCCATTGCTAGCCGTCCGCAAGCCCGTGCCTACGATGGCCTTAAGAATATTTTTAGTGCGAAGTGTAATCTGATGATTTTTTTTATTTGTTACAGAATTGACGGTGAAACTAAGTGTAAGATTAATAGGATATGCTTACCTCTTGGCATTTGACTATAGGTTTGCCCTTAATTTTGTTACAGTTCTCCGCAGTGTAAGACAAGTTTAGCCGGAACTTTTTCTGTATGTCTTCTAAATACGAGACTTCTACTGGAAACGTTCTGCCGGGAACCTCTATGACTGGACAGGGATCGAAATAGCTGTGAAAGTAAAATAAGCGTTGTTTTTTTATTATAATATAGTATAATGGTAAAAAATACTAATATTAAGGACTACGCACGCCTAATTATAGGTGAGTATAAACTACAACATTTACTTGTAACAGAACAACGAGCCGCTCTATGATATGTTTTAGTGTATCATCCTTTTACGAACGAAACGTCGAGCACGCTCGCCTCTTTGTTACAAACTAACGAACATATTGGTGTAACATTTCGTCGAGCCACGAGTGCAGGCGATGCGCGGTTGCTGGGTGACATTTAAAAAAAATGAACGCAAGGTACAACGAAATGTTGGTAAATGCACATTCGCTGTGAGCATTTACCCGTAACATAACGCCGAGCATTCGCAGGAACGTTACATTACATGGAAATGCTCCAGAAAATGTTGTAATCTATACTCACCTTTACAGTTAAAAGTTTTTATTTAATTCTTAATGCCATATTATGCTGGTTTGGAGGTATGCGGAACAGAGAGTAAAGTCTCGCAAAACGTTGAAAAGGGAGGATCCTCCGACCAGGCAGGTTTTATGGCCTGGTGGGCAACTGCCCGATAGTTGATTTCAAAATGTCGTATATGTTCAAATTGCGCGGAGAGCTTTACTTGCGCCATGCAGGATTTCTTTCTTCCTAGTTCTTATGTGGTGCCATAGATGTCGCTACACTGGCAATGTACGAAAGTATTTTTTAAATATATGGGTATAATATAGTTTCAAAACCCGCAAAGTTCGTTTTTTTCATGTCGCAATATATTTATATCTCTAGCACCTCTATTTATTTCTGAAACTTACAGTATACTTTCAAGTGTATACTGTTTGTTTTCTATTGGACATAGCTGTGAATGGTAAGATCTGTCGCGTAGCGTTACGCTAATTCAGGAAAGCTATTTCAGGAACGCAAATTCTATGGCAACGGTAACTCTTTCAATCAATCCCGTAAATCGAGCTGGTGTTCTATACCTCTAATACCCACCTAGTAAAAACTCCAGTATCTAGCGTAGCGCTCATCACAACAACTTTGAGTTCAGGATTGATATCCAGCGCCCTCTTTAGTAATAACAATGTAACGTCAGTATTTACGTCACGTTCATGAGCCTCGTCTATGATAACGTGGGTACAGCCTTCGAGACCTGCAGACAAAGTTCAATTTACAACGTTATGTGTATGGTGATAGAATTTATTTTAGAATGGCAGGTGCATGAAATAAGGTCGATTTTAGAATGACGAATATTGTTGGGTTACTTAAACAAGCTCTGGTTGCAAGCTGGAAAATATGTGTGATTGTAATTTCTACAAATACAAACTTTATGGTTATGATAACAAGGTTGAATTTCGTTTTAGAATATAAAAGGTCATAAAACCAATTTGTTCACCTAGGAAGAGGTACAGTTGCGATTTTAATCTTTATACTTATGTAGACTAGATTGATTTAAGAATGATTGAAATACCAATTGAGTAACAAAAGAAAATGAATCCTATACAATGGAATTAAGCTATATTTTTCCTTGTATTGTCAACATACCAGGATTAGTCTGTAACCTCCTTAGTAAAACTCCTGAAGTACAGTAAAGTATAGAACCTCCAGGAGGTTTCGGAGGTTTCGAGTGTAATCGCACTTGATAGCCTATTGATTCTCCAACCTGGAAAAACAATTAAGAATTATAATCCGGAGTTGATTTTAAGTCCAATCTAAAAACCCCTCGAGCGCCAGGGGGTGATTAAACCCGGAAAATTGCCGTGTTTACGTAAATCACCAAAAAAAATTAATAAAAATAAATTTTCTGATTTTTTTCTACGAAAATCAAATAATATAATATATAAGAAGACTGGCATTTTTTTTTCACACATATTTTAAAAAAGCTAAGTTGGACACCATCGACACTAAGTAGAAAGAAGAAAGAAGAAGAAAGAAAACTATTTATTTGGCATACACACTCGTAGATACACACAATGTAGTAACAACATGTAGACACTAATATTTTATGAAAGAAAGAGACAACTAACAATGTGTGTCTCGCGGTGGCGCCAAAGAACAGAACACGTAAGTAGAACACAGGTCACGATGGTGTCAAAGCGGGCATTAGGAGTCTGCGCACATTTATGTACAGGAGCAAAACAATCTCTCAGCCACCTAGATGGTCCAGTGACCATGTATGTGTGCGGACAACCAGTTACCATAACAAGCTTATAACTTTGTGATTTTTCATGATATAGTTATGAAATTTTTTACGTAGATTAAAAATAACTAGGCTCGTGTTTCGGGTTTATTTAAATAAATATACCTCTTCCCCCATTTCACTGGCAACTCTTTCAGCCAATCCCATGGCGGCCACGCGCCGCGGTTCCGATACTATCGCCGAAGTCTTAGCGCCGTATTCACGAAGTATCGCGGCAGGCGCGCGAGTCGACTTGCCGCAACCCGCCGCTCCTACTATGACTGTCACCCGGTTTTGCTCGATTGTTGATGTAATTTGTTCTCTGGAATTATAAGAATTGTTTTTTTTCTTTGGTACATATCGAACCTTCTCAGGAAGAATGTCGTAAGTGACAATTGTGTAAAATTGCCCCAGTGCGTGTGAAATTAGTTAGTTAGCCCATTTATGTCCCACGGCTGGGCGAAGGCCTCCCTCTTCCTTGTCCACACACGTCTGTCTTCGGCCATTGCGGGCCAGTCCCTCCAGTATTTATCAAGCTCATCTCTCCACCTTCGCCTTGGTCTGTTTCAATGGGACCCAATAAGTGGCTCTTTTAGCCCACAGACCATCCGTGTGAAATATAAAAAGTGGTAATGTCATCCATTGCAGCTGGTCTACATAATGAAAGCGCAAGTATTTAAAAAGCAAAAGTGAAAATCCACTTTCGATCACCAAAAATCTCTCGCTTAACACTTTTACTACTTCATACGTCACTCTGACGTATGCGGGAAAGTTCGGCGCAGCAAACGAAACTGAAAGTGATCGCGAAAGTCTACGATGATGCGATTTACGTCGTCGAAAGCGTATGACGCGCTCTACGTCGTACAGACGTATACGTCAGAATGACGTAGTATCAGCTGACAATGGAGAGTGAAACTTTCGATTTCATTTCGGTTTCGATTTCGTTTGCGTGACGCGAATGACGTTGGAGTGACTGTTGCATTTGTTGAAGACCTGACGTTGTTACTACGTAGTATGTCTTTGTGATCTACTTTGTGAATAGAGAAGGGATATTGGTGAAGAGTTGTGTGCGGTTGTCACTCTAGCGGGGTTACCATGACGTTCAAAATAAGATTGTTTTAATCTTGTTTCAATGTGGGTAAGAGATGGCGCTAGAGAAACTGTATAGCTCTGTTTCTTACCCACACTGAAGCAAGATTAAAATAAGATTAACTTAATCCGAAAGCTCTAGACCTAGAAGTCTAGTCTTTATGCCCTACCCACCGACAATCCGTTGTACAAGCAAATCTATAAGTCTACCCAAAATCAAAAGTGAAGTCATCAGTCAATTCTACCATAAAGAGTACATCAAAATTTTCTTCATAGGATCTACAGTTTTCTTCAGCACGCGGGCGCCAAAGCGGGTTGGTGAATGTTACGTTACATGTTCTCGAAGTTTTGATTTTACGATATGCCAGTTTCCTCATGTTTTCCTTCACCGTTTTGAGAGCAGTGGTGAAGAAATTAATGGCTACAACTTGTAAGTTGGGGCCGTTACCACATGACCACCACTACAGTAAGAAATAAATATTTATTTTTTTCTTTCCACCAGGGACAGTTTAACACGCTCCAATAACCCTGCAGGAAAGCGACCACTAACTTTCCCCTTCTCACCATCTTCAAGGCATTTGAGAGCAGAAGTGAGCGGCGAAATAACCTCAATACAATTTTAAGAAAACATCGTAACCTCCTTTCACACAAATTGGACCGACCATAGAGTTTCTACGATAATTTCAAACAAAAAAAAAAGATATCATAATTTTAATCAATTGTCTGTAATCTGAAATTAAATATTTGCACACTACATGTAATCATAGAATGTAAAGGGGTCCCATTGAGATTATACAACTTTCTAAATTAAAAAAAAACAAATATTTTTATTTCACATAAGCCTACATGGGCACTTATAAAACGTCAGAAGCTAGTGCACGGTTCCAAATTGGTCGTTTCCCATGGAGAAGAACCGGCAAGAAACTACATGGTTACTCTTTTAAAAATAGAGGTTGTTGTTACGATATTTCTATATTACAGTAATAATAATAGATATTATGTAATAACAGTGTAGATCAGTCAACATTAGAATGTAGGGTAGGGTACATTCTAGCGGGACCCATGCGGTGACCATGCCCGGCGGGATATCATGGTAAAATGGCGTCAGCGACTATCGCCACAATAGGCTAGTTGCCGTAAAAAAATTAATTAGTCCGTCTTTTAGATTATTCAAACATAAGGGACACGTATTTTTTTATTTGTAAATTAAACCAAAAATGACAAAGATATAGCTCATTAAAGTTACGTGTGACGTCACGCCGTGCTGCATTTTTTCGCACGGGGTGACGTCACACGTAACTTTAATCGGCTATATCTTTGTTATTTTTTGTTTAATCGCAAAAAGAAAAAATACGTGTCCAATATTTTTTTGTAATCTTAAATACGGACTAAATAAAATGTAGTTATTTTGACCCTAGAAACTACCCAATTATGGTGGTAAGTCCCCTTTTTGAGGCATGACTGGATAGACCTCACGGCGTCCTCACCTTCCGCATGACGCAGGTTCTCACCGGACATGGTAAATTCAAGAGGTGCCTGCACCGGATTCGTGCGGAAGTGGCGCCCGGGTTTCGCCACTGTGCGGAACGCCCGGAGTACACGGTGGAGCACGCAGTGGAGGTGTGCCCCGCTTGGGCAGAGCATCGCCGTGTCTTCGAGGGGGCGATCAGCGTCGGCAGACAGGCCATGGTTTGGAGCGAGGAGTGGCAAGTGGTCAATAAGCCCGTAGCCCTTGCAGGCATTGGATTCGTCATTTGTGCTGACATAATTATCTCAGAGAAGTCAGATTTCTGTGTCATTCTGGGGTTAAACAATAATGTCTAAAATCTACTTCCTCAAACGTCAGCAAATTTTTGCTCTCAGTATTTTTGGGCCTTTATAAAATTAGGTTTTTTCCTTATGAATTCCGATAACCGACATTTTTTTTTTTAATTGAACTGGATTATTTAAGGCTATATCTACACTAATATTATAAAGAGGTAAAGTTTATTTTTTACTTTTTTTGTTTGTATGAATGAATTTCTTCCCTATAATTTCGATATTTGAGAGAATCAAATTGTTTTTTTTTGCATCATAAACAGCCGTATCTTTTTTATTCGTTAACTTATAAGTTGGATTTTTTCGCAGCTTGAAGGGACCGCAGACCTGTGTACATATGGTTTTAATTTTAACTCGATACCTCCACGCGTTCTCGAGGTCTTGACAGACGGACGAACGGACGGATAACAAAGTGATCTTATAAGGAATCCGTTTTTTCCTTTTGAGGTATGGAACAGTAAAAAAAATCCCGAAGCTGTCTACAAAATTTGTCGTAATTGGCAAATTCATAATTGAATCAAAATTATTCATAAAAATTGCTAAGTATTAGAAAATACTACGCGCAGTTCTTTTCCATTATTTTTCATTCATAATCAATAAGCCTGTACAATATTTCCATAAACTGAGACTTTGCTTAAATAATACCGAGAACATTACTAATAAGCCCTTGAAGTATTTGTACTAATAAAAAATTTGTGATATATAATTTGCTTAAAATTAATCCTAAGTAATAAGAATCAACATACTTCCCTCATCCGACCTACATTCAAAATCTAACCTAAATAAAACGTATCTGTACCAAATTCTGTCTACAAAGGTCACGTTACGTAATGTCAAGGACATTTCCCGGGTTTCGAGGGCACGTTATGAGGTCGCAGCATCAAAACGAGGTCTCAAGGTCAGTATTGTAGGTTACGGGACAACGAGGTTACTTTGGAACGGCAAGTGGCCCAAGGTTTTAGAAATTGGAACGCTTTGGGATACTGTGTGGGTGTCTATGTGTGTGTGATTGACGTCATGTCTATAGGAAGGTTGGGATAGGTCAGTGTTTTGCCCTTGAGGGAGATGGAGGGTGATGTTTTTTGAGAGTAGCTGTATACTTATTGCGTAGGTATGTATTTTGTTCATAGGCTTTTTATTTATCTACACAAATATAATAAAGAGGTAAAGTTTTTTTTTAATTATGTTTTTGTTTTTTTTTCCGATGGGGAAAATCATCTTATGACAACCCCGCTCTTGGGTGGAGCGGGAGATAGTGTCAGACTCTTACTGACTAAAAACCCCACCCCGTTCCTTCTAGCCTTCATACCGGGGCTCAAGTTTCCTTTCAGATAACCCTGGCCCCAGTAGGCTTCGACCCAGCTGTCAACCTCTTGTTGCTGACAACTCCTTGAGGCGCGCGGGAACAAAGCGCGCCGTCGACGTCTTGGGCTCGGTCCGCACGTTTACCGGACGATCGGACAGCGAGCTACCCATGGCTCGCCGTCCGCGAGCCCGCGTCTACGGTGGCTGGAAATCGGGATTGGAATCCCGGCGGCGGCGGCGAGGGCGCCGTTGCCTGATGCGGTCGGCCTCCTCCTTTGCTAGCATTACTGCTTCGCTGAAGGAGGCGACCGCCTGCCACTCCTCCTCGCTCCGGACCATGGACTGAACCAAGGCCCGGCGCGAGAGGTCTCCGTCGCCTATCCCCCCCCACGAGGGCGGAAGGCTTAAAGTTTGCGGAGGGCTGTCCCTTACACCTTGTATAACAATAGAAGCCTATAACAAGAGAAACTTTTAAGGGTTTAAAAAAATCACGTTTTTCCTCGAATAAGTTTTGTGAATTTTTGCGATTAAATCACGGAATTACCGAACGCCAACATAATTTCCTGGCGCTCTCTTTTTCCGCATTGCCTCTTCATCAGACATCGAGTTGGATTGCGTTAGGTGAAGCAACCAGCTTTTAAACCAAGCTCGATGCTTTGACAGTATGATGTGACGTCACAACATGGCAATCGATCCTATTCTTGTTTGGAGTACATTCTAATAGTAAACATCCTTTTACTTAATCAAATTCCCTAATTGGGGTCGCGGCGGTCCTCGTAACATTTTAACATTAACAAACAAGCATAGCATAATCAGCCTTTTAATGTTCCCACTGCTGGGACTCAGGCCTCCTCTCTAGGACAGGGAACGGGCCGTAATCCACCACGCGGGCCAAGTGCGGGTTGGTGAATGTCACATGTCTTCGAATTTCTGGTTCTAGGACATGCCGGTTTCCTCACGATGTTTTCCTTCCCAGTTTTGAGAGCAGTGGTGGTGAAATAAATTACACAAAGTAATGGCCCTGGCTGGGTTTGCACCCGCGACCTACAACTCGTAAGTCGAGGGTGTAACACTCGGCCACCACTGCTCCAATTAACAAACAAGATGTAAGGTAAACCACCGTACCATCGCGGTCATTTCTGCCTGATCATTAAAAAACATCATCTCTTGAATCCTGCGGCGCGGCACCAAACCAAACCCTTTGAAGTTTTCGTTTCAAGTGCAAGCAAAAATGAACTTAACGGTGGTCATGCGGAAGTGTCTGGATGGTAACAACAATAATAATATTCCACAACTATCACACATCGCCGTCTAGTCCCAAGCTAAGCAGAGCTTGTGTTATGGGTACTAGACAACTGATAAAAATACTTATATATTTCTAAATACATACATATTATAGATAAATCACACCCAGACACCGAACAAATGATCATGCTCATCACATAAACATTTGTCCTGGGTGGGAACCGAACCCACTAGACCAACAGGCCAGTCAAATCATACATCTTTATGGTCCTTCGAGCCGGATTTACGAGCAAACCCGTCATAAAAAAGGATGTCGCATAGTGTATAAGTTTAAAGACGTCATAATAATTTTGGTTGGGTAAGGTTAGTATTTTAATTTTATTATTTTTCGAATGAGGAAGTTTGTAAGCTGTTTATATATATTTCTTTTGGGTTTTTCTCGCATATTTAGTAGTTAATGGTATGTGGTTTTTCTTGTTAGAGTGAGTAGCTACTGTTTGCTTATTTGGACAGATTTAACAGAATTAGTCAAAATTGGAGTTTCCAAATTATTTTTCAATACACTTGTTAGAAAACCCACTCTTATCCCTACCGCTTTTAGGCACGCAATTTACTGTTTTTCCCACTAGTGCGGATAAGTACGTGAGCTCGCTCTCGTCACAATTTATTACTTTGATTTAACGTATTAAGCTGGGTGTTGAGCGAGTCCACGAGTTGAGCGTCAACCCCCATTTATTTTTTCTTCATAAGTGTATTGAAAAACGCCGTTTCTTGTATGTGGTTTGTCACAAGGTTAGCTTAAATACGGATCAAGTCAAGCCTCGCTTTTGAACGATTTGATCTTATAAAGTATAGATTATTCGAAAGTATTTGAGATCAGACTAAGAGGAAAAGATATTAGCAATGTCAGCCAAATAAAAACACTAAACTTCACAATATTGAAAATTTTTTCAGAGAACTACATTGTTCTTATTAACAACGCCATCTATGTTTGTTAAAATGAACTACCTGAAATGAGCATCCTTAACAATATTACTTACATACGCCGATAGATGGCGCTGTATGAAGTTCCGTTTAATTGAATTGCAACTTCGTCCAATTTTTTTTTTATCCTAGTCCTGCTATTTTGTTCTGTAGTGGCAAATATTGTATTGTATTATGTTTTGTACTTACCGATAATCATCGATAGGTAGAGGAGTTAACTCTTCGTCGTACTGTTGAAACGTTTGCTTTAGAGTACGGTTTCTTCTGTCCAATACATTCTGTGAAGGCGGCTTTACTGTTCTACCATATACCGGATGGACGTGATACTTCAATTCTGTTAAGTACAGGATTTAAGATTAATATTCATCATCATCAGCCATTTTAATATTCCCACTGCTGGGACTCACGCCGCCTCTCTAGGAGAGGGAATGGGCCGCAATCCACCACGCGGGCCCAGTGCGAGTTGGTGGATGTCACATGTCTTCGAATTTTGGCTCTAGGACCGGTTTCCTCACAATGTTTTCCATCACCGTTTTGTGAGCAGTGGTGATGAAATAAACTACACAAAGTAATGCGCTTGGCTGTGTTCGAACCCACGACCTACAACTCGTAAGTCGGGGCTGTTACCACTCGGCCACCACTGCTCTATCGATTAGTATTTACTTAGTAAAAATCTTTAATTCACTGATACATAATGCAGTCTAAAAATTTCCCCTAGCAGCATGAAATTTTTAACAAGACACCCTTAATTTATACCAAAAATAAATCAGTATAAACTGTGTATTTTTGGTGTGCAATTAAGTTTATTCTATTCTGTAGAAGTTTTTAGTTCTGCGCGCATCACGTAAAAGTACGAAATCGATGTAGACAACTTTTATACATAAAATTGTGTGTAACTTGATATATTACTTGGGCTTTGTTTCATCGCAATCGGTTGACTATATCGAAAGATATACTACATTTATTGACTGTTAGGCGGTACGAAGTTCGCCGGGTCAGCTAGTCGTAACTATAGCGAAAGAGCTATAATTTTATTGTTTCACTCGACGTTTATACCGCGTAAATCGAAGGACTGGAACAAATTTTTTGCAGCTGTCTTCCCGTCCAATTATAATAGGCTAGTTGACGTAAAAAATATAATTAGTCCGTCTTTTAGATTATTCAAAAATAAGGGACACGTATTTTTTTATTTGTAAATTAAACCAAAAAATGACAAAGCTATAGCCCATTAAAGTTACGTGTAGCGTTACGTGCTGCATTTTTTCGCACGGGGTGACGTCACACGTAACTTTAATGGGCTATATCTTTGTTATTTTTTGTTTAATCGAAAAAGAAAAAATACGTAAACGTATCCAATTTTTTTTTAAATCTAAAATACGGGTTAAATAAAATGTAGTTATTTTGACCCTAGAAACTACCCTATTTAGGTGTCTTCAAGGCTAGAGCAAATAAACTAGTGCGCTTCACCATCATCGATGGCATCACTGCTTACCATCAGGTGGGATCCCAACCAAGCACTAACAAGGTAGTAGCAATACAAATATAATAGCAAGAATAGGTATTATACTTGCCTGAAGTTTCACTAAGTCTAGTTATCTCAACATCGTCTTCAGAAAAATCATCTGTAACAAACATACTGGTCAGTTTTTCTGTTCTATTCTACTCCTGGGCAAAAGCCTCCATATTACTACTACTACTAGGAACTACTTATGCAAACAGGAACCAATCCATACAAATGCCAAAATCGAGATAAAGATACAGAAGATTTCAAAAATGAGCCTTCTATCGACCACGCAAAGGTCAAAATGATCTGACAATATCAATGAAAAGATGAATTTGCGTAGATTAGTTCCTGTTTGCTGATCCTTGCGTGATCGAATCAAAAATTAAGATATCCGCAGGAGAACCAAGGTTACCGACATAGCACGAAGAAGCGCCTAACTTAAGTGGCAAAGGCCAGGGCACATTGTTCGCAGAACAGGTGGCCGTTGGGGCCGAAAGGTTCTGGAGTGGCGATCGCGTACCGGAAGACGCAGCGTTGGAAGGCCTCTTACAAGGTGGACCGATGACCTGGCGAAGGTTGTACGAATCCGATTCTTTGTGGCGACACTTAGGGAGGCCTATGTCCAACAGTGGACGTCTATCGGCTGATATATGATGATGGTGGTTTCTGTTTACATAAGTAGGTTCAATTGATAAATGAAACTAAAACAAGACAGTGATAACTATAAGCAAGATAATGACAACCAATTTTTGTTTAAATTTATTTTAATTTTTGTAAATTATTAGTGACACACAAATAATTAACAAAAAATAAAAAATATACGGGCAAAATAAACATGTTTTCTTTCTTTCTTTTCTTTTTATAATGTAAATATACTAAATCATTACATAGTATAAAATAAAAACTTTTTACAAAAAAAATATAACCGACTTCAATGATAAAAAACACTGAAAAGTATCAAATAACTTTAATTTTGGAAGTCGGTGTTTCTATAATAGTTTAGTCTCTTCGTTATTTAACACCGACTTCCAAAATTAAAGTTATTTGATACTTTTCAGTGTTTTTTATCATTGAAGTCGGTTATATTTTTTTTGTAAAAAGTTTTTTTTATTTTACACTTTTTAGTTATGGTACCACCACTAAAAAGTACCCCTCAGTCAAACTTAAATACCTTATAGTCAGAGCGCATCTCATAACGGTTCTAATAATCCCAAACACGGTTAGATTACGTTAATTTACCTTTCGGCTTCATCATCAGATCAGTTCGATATATCCTCTCCCCCTCTTCTTTCAAACAGTCATTAGACTAGATGCTGGAGAGGGAAAGGATATATCGAACTGATCTGATGATGAAGCCGAAAGGTAAATCTTTCAATCAGTCATTAGACTAGATGCTGATAATCCCGGCTGTAGCATCAGGCCAGATTTATGTCAACATTGCAATGAACTTAAAATTTAGTCCTGTTTAAAATGAGCCCAAACACGACTACGGTGCTGTAATTTCAAGGTTTGTACTTTTCCTGATGCTCCTGGCTTCAGCATCAGGTCTCTATGTACTTCGGTGTTCTTTATTAGCAGTACGTTTATCCACACATCGAGCCGTTTTCAATAAGCCTAAACTCGATATATCTGCTGTTTGTTGTCGAGGACTTAGGTACTCTGCAGACTATCCTGACTGCAGCATCAGGTCATGACTTGATGATCATGAGACCAAATGTGGCAAATGCCCTATCAAACATCAAAACAATTTACTAAAACAGTCCTTGCCTGTTCGAGTAACTTCTTACTGTTAAGGAGTTGTACCTTCCATCATCAGCCCAGCTACCTGAGATGGTGACGACCATACGCAAATACACAAGATACTTCATAAAATATGCGAAAATCAATAAGTGAGCCTATAAAATTTGAAGGTTGCCCTCGATTTCTCCAAGATCCCATCATCAGATCCTAATTTGGTGATAATGGGACCACCTCAGAACTATCTACTTTCGAACAAAAAAAGAATTTTGAAAATCCGTCCACATTTGGGGGAGTACTCGACGAACAAACATACAAAAAAAAAAAAAACATACAAACAGCCGAACGTAGTACCTCCTCCTTTTTGGGAAGTCGGTAAAAATCGCTTTTTCTGTCCCTATATCCCTATGTGCGCTTAAATCTTTAAAACTACGCAACGGATTTTGATGCGGTTTTTTTTTTAATAAATAGAGTGATTCAAGAGGAAGGTTTATTTGTATAATATAACATCCATTAAATAGTGGAGAAATACTGTTACCCGAGCGAAGCCGGGGCGGGTTGCTAGTATGCAATAAAGTATGTATTGAACTGTTGAACCAATAACACGGGACTTGACAGTAAGCTGGGTCGTGTGCGTAAGCTTACCATCATCAATAGTAGAATCTTTGGTTAAAACTGCAGGAGTCTGTAGTATTCTTTGTCTAGCTTCTTTGAATGTCGCTTCATAGATATCCTCTGAAACAAATTAGGTGCATGAAATAATGAATCACACCACACAATAAGAGCAGAGTTACGAGTTGTAGGTCGCAGGTTCAAACCCCATGCGCATTACATTGTGTAATTTATTTCTCCACCACAGCTCTCAAAACGGTGAAGGAAAACAACGTGAGGAAACCGGCATGTCTTAGAACCAAAAATTTGAAGACATGTGACATTCACCAACCCCCATTGGGCCCGTGTGGTGGATTACGGCCCATTCCACCTCTCTAGGAGAGAATGAGGTGGAATGGGCCGTAATCCACCACACGGGCCCAATGCGGGTTTAATTCATGAATCCCCAAGCGACCACCGGTGGCCGCGCATCTATTGTCTTACTATTGTGTCTCTAATTGACGGTATCTGAAGGGTTAAAAAAACACTTTTACACGTCAATATTTTTTTTTTCTCTTCAGTTTAAACTGGGTGAGGCCGGTGGTGCTTAGCTGACTACCCTAAGAAGAAACACCGAAAAAAACTCAGAGTTCAAAGTTCATATAGTAAATATGTATGTAATGATCAAAATCACATGTGAAACATGCAGATTTGTCCGAGATGGTCTTTTGAAGAAAGAACCATAAAGATTTGACAGGTTGGTGAATGTCACATATCTTTGACTGCTAATGCCCTCGCACAGAAAAAAAAACGCAGTCACAAAAAAAAAGCTGAAGTGCGCGTCAGCTTATGGCCATGCGTAGTCATAATGGATTCTGACGTAAAAGGATTAAATACGACAATGGCATGCGGCGACGTCGTTATTATAAAAAATGCCGCTAAAAAAGCTAAAAGCGACTTCAAGCGTTTTTTTGTGGCGGCACCGTCGCACACGAGCCACAAAAAGAAGCTTGAAGCGGCTTTTTTTTGTGGCCCGTGTGCGGGGACAGTCTCAAATAATATAAAGACAAACCTACTTATCCCATTTTCATAATCATTCCAGATGTTCTGTACGCGTTCCATAGACTTTTCACTAATAGAGACATTTATCGGTTCCTCTAGAGTCTTCTTTATGTTTTTCAGAACAATTTCCTCATATACAGGCTGTCCTTTGGTGTCTATTTTGTTGTTTATGTAGAGCCAATGTATCGCTTGAGTCGCTGCTTTCTCTGCCGCTTTGCGTTTTGATATTGCTGTGCTGTGTATAAAGGAAATTAAATAATTGGTTAGTTAACTAATTTATTTTGAATAACAGTAACATCAAGGCTAGTGGTGCTTAATATAACGTATAGCGTCAAAATATAACACGCTATTTGTTCATAGCGCATAGTGTTTGCTAAATCGACTCTGCCTTCGCGCTAAAATATAACGTCTTGTTCAACAAAACGCCAATAGCGGGGCCAAAACGGGATAGCAACATAGCGCGATAGCGCCCCGTCCGTAGCGCGTCGGGTGAACTCTGACTGTAGTCGGCTCGCGTCGTGCTTGATTGTTGCGCCCATTTAGCGCGTTGCCGAATAAAATGATAACGACTCCGCGTTCAAACTACTGTCGAGTTTTGTTATAACATGTTATAATTATAGCGTATAAAATAGCGCGCTATAAAAATATATTCAATAGTCTATAGCGTGTTTCTAGTGAGGAAAAAGAGGGTGGAGGAGGAGGGAGAAAAGGTGATCTTAGTCAGTGCAATAACTGGAGAGGTATTACGTTGCTCTCAATTCCCTCAAAGGTGTTCTGCAGGATTATCTTGGATAGACTGTCTAGGGCCGTGGATCCTCTACTACGCAAGGAACAGGCTGGTTTCCGTGCTGACCGCTCGTGTACGGATCAGATCAACACTCTTCGTATCATACTTGAGCAGGCATCAGAATGGCAGAGGGAGATACTACTTAACTTTTGTCGATTTCGAAAAAACCTTTAATACGTTGAAGTGGTCCAGCATTTGGTCTCGCCTATTGAGCATTGGCGTACCACCAAAAATTATCCGTCTTCTGGAGGCTATTTACAGGAAGTACTTTTGTAAGGTTACGCACGATGGTCTTGTCTCTGATGACATCGCAGTGCATGCTGGTGTCCGCCAGGGGTGCCTACTTTCACCACTTCTCTTTCTTGTGGTTCTTGACTGAATAATGCTTCGCATTTTGGAAAACAGACGCCGTGGGATTGAGTGGGGATTATGCAACGTCTTGGAGGACCTAGATTACGCCGATGACTTATGCCTCCTGAGTCATACCCACGCCGACATGCAATCAAAGTTGGAAGATTTAAGTCGGGAGGCCGCAAAAACTGGTCTTAAAATAAACATCCGGAAGACACAGATGAGAGCGGGTGTGAGGAATCCCTCACCGCTGCTGTTGAACTCAGAGGTAGTGGAACGCGTACACAAGTTTACCTATCTAGGAAGCGTCGTTTCAGAAACCGGGGGTAGTGAAGAGGACATCACTTCACGGATCGCCAAAGCCCGAGCAACTTTCGCGCAGCTGAGACCTGTTTGGCAGTCGCGGAAACTGACCCGAAGAATAAAACTTAAAATCTTCGGGTCCAATGTCAAATCTGTGCTGCTCTACGGGTGCGAAACGTGGAAGGTCACAAAGGACATCTCACGCCAAATCCAAGGTTTCGTCAACCGTTGCCTGCGTCGCATCCTCGGAATTTACTGGCCCGAGACAATACCCAACGTAGAGCTGTTGGAAAAATGCCACGAGAGCCCGATCGACCGCCAGATCAAGCGTCGCAAGTGGAGATGGATTGGCCACACGCTCCGAAGGAATGCCTATCACATACCCAAGCAAGCGTTGGACTGGAACCCGCAAGGAAAAAGAAAGCGTGGCCGTCCCCGCCAAATCTGGCGTCGCACCGTGTTGTCAGAGGCGGCAGGCAACGGAATGTCTTGGAGCGAGGTGAAGCGTGAAGCTCAGGACCGTTCGCGATGGAGGATTACTGTGGACGCCCTCTGCCCCATCTAGGGGACATAGGACCTTAAGTCAGTAAGTCAAGTCATAGCGTGTTTCTAGTTTATAGCGGAATTGAAAATTAACTGAATCAAGGCGCCGCTGGCTTTCTTTGAGGAGCTGGAGTGGATCGAATGACGCATTTGTCCCACCCGTACGTAAAATACGCGCTTTCATCGTGAAGTTGCGGACACCAGCCCAATAAACTATAGATACTATACTAGCTAACAATTTTTTTTTGTCTATACTCGGTGTCTTTAACATCGACTCACAAACGAATACCATGGATTCCGTACATGATTCTGGACACCCCAGTGGTCGTTTTTTTTTTTTGAAATATAATCGGAAAAAACCGACAATGGAATTATGCACGATTAGATAGTCTTATTATTTTTATTTATTTAGTTTTTCTCAAATTTACGCTGAACATCTATTTATTTATTATTTACCACCCATAAACATAAACATATATAATATGTAAATTATTTACCATACAACCAACACTAATAACTGATTACCTAAATATAAACCAATTTTTCAACCGTACACTCGAATTAAGGTTCAGTTGAAAACCAGCGTCAGGCAACTAGTAGTTGTCTGGCATTTTTGCTGAACTGGACCTATTTGGCGCCACCGCGAGATACACATTGTTAGTTGTCTGTTTCTTTTATAAAATATTAGTGTCTACATGTTGTTACTACATTGTGTGTATCTACGAGTGTGTATGCCAAATAAAATAGTTTTCTTTCTTTCTTTCTTTCTTTACAATAAACTCCATCACATTTATTCCAGAGGTCTAGAATAAATGGTTTTTCTTGGCTGATAATCAAACTCACGGCCTCCGGCATAGCAGTCAGGGGCACTAACCTTTAGACTAGGCCAATTAATATGTAAAATGATTTGATCTTTAAAAAACCGCGCTTACCTTTCAAATTTCGCCTTCTCCGGCCAAACAAACGCATAAGTACAAGTCCAGTCATTATTCAGCGTGCTCTTCTTCCGTCCCTTAGGAGCCACAGTGTTCTGTTTGTAGTGTATCTCGAATATCTTGCTCGGAGTCTTGGCTGTCAGCTCGTTCAACGTCACTCGCGGTTGAGGAAAGAGTTCTGTTATGTTCTTTTGCACTGTAATGTGAACAGATATGGATTCTAAATTCAAAATCTTAATCAACTGGTTTTTGTTTTTTTTTTTTTTTATGGTGGGGAAAATCATCCAATGACAACCCCCGCTCTTGAGCGGAGCGGCAGATAGTTTAGTCAGTAAGAGTCTGACTCTTACTGACTAAAAACCCACCCCGTTCCTTCGTGCCTTTATACCGGGCTTGAGCTACTCTTTCGAATCTAAACCTGGCCCCAGTAGGCTTCGACCCAGCTGGGTCCCTGCTGTTGCTGACAAAATGTACCCAAAAGACTGGCAATGGCTATACTTGGTCCAAGGTAAAAGCCAGCTTTTGGGTCACGTGAAGTGTCAGCAAGGCGTTTAGAAAGTTCTTAAAATAATTTGTGAGCATTCCCACCCCACAATCGAAACTCATTTTTGGCTCGAAAACATAAGTAATAACTACAATATTATTATTATACCTTATCCACATTAAGATCAGACTTTTAATGAAACCTATTTTACCATCTGTTCAACCGATTTCAACTTCTATTTCGTAGGCATAAGGATGGTATTAAATCAAAAAAAAAAAAATTACAATACCAACTATTTACTGCAGCCCCCATTTGTCATCCACCAACGTAATAAAAATCAAAATCGGTTGAACGGATAGTAAGAAAAGTTTCATTCATAAATGTCTAATGTTTATTTATTTATTTATTCATTTATGTACACAAAAACGCTTAAAAAAGAAAAGAACAAACAAGGACAAAAGAGTACAAAGGACCTGCTTATTTCTTCCGAAATATCTTCTAGCAGACCTGTGACAGGACAGTTGGATAAGTTACGTAGAAAGTGTGTATAAATTAAAAAAATATATAATTAAATAGACTATGTTATTTTGAACTGAGTATAATGTTATTCAGGTAAAAGATCCACTTAGACCCAGACTCGGAGGGATTATTTGACGATTACCTACCACAAAAAAAATATAAATAAAATTATTTTTTACCTTTTCCATGATGAACGGTCAATTCACCAACATCATCTATTAAGCCTTTGGAACACCATTTTCTATGCAAAGATGAAAATAAATAATTTGTGACATTGCAATTGTTTTTGATGCCTCCATGATTTAAAACATACTTATTTTGGGTACAAACTGTTAACCCTGAAAAAAAAATCACACTAATAATTTGTAGGCGAAAGTGTGTAAGCGTGTTCTTCTTTACACTCCAAAACTAAACTTCATTTTTATAAACATATAAAATATTAACACAAAATATATATGTGCAGAAGTCAATCTACGTACAAAGCGTGCTCGAGCAACGCACACGTAGACACTGCTCACGGACACGATATCTTGGAGCGCCTCGGCTTGTTCGTTGAACAGTTCCAGCACAGTGTCCAAAGAGCGTAGGTATAAAAAGTGAAGTACATACATGAGATTGTCTTCTGTAATTATCTATTTTGTGATATTAACCTCTCAGGCATCAGTATACTGAATATGGTAACCTCATACAGGGAATATGCTGTAATCCACCATGCGGGCCCAGTGCGGGTTGGTGAATGTCACATGTCTTTGAGTTCTAGGCTATTTGCAAATAACTAGAGGACTAGAGACTTATGCAATGCAAGTTCCTCTAAGATTGCATCATAATTCATTGCATCATTCGTTAAATCCCAAGCACTGGCGTTCCCTTGGGGTTTAATTGGTGACTTGGGGGAAGCCTTTGCAGCAGTGGGACAGCAATGGCTAGTTAAAAAAAAGATTGAGTTTGGCACGGTTCTTAGATTATATTTATTGATTGACCGAGGTATATGTACTAACACCAGTTTGTAAGTTGTGTATGACTTTACTAACAATAATGGATTGTTCAGTGAGTCCTCTTAGGGATTTTATTATCTGATAAATAAATTATTAAAATAATATGTATTCAATGAACAGGAATATTGATACAGTAAAGCGGGGTTACTTTGTCCCTGAGGTATAACTTTGTCCCGAACTCAGTAAGCAATAGAAACACAGTTTCTCATGTTCCTATTGGTTAATAAGCTTGTGCCCAAGTTGTACCCCAGGGCCAAAGTTACCCTACTTTACTCGGTATATTAGAATATTATATTACTTACCGCTATACTCTACGTGCAATAAACATATATTTGATGCTGCATTATTTACTAATAATCTTTTCCATACATTTGTTCTTCCAAGAAAGTTTTTACACAAAAACATTTTGAAAAATAAATGTAAACAATACTACTTTGAGGTTATGTTTTGATGTTTTATTTTAGAAATAACTTTGCACATAATCTTTTGCCAACACACTGCGAATCAGTTATGCAATGTTGAAGCTTTGAAGAACAGGTTATATGTTATCTATACATAGAATGTTATAAATACACTAAAATATTTGTCGGTAAATTCCCGACCACCGACACAATTTTTAGGTTATTGAAATGTCAATGTCATTGTCACGTTTTTCGAGTTGTCACATTTGTCACTGACAGTAACAATAATGTTGCCAAGTCTAATAAATAAAATTATGAATGTCAAGAGGATGAAGAATTTTGAATTTCGAAGATTGAAAAAGACTTCTATCTATATAAGAATTAATACGTTTACGTTATATTTAAAAAAATCAGCAAGGCAGCCAGCGAAATCTATATATATCTATAAGTCTATTTAGGAATAGTTTTTCCAAGGTTTAATCGTAATAAAAGTCGAACAAGAGCAATATCAACATCATGGGCGAGACGCTTGCAAGCCGAGGGCAGGCGTCGTCACCTGTGTTTAAGTGTAAGTGTAAGTAAGTATTTCATTTAAATATATTATGAAAAATAGGGTGGAAAGTTCCTCAACAGACCTGTAAAAAGAATGGATCCATCGAAGATGCAACCGGATAGATATTGTTTACGCAACTGTCCGATTGTTGTTGTATTGGCTAGAAGCGCGAATATCCTTCACGCATGTCCTATTGATGTTAAGTCTGATTTTATAGTTCCTCTAAGTTTGTGGGGACGGTGCTACAAGTCTTTCAACGAGCCACCTTTAGCTTCATTACGCCAGTCATAGAATCTGCCAAAACCAGTATCCGGTAGACACACCATAATTATGGCGGTAAGTCCTCTCTTTGAGGAGTGGCTGGAAAGACCTCACAGCGTCCTCACTTACCACATGACGCAGGTTCTCACCGGACATGGTAAGCTCGTGAAGTTTTTGCACCGGATTCGTGCGGTAATAACGCCCAGGTGTCACTACTATGTGGACCGCCCGGAGGACACAGTGGAGCCTACGGTAGAGGTGTGCCCCGCTTCGGCAGAGCCGTGTCTTCGCGGGAGCGATACCCCGGCCCTGGAATGCAAGGCAACGAAGGAACAAGAAGTGGGTTTAGTCAGTAAAAGTCTGACACACCCTCTCGCTCAACCCATGGGTGCTAGATACCACATTAACAAAAAAAGCATCCGGTAGACAACCCAGTGTAAATGAGCCATTAAGACTTGAAAACGGTGATAATTAATCATATCAACATTAGTAACACTGTTGAACTTAGTACGTACCTATAGCTCAAGAGACGATAGCTACTGACATCACGGTGACCTTGCAACTTGATTTTATAATCAAGTCATACAAGGGTCAGCTCACACCGTGACGCAACAAAGCGTGCGCTTATTCTGATAGTGACGTCATAACAGTACGGTACAGGTGTGCCCCGCCTAGGCAGAGCACCGCCGTGTCCTCTTAGGCGCACTTGGCGGCAGTGATCTCTCGACCCAGGCCTTGGTACAGGCCATGGTTCGGAGCGAGGAGGAGAGGCAGACGGTCGTCTCCTTCTACGAAGCCGTAATGCTAGTAAAGGAGACAGCCGCAAGCGCGAGACAATGGCCCTCGCGCCCCAGCTCGGATTCCGATCCCGACTTCTGGCCAGAGTAGGCGCAGGCTTGCAGATGGCGAGTATTGGGTAGCTAGCTGTCCGACTGTCCGGTAACCGTCCAGACCGAGCCCAAGTCGTCGACGGCGCGTAGTGTTCCATGCGCACCTCAAGGAGTTGTCAGCAACCGTAGGGGCCCAGCAGGGCCAGAGCCTACTGGGGCCATGGGTGATGCGAAAGCGGGGCCCTGGAACAATGGCGGAGTAGGAACAAGAGTGGGTTTTTAGTGAATAAAAGTCTGACACGCCCTCCCGCTGCACTCATGGGCGAGATATGTCATTTAGAACATTTTCCCACCTAAAAAAATACCTAGATAAGTGAGTAAAAATCTATTAAGCCCTTGCTGATGGCGCACTAGCTCTTATGGCGAACCATTTGACAACCTAAACTGAACTATTGAGATGGAGCTAGGTATATACACCGGGTATATACAGGTATATACAACGTTACACCTTGGTGTAACGTTAAATGCGCAAAACCTGAAATTAGTTTGATCAGATTAACGAGCAGAATCAATTAAACTACTTTTTAATATAGGTTACATTTTAAAAACTTTGACCGGTCTATTTATAAAAAGGTCATGAAGCAATAAGCACCGCAATCAGTGGCGTAGTTTGGCCCCTAGAGGCCCCGTATTTTTTTTTGAGCTCGTTTATTGAACTAGGGTAGGTCTGGACTAGGGTAGGTTAAGTTTATATTGTGAACTTATGTAGAAAATGCTAGATCGGATCGGAGCTAGTAAAATATTTTCATTATTTATTCAATAGCAGTCTGTTATCAATACAAGAAGATTGATGTTATGAATTTTTGCGCACGTCGCGTCAGCCCCTGTAGCGCAGGGGGCCCCGTATCATTGGCGGTAGCTACGCCCCTGACTATAATCGCGTCTCAGTACGTACTGATCCTACGTAATACCCTAATAGGTACTAATTAAGTTGTTATTATGTCTTTATTAATTGATAGGAAGAGAGAAGTCAAGGCCAGTGTTCATCTGGATGTGGCCAGAGGTCGGAATTAGGTAAAGATTCAAACAGCGAAAGAATAAAGTGAATATGTCTCAAATTCCGAGATTAATTTAAAAAAGCAGATTTTTTTTTTACAACTTTAGGAGAAAAATAGTGCATTATGATATAAGTGTGCAATGTTAGTGATTACCGTCAAGGCGGTATTTAGACCCGAGCCATGGAGAGGGTACCGTGTGTGTGAAGTGACACCTGGGTATCACCATTGTGTGAACCGCTCGGAGGACACTGTGGAGTATACGGTAGAGGTGTGCCCCACTTAGGCAGAGCGAGCGATCCCCCACGAGGACACGGGGCGGGTGCCCCGTGTCCTCGTGGGGGCGATACTCGTAGTCAGCAACGATCTCTCGCGCCGTGCCTTGGTACAGGCCATGATCAGAAGTGAGGAGGAGTGGCGGGCGGTTGCCTCCTTCTGCGAAGCAATAATGCTAGCTTAGGAGGAAGCCGCACACGTGAGGCAACGGCCTTCACGCCTCAGCCGCCGCCGGGATTCCGATCTCGATTACAGGCCACCGTAGGCGCGGGCTTGCGAACGGTGAGCAATGGGTTGGTGGGTCAGCTTCTGAAAGGAAGATTCGGACCTGGTACGAAAGGCAAAAAAGGAACAGGAGTGGGTTTTTAGTCAGTAAAAGTTTGACACTATCTCTGGTGTGCCATAAAACAGTAACTTTCTGAAGCCTACTAATCGGTAACGGCTAGGTTAATAAGTTTCGAAAAAATATATGTATATTATAGACTAGCTTTTACCCGTAGCTTCGCCCGCGTAGGTATATAAAATATAGCCTATGTTACTCAGGAATAAAGGAGGTTTTTATCGGTGAAATATTTTTCGCAATCGGACCAGTACTTTCAGAGATTATGTACCTCCTACCGGGCCCTGGTCGAGGCCATGGTCCGGAGCGAGGAGGAATGGCAAGCGGTCGCCTCCTTCTGCGAAGCAGTAATGCTTGCAAAGGAGGAGGCCGACCGCATTAGGCAACGGCGCCCTCGCCGCCGTCGCCGGGATTCCGATCCCGATTCCCGGCCACCGTAGACGCAGGCTCGCGGACGGCGAGCTATGGGTAGCTCGCTGTCCGATGGTCCGGTAATGGACCGAGTCTAAGACGTCGACGGCGCGCACTGTTCCCGCGCGCCTCAAGGAGTTGTCAGCAGCAGGAGGGGCCCAGCTGGGTCGAAGCCTACTGGGGACAGGGTTGTCCGAAAGGGAGCTCGTGCCCCGGTATGAAGGCTAGAAGGAACGGCGCGGGGTTTTTAGTCAGTAAGAGTCTGACACTGTCTCCCGCTCCACCCAAGAGCGGGTTTCGTCAAAGATGATTTTCCCCGTCGAGAAAGAAAAAAAATAAAAAAAAATGTACCTCCTACAAACAAAAAAAAAAACAAAACAAACATTACCACTTTATTATATTAGTGTAGATTGATGACCAACATTATCCACTATTGATTATTTCGTGCGTATTATATATTCAACAATTCACATTTGCAACTTTTCCCTACTCCTTCGAAAGGGCTTGGAGCTTCAAAACAATTTTTACACATAAAAATTGGTGGTAAAAGATTCTTCAATCTGAACATAGCTTAAGTAAATCAATCAATTTTTCGTAAAGAAAATGGATTTAAAAGTCAGCGAAGCTCTGTCGGGCCGGGTACAGCTGGCCGCAAATAAATGCACAGATACTCGTATGTCGCCTAGGCGGGTATGAGAGTTGTAACCATTTAATTTTGGCCAGATGGTCAAGGGTCTAAAAGCCTTAAGAGGGTCCTTTTCCACTCCCCTATCGTAAACATCGAAAATGGTTTAAAAGCTTGTTACTTCATTTAATGCAATCCAACCCGATGTTTGACGAAAAGACAATGTCAAAAAAAGAGAGATAACGCATGAATACTCTGTAAGTATTCGGTAATTCCGAGATTTACTCGAAAATTTCACAAAACTTGCTCCAGGAAATAGCTGGTTTTTTTTTTAAACCCTTAAAAGTTTTCGGAAAAAGTTGTTGTTATTTAGAATCTTAATAAAATTTGCAAGGTCTGTGGAGGATTACTTTTTTTACTTTTTTAATTTTTAGGCAAATTATGAAGTGTTAAAGTTAATACAAAATAGGAGATTTTCAGAGGTCTTTACTGGATTAGTTTCACATAAATTTAGAAATTGATTTCAATAGAAGCCTAGATAATATCCACTAGATACTGTTTCCAAAATATCTAATGAAAAATGTGTAATAACATCATAATCGGGTAAGAGCGGTTGTATGAAAAACAGTGAAAATGTGTGTCGAGATGCATCGCCTTTTTTTTTTTGTCGACGGGGAAAATCATCTTTGACGAAACCCGCTGTTGGGTGGAGCGGGAGACAGTGTCAGACTCTTACTGACTAAAAACCCCGCGCCGTTCCTTCTAGCCTTCATACCGGGGCACGAGCTCCTTTTCGGACAACCCTGTCCCCAGTAGGCTTCGACCCAGCTGGGCCCCTCCTGCTGCTGACAACTCCTTGAGGCGCGCGGGAACAGTGCGCCCCGTCGACTTCTTGGACTCGGTCGATTACCGGACGATCGGACAGCGAGCTACCCATGGCTCGCCGTCCGCGAGCGCGCGTCTACGGTGGCCGGAAATCGGGGTCGGAATCCCGGCGACGGCGGCGAGGGCGCCTGTTGCCTGATGCGGTCGGCCTCCTCCTTTGCAAGCATTAGATGCACCACCTTAAGTGAACACCACACTACCTATAGTAATAGTATCTACGTATATCCTATTGTATGACAAAGTGCTATGTTTAAATTATCATACATAATCATAGGCATAATGAATGATGTGTTTTGTTTTATAAAACACTGTAAAGGTGAGTATAGACTACATTTTCTGGAGCATTTCTGTGTAATGTAACGTTCTTACGAATGGTACAATACAGGCAAAAGCTCAGTTTCCAAAGCATTTCCATGTAATGTTACGTTCCTGCGAATGCTCGGCGTTATGTTACGGGTAAATGCTCACAGCGAGTGTGCATTTACCAACATTTCGTTGTATTTTTTTTGAAATGTCACCTCGCAACCACGCATCGCCCGCACGCGTGACTCGACGAAATGTTACACCAATATAATATGCTCGTTGGTTTGTAACAAAGAGGCGAGCGTGCTCGACGTTTAGTTCGTAAAATGATGATACACTAGAACCTTTGACTAGAACATAATTATCATAAATGTTGTAGTCTATACTCACCTTAAAAATCAGCTGTATTTATAGTCTCAATCTCAACTCATACACTAAAGCGTATTATCTGAGATCATGAAGGTTATTTAATATAATGTTAAGACAAGTATAAATAGCATTTATTTTATGACTACATTGATATAATCAAGCTATCAAAAAAACTTTAAGTCGTACATCTTTTAACATTTATGTTTGGTGTTTATTTGATCTTTAACCTTTTTTCCACGTATAAAGAATAGACGATATTAAAAATAAGTGGTTATTAAAGAAGTCTCCAATTCGTTTTATAAGCAAAATAATGTACCTATACTTTTTTTTTTGTCGACGGGTAAAATCATCTTTGACAAAACCCGCTCTTGGGTGGAGCGGGAGATAGTGTCAGACTCTTACTGACTAAAAACCCCGCGCCGTTCCTTCTAGCCTTCATACCGGGGCACGAGCTCCCTTTCGGACAACCCTGGCCAATCTATGTACATCATAACTGTATCATGAAAAATCACAAAGTTATAAGCTGGTTATGTCAGCAAAAATACATAGTCACCGGGCAATCCAGGCGACTGAGGGGTTGTTTTGCACTTGCACCCAGCTGTTTGCTGGCGCCTAATAATAATAAATCATTTATTGTCAGGCATCTTGGCCCATAGATATATTACCTTACAGACTGAACATGTGATAAATATTTTTGGGAAAAATATAACATAGTGTAAAAACTATTGGAATCCATTCAGTTACTGATTCTGAACAAACTATATTCAAGTTTCGCATACATTAAAAATAATGTTTTATACTAAAGGCAAAAATTCCCAGCTAAAATATGGCGTTAAAAACACTGGTGTAGATAACCAAAAATGGCTAGGCGGGGCAGTGGCCCGGGGCCCCCAAGCCCGGGGGGCCAAAACCTGATTAAAAAACCTCTTATTTAACTAGCGAAAATTATTTAAGTTTCAAAATTAATTTTGCCAACATGTTTTAGCCAGTAAAATCTGACAATCTCTCCCGCTCTTTGGGTAGAGCAAAAAAAGTTATTTGATGATTACCGCGTAAAAAAAAGAAGTACCATTTTTTACGGCGTCAGCTACGGTACTGGCCGAAAACGGGTGTGCTCAAAAGACTCATTTATTTTTCTTGGTTTAAAAAAAAAACACATGTGGAATTGAATTTTGAATCGAATCAAATACAAGTTGTCAAATACGAGTATGTGGAATTGTGGATGGAAACTTGCTAGGTAGGTATTAATATTTGAGGCAAATGACTAAGAATATTATTCTAAATTGAAAAGCAATTATCTTGTCATTATTCATTGACGCACATTGACTCTCCATTTATGTCCAGTTTTAGCAAACTATTCGTAATAGGAGGAAGGAAAAAACACGGAAAACCAGTGACAATTAATAACACTTATAATTTTTAAACTCACATAGACATGTTAAGGCTTAACACAATGGTGTATAATAACAACGTTTCAAGTCCATTACTGTTTTTGTTTCAACTAATACCTATCATGGAAATCTTATAACAAACAGTCAATGCAAATCAAAATCGGATTAATATTCACCAATATGTAAACCTTTACATAATAATAAATGCCTTTCCCTATTTAAAAGATTTGTTTCTCTTTCGTATATTTTATCATAGTAAATTAAAAAAAAAATTAGATGTGTCAAATGAGGAACAAACCATTTAAAAGTTTATGATTAGCGGAACTTTCTTCTTAAAATTAACACTTTCTTATGGCCAGTATCCTACAACGATGTTCTTGATTTGAATAATTGAGATTCACGATAGACATTGTTGTAGATTACAAGTAAAAAGTCTTGAATGAATAACTTAATAAACTGTAGGTTTAGAATAAATGCCACTGAATATCACAGTCGTCGTTGTTTTTTCCATAATGAAGTAGATAAACGGCCGATTTGCATGGAAATATGGCGCAGAAATTCTGTCAGAGAAAGTAGCTGTCGTAACAGCGGACGCCACGGTTCCTGACTCTGTCACTTCAATATCAGCCTTATGCACTATGGCAGAAACGAAAATATTGTCCTTTGAAACTCGCTGGAAACTGGCTAAGTCTGGCTGGAAAATGTCGTACACACCCATGTCATTCAACGGCTTGTTCAACACAAGATTTGTGCTTATATGGAACCTGGGCAGTTTCACATCTACGTCTTCCATTCCGAATGCATCAACATCGTCTTGTAATCTCTTGAAGATGTCCTTCAAACTGACTTGGGCGAAGTTCTTGTACATATCAGCGATTCTCACTGAAGGATATGGCAGGATCACAATCATTGAGTACTTGCCATTGGTACCGTAAGGCAGTTCTACCACAAATGATTTCAAAGCCTGCATATTTGAAAAAGCAAACTGACCTTTTTGGAACATCATATTCACAGTACCGGCCACTTTTTTATCTTCATCGTAGAACGGTTCTAATACCGTGTCGGATTTGTTGAAAGGTGAAGCCCATAATCCTTTAAAAGAGATCACGTTTGTTAATATCATTCTCGATTCACGGAAATCATCTGACCGTAAAACATTGGAAACTCTTCCGCCTGATTTTTCGATGTACGTGTTAGCGATGCGGGCGGAATTCGGGTCGTCGAAATCGAGGACCTTTAGAGAGGCTCCAAAATCGTTTTGCAAAGCCGATCTGAATTCTTGATACACTGAGAAATCGTTGTCCAAAAACACGAAGTTTCTGCTCGCGAGGCTGACTCCATTATCCCCTTGTGCCAGGACAGTATTTGTCAAATCCCTGTATCCTTTTACGAGGGTGTTTTGATGTCTCGGCAGGATGAATGCCCTCGCCAGTTGGTTGTAACTGTTGCCCGTCGCTCCAAGGGCAATACCAGTTACCAAAGTCCATATTCCGAACGGTGATATCACAACATGTCCGTTAGTTTCCGCTTGCGTGTAATACAATAGCTCTACACTAAAATTCCGGGGTCGTTCATTGAAATCGGTCTGACAATAACACACTCCGATAAATAATAACACTAACGCAACTGATTTCATTGTGATCTCGACAAAGTCTCGCAGTACACTGAACAATTATAATGCGAAACGAGAATATGACTAATTTATAGACATTTATACAATAAGCATGGACAAATGAAATCCGACTGTATCAGTGGCACGATAAAGTCTAATTTCCTTGTTGATGTTTCGTTTAATACTAACGAGTTGAGTAGGTTTGTGAAGAAGTTCGAAACCGGTATTCGTCCATTTTGGAAAATGTTTTTGTATATAACAAGGCAACTTGTAGTCCTTACATATGAGTCGAAACATAAAAACAGCTCCGTTGGTCGTTAAATGAATTAATTTCATAATAAAATTACAGTGTATCGGATAAATAACTCGTTTGTGTATCTGTTTCTGCGACGAGGTCAATTTACTGGTTTTTATAAATCCAGTTCGGTACACGAGTCTAGGCACCATACATTCTGATATGTATCCGTCGTGGTCAGATTTTAGATTTGATCACTTCATGAAATGGCCAACTAAAACTGGCCAGATCATTTTAACGTTAACATTTGATGATATTTCAATCTTCGTTTGGCCATATCATCGATATAGGATTTTAATTCATGAATCCCCAAGCGACCACCGGTGGCCGCGCATCTATTGTCTTACTATTGTGTCTCTAATTGACGGTATTTGAAGGGTTAATGATAATATAAGGTCCAAAGAAAATAAGCCAAACCAAGATTTATCGTTTAAAACGATCTGGCTGGTTTTATTTATTAACTAGCTTCTGCCAGCGACTTCGTACGCGGATCCTGTTGCTTATGCCAGCGACAACGGATTCGTCAAAATCAAAGATCTGAAACGTCTGGTGTCGAATTCTAAGAGCCTGGAAAACAACGTGATGCGCGAGACGATTCGAGACGTTCCAGATCTCTCCCTTCCACTTACGCGCGTGACAGTGCACACACCTTGGTGCCATAGACAAAAATAAACAGAAAGCTCCGAACTGCTAAGCTATCGGGAGTTACATGTGTTATTGTGAGTCAACCTTATAAGATAGACATATGATGTCTTGGGATATTTTTTATATAATTTTAAGGAGAACATTTCCGTTATACATAATTTCTGTGTAGCTTTAACCATTAAGGCTGCAAACGCGACGGAAGCTTAAAAAATGGAGTAATTTTTCTCGTTTCCCCAACATTTCCCTTCACTGCTCTGCTCCCATTGATCGTAGCGTGATGAAAAGTATACTATAACCTGCCCAGGAGTATGAAGAATGATTGTACCAAGTTTCGTTAAAATCCATCGCGTAGTTTTTGTTTCTATAAAGAACATACAGACAGACAGACAGACAGACAGACAGACAGACAGACAGACAAAAATTTTACTGTTTGCATTTTTGGCATCAGTATCGATCACTAATCACCCCCTGATAGTTATTTTGGAAATATATTTCATGTACAGAATTGACCTCTCTACAGATTTATTATAAGTATAGATTTATTTATTTATATATTTAAAGACAACCAACAAGCATAAACCATTATACCTACATGCTAAAGATTCAACGTTCTTACATTGTATATTGTAGCGTTAATTAAATTTACTTGGCTATTATATCATGAAGTGATCAATTTCATAGATCTGGCCATGACATCTCTATTGGCGCTTGTTTTTTTTTTTTCTCATGTGGGCGAGCACGACTCTAAATTCAAAACAATGGCCAGTGTCCATTTGTTTAGAAGACGTTGTCACCAGTTCTTTGACCTTTATTTACTCTTCTTTAGATACAACTGGAAAAAAATGTTTAATGTTTTCGCAGATTAAAATGTAAACAAAATGTTGCAGAAAACGTCCGTAAAATTGGATTTTCCCAGTTAGTCAGAAGCAGGATCAACCCTCTCGCATTTATGCTTTGGCCATTGGCCTTTTTATTGCCTGGTTAAGCGAGTGTTGCTACAATATAAAATACTAGCTTTTGCCCGCGGCTTCACCCGCGTACACAATCCCAGGATAAAAAGTATCCTATGTGTTATTCTGAGATATGGTTTACTCGTGTACCAAGTTTCATTGAGATCCGTTCAGTAGTTTTTGCGTGAAAGAGTAACAAACATCCATACATCCATCCATACATCCATCCATACATCCATCCATACATCCATCCATACATCCATCCATACATCCATCCATACATCCATCCGTACATCCATCCATACATCCATCCATACAACCATCCATACATCCATCCATACATACAAACTTTCGCATTTATACCATTAGTAGGATAGGATTGTTTTGGTTACTGTTACTGTTAAAATAATATTGTACCAATAGGCTCAAATCTAAAGACACGAAAAAAATATTTTCATTAAAAGCTTGTTTTATGAGTGGTTTTTCATAGTTAAACCTATGACGTTATCGTCTACGTAAATGTTCTTGTCTGTGCGACCTGATGATGTTAGTAATGTGCATGATGCAGTCCTGCAAGGTTTTTAGTGTTTTACAAATAACCCTGTATAGATATCTACAACGTGTAACATTAAGAGGGTCCTTCTCCACTTGCTTATCGTAAACATCTAAAATGGTTAAAAAGCTTGTTACTTCATTTAATGCAATCCAACGCGATGTTTGACGAAAAGGCAACGTAAAAAAAGAGAGATAACGCCTGGAAACTCTGTTAGTATTCGGTAATTCCGAGATTTACTTGAAAATTTCACAAAACTTGCTCCAGGAAATAACTGTTTTTTTTAAACCCTTAATAGATTTTGGGAAAAGTTATCATCATTTAGAATCTTAATAAAATTTGCAAGGTCTCTAGAGGATTACTTTTTTGACTTTTTTAATTTTTAGGCAAATTATAAAGTGTCAAAGTTCATACAAAATAGGACATTTTCAGAGATTTTTACTGGATTAGTTTTACACAAATTTATAAATTGGTTTCTTTAGAAACCTAAGTAATATCCACAAGATACTGTGTTTCCAAAATATCTAATGAAAAATGTGTAATAACGTCATAATCAGTTATGAGCGGTTGTATGAAAAACAGTGAAAATGTGTGTCGTGATGCACCACCTTAAGGGCCTGCGCTCACTTAAAACAAGACGTCTTAGACAGAACAGTCTGAGACGTTTTAGACCAGTCTGAGACGTCTCAGACAAAACAATTTTGTCTGCGATACGGGGCGCTAGGGCTGTTGATAAAATATCAATATATCGATATTTTCGATACATCGATTATCGATATATTCGAATTTATTTTATCGGCTTTGTCTTAAAAAACAATCGTAAGTCGGCTCAAAAATAATTTGCTCAATTTATAATTCATGATATTTATTACTGAGAATGTTACATTTTCATATATTTATAATTTAATTTGTTTAATAATTATCATGAATTATAAATTGAGTAAATTATTTTTGAGCCGACTTACGATTGTTTTTTAAGACAAAGCCGATATAATGAATTCGAATAAAATATCAATATATCGATAATCGATATATCGAAAATAGCGATATATTGATATTTTATCAACAGCTCTAGCGCCCCGTGTCGCAGACAAAACAGTTTTGTCTGAGACGTCTCAGACTGGTCTAAAACGTCCCAGACAGTTCTGTCTCAGGTGTGCGGAGGCCCTAAATGCGCAAAACCATGACACCTTAGACCTAATTCTGTGAAACATAAAAAAAATTAAGGTTTTATGTGCAGTTTTAGTTACTTAATTTAAAATTCGTATCTGTACTGAAATAAGAACGTTTATCATCCCGCATATGAAAAAAAATAATTGGACTAAAACCATTTGAGTTTGTTTACCTATTTGGGCGGGTTTGCGTACGTGATGGCTTGACCTATTAATAAATAGACAGTGCAGTTTTTTTAATGAAGAGGTTTTTGAAAAATATAACCTATAGGTACTAAAAAGTGGTAATTAAACTATTTTCAGGTTTTGCGCATTTAACGTTACACGTTGTATAAATCATTTCCGTTTGTAGAAAAGGAGGTTCTTAGATAAATGGTCGTTCTAAACAGAACTGTCAACTTCTTTCAATCGTAAGGTCTTTGAACTCAAGTAATTTATAACTTTGTAGCGTTGTCAAGTCGTTATCGTTTTTCTTCACGCTTAAATTACTATCGATAATAAATATTGACGTGTCGCATCATTGCACAAATAAAAAATAAAAAAGAGTTCGGATACACTGAAAAAAACTTGGGTTTCAATGGACGATGATAAAATAAAGAACGTTGGGATAAGATCGGCTTAGGGGTAAGATCGGCATAAGGGTAAGAATGTAAAAATATAAATTATACCACTTATTTAGTATTATTTTTAGTGTTAGTCATATTATGTGACGCGTTATTGTGTCCAACTTGCTCAGCAATGTGGCTGGCATTAAAAATAAAGCTAAATTTTACCCCAACCCACCTTACATTTTGATACAAGGGGAGAAGGTTTGACATTGCGACCAAGGCGGAATTCGGAATTGGAAAATATTGTTACGGAGCCGTGAAAAATGTCCACGTTTATCAAACGACGTTTTTCAATAGATACACTTACAAAGATATAAATAAACGGGCGTTAACTCGCTACGCGTGGGGGTCGCTTAGTATGCAGTCTGAAACGAGAAATGCAATAAATTGTGGCGAGCGGAGCTTACGCACTTTTACGCACTAGTGCGAAAAACAGTAAAATGCGTGACTGAAAGCAGTAGGGATAAGAGCGGGGTTTTCGAGTAATTGTATTGAAATATTGATTATAATTTTGACTTAGAATAGAATAAACTTCATTATACTCTAAAATAAAAATACACAATAATACAAAACCACACAAAATATTTAGGTTAATTGTTTAATTAACAAATCCATTAAGTTAATTAGGTATCTAGTGAGTTTGAGTAAGGGGCCTATTACACTGCGCTGAATAACGCGTGCGATATTCAGACTCAGCGCGCACTGTTTTCTGCAACAGGACCTTCAGGGTTGAAGCCTACTGGGGTCAGGGTTATCCGAAAGGAAGCTTGAGCCCCGGTGTAAAGAGGCTAGAAGGAACGGGGTGGGTTTTTAGTTAGTAAGATTCTAACATTATCTCCCGCTCCACCCAAGAGCTGGGTTTGTCATTAGATGATTTTTGCCCACCGTAAAAAAAAGACCCCCACTATTTTTCATTCATAGAAAGACAGTCTAACCCCTATTACAGTACGCGACACGTCAAACCATAGACTAGATACGAACTCGAGTCTGAATAACGCGTAGTGCAATAGGCCCTTTATGGTTAGTCGCCGGAAATAAGTACTTACCTATGTGTGTAACTGAATCTGGGGCCTGAGTCTGCTATTTTTTAAATTCGTCATTCCAACACGATCCCATTGTCATTTTGCTAAAAGTGCGTAATCTGCTAAATCATAATGTTCGATCATTGATCGGTCAATGGTCTCGTAATAGAGTGGTGATAGATTGACAATATCGAACTTATTAAAACCAATAACTGCACAATAACATTCTAATGGTAGGTCACTGATCAAAACAACTATCAATAGTTTTGCAAATAACCGCATACGTCAAATATTCATTGCTCATTATGCACGAGATTACCATTTTGAGTCACTTCTTTTAACGAAGTGTCAGTGGTTGACCATTGGAAAGTCATTATGACGCCATTATATTAATAGATTACCAAAACTTGTCAAAATCAACAATTATGAAGTCAATAATAGACCATTCTGACACTATTGTAATAGCAGACTGGAGGCCCAGATCGTTTGTAGACAAGAAATGAGTCAGGCAGTTGAATTTTTCTAATTGATATTATAAACTAGTGCTTGACTGGGATCTCCTCTGATGGTAAGCAGAGATGGAGCGGTGGTGAGGCGCGCTAGTTTATTAAGAGCCACAACAGATCTACACGTGTGTCAAATTTCATCTTCATCAGTTCAGACATTTCAGCGGGAAGGAGTAAATGTGATAATACTAGCTTATAATAATATATGTATATATAAAGCTATTAATGATATGATAATAATACTCTCTTGTGGAATCGACTATAGGTATGAGCCCGACTAGAGATGTGCCGTTGCCGGCAATCTGGGAATATTGCTGCCAATATTGCCACCAATATTCATACATCGGGCAATATTCCCGGCAATATTCCCATCAAAACTCCAACTTCACGGCAATATTGCCGGCAACGGCACCTCTCTAAGCCCAACCCAGTTCTTGATAATGGTTATATCACTTTGTACTGGTATCAGCCCATCATCACTACTACTATTCTATCACTATTGTGGCCAATAAGCCTGATATAGTGGTGGTGGACCGATGCGAGAGGCGTGCAATGATTGTTGACGTATCCGTTCCGCATGACGAGAACCTCGTGAAAGCCGAGAAAAATAAACAAATCAATTATATTGACTTGGCTCACGAGGTTGTCGACATGTGGGAAGTGGATTCAGCGATCATTGTATCGAAAGTTGTTACAGTCAATGGCTTAATAGCCAAGAGCCTCGACCAACACCTTGGGAGGCTCTCGTTAGGCGGCTAGATCAAGGGCTTGATTCAGAAAGCGGTGTTACTGGACACGGCCTGTATGGTCAGGAGGTTTCTTTCTCTGGAGCCCTGACCACCGGTAGCTTGGACCCTGTTCCCGATACCGGTTGGCTACTATTTTTTATATTTTTAAATATTTTTTATTGAATATTCAAAAATATAATTCACTAGCTGCTCCCAGCGGTTTCGCTCGCGTTATAGCAGAAAATTAGCGCAAGGGAACATACTTCCGGAAAAAAGTATACTATGTCCTATTCCAGGACATGGGCTATCCGTATAACAATTTTCATCAAAATTGGTTTTGCCATTTAGGCGTGAAGACGTAACAAACAAACAAACTCACTTTCGCTTTTATAATATTAGTAAGGATTTACTCTTAGTCATCAAAGGCTCATAGACAGGATACACAGAATAGTCTTAAAAATAATAAACTAATACATATTAGTAATATACAATAGTTAAATAATCTTTATTTTTGCAAACTTATTGCGCACGAGTGGCGGCGTTGTCGTGTTTCGCTGTGAGGTCAGTAATAATATAAAGTCTGGAAGAAAACCCAATTGTGGTTGTGGTGCTGATAAAAATTGTTTAAATTAAATTAGTTTTGTGTAGAATATAGAAGATGACGTCAATTATAATCTACACTAATATTATTAAAAAACAACAACAAAACAAACTTTACCGTTTGTTTTTTTTTTTTTTGTAAAACTTGCGGGAAAAGCTGTATGGAACAAAATAGGTTGGTTAAGTTTTTTGTTCAAAATAGCTAAATGGTAATTCCAAAACCAGTGACATTTTTTTACCTTAAACATTTTTATTATGCACGTAGTTGTTTTGATTCAGGGTTTTTAAACTGATATTTAATTTTATATCATTTTCCATCCTGAGCTCACGAACTCATCGGGGTAGGTACGAAGGTTTCTTTTTTTAAATAGTCACATTTTTTTTAACGCTGTAAAAATCATTGTGGAGAAACCGGTATGTTTAGAGATAAATAAACACATCATAATACGAACTAGCATTGGTTGGTCCCACAAGATAGTTTTCAAAAAAGGGGTGAAAGAACACCAACTTTCTATTTCGTCATAGTTGGTTGTAGTATTTATAATTATACTAGCGACCCGCCCCGGCTTCGCTCGGGTGCAATATTATACATATAAACCTTTCTCTTGAATCACTCTATCTATTAAAAAAACCGCATCAAAATCCGTTGCGTAGTTTTATAGGGATATAGGGACAGAAAAAGTGACTTTGTTTTATACTACTCGTATGTAGTGATAATATTAGTCAGTATGTATTTTTGCGATAATTATTTTACTATATGTATGTATATAGGTACTTATATTGTAGGTATATTCTAAAAATAACTTTTCTGTTTGTTTCTTTTTCCTTTCAATTTTATTCATGGTGATTTTTTTTATAATTCTCCTTTCGCAGGTATGCTGGAAGAGATTTCTTTAGAAATAAGCATTTTTTTTTCAGTGGGAAAAATCATCCAACGACAAAACCCGGGTGGAGCGGGAGATAGTGTCAGACTCTTACTGACTAAAAACTCACCCCGTTCCTTCTAGCCTTCACACCGGGGCTCGAGCTTCCTTTCGAATAACTCCGACCCCGGTAGGCTTCGACCCAGATGAGCCCCTCCTGTTGCTGACAACTCCTTGAGGCGCGCGGGAACAGTGCGCGCCGTCGACGCTTTGGCTCGGTCCGGACAGTTACCGGACGATCGGACAGCGAGCTATGGGTAGCTCGCTGCCCACGAGCCCGCGTTTACGGTGGCTGGCAATCGGGGCTAGAAACCCGGCGGCGGCGGCGGCGAGGGCGCCTGAAGCGGTCGGTCTCCTCCTTTGCTAGCATTACTGCTTCGCAGAAGGAGGCGGCCGCCTGCCACTCCTCCTCGCTTCGGACCATGGCCTCAACCAAGGCCCGGTGCGAGAGGTTTTCGCCGCCAATAGAAATGAGCATCACATATGTAAGTACCTATTTTTCTTTTTCCGTCTTCTTTTCTTTTACAGGTAAGTGTGTACATGAACTGAAATTAACTTTACCCACTTTAGGTGGTGTGAGAGGGAGTAACAGGTTTTTTTTACTGACTAAAACCCACCGTGTTCCTTCAGTTTCCTTTGCGTTCCAAATTACACGTATAGAAAGTCAACAATTCAACATTTAAGATGTCGCGTCATCTTCTTCAACCAATATGGCGCTAAAAAGAATACCGTATTTTTTAAATACGTATTCGTGACCTTAACCACAAAATATACTACATACAAAGCGCGCTCGAGCATCGCACACATAGACACCGCTAACGGACACAATATCTCGGAGCGAATCAGCCCGCTCGTCGAACAGTTCCGGCTCAAACGCTCGTTAGTGTGCGTTCACCGAGCGTAGGTATAAAGAGTACATACATGAGATTGTCTTCTGTACATATCTATTTTGTGCCATAACTGCTTATGACTAAAAGCCTGCGCTCATTTGAAACAAGACGTCTTAAGCACCGGCCACACGGAACAGACGCAAGGCACGGACCCGTCGCGAACAATACAGAAAAGACGGCGTCCCCCGGCCGGCGGCCTCCTCCTTTGCAAGCATTACTGCTTCGCAGAAGGAGGCGGACGCCTGCCATTCCTCCTCACTCCGGACCATGGCCTCGACCAGGGCCCGGGCACATCTCTAGTCTCGTCTTAAGTGTGCGCAGGCTCTAACAAAAACATATCGCAAATGACACATCGAACTAAACAGGTAAGTAGGTAGATAACTCCATTTTTTAGCATTCACTAATGCAAAGCTACATACATGGGTATTACCAAAGGATTTGAAATGTCACAATGTGTATTGTATGCAAATTGTGGACACAATGGGCTATCTGATGGCGTTTGCATTTAGGTTTCCATACGAAGAAACACATGTATTTTGAGGCCGACCGCATCAGGCAACGGCGCCCTCGCTGCCGTCGCCGGGATTCCGATCCCGATTTCCGGCCACCGTAGACGCGGGCTTGCGGACGGCGAGCCATGGGTAGCTCGCTGTCCGATCCGGTAATGGACCGAGTCCAAGACGTCGACGGCGCGCACTGTTCCCGCGCGCCTCAAGGAGTTGTCAGCAGCAGGAGGGGCCCAGCTGGGTCGAAGCCTACTGGGGACAGGGTTGTCCGAAAGGGAGCTCGTGCCCCGGTATGAAGGCTAGAAGGAACGGCGCGGGGTTTTTAGTCAGTAAGAGTCTGACACTGTCTCCCGCTCCACCCAAGAGCGGGTTTCGTCAAAGATGATTTTCCCCGTCGAGAAAAAAAAAAAAGCCTTGAAGACACCCAAATTATAATCGGTATACAACGTGTTATGTGCAAAACCTCAGACACTCCAAATGATTTTTAATTCGATTGACCTAATTATGCGAGAGAAAAAAAACATAAAAAAAATTACAGGTTTTATGAGCAGTTTTAGTTTGTTTAAAATTCATATCTGCATTGAAATAAGAACTTTTATTATCCCGTGTATGAGAAAATTTGATTGGATTATAACTATTTGTATTTATTTACCTATTTCAGCGGGTTTGCGCATGTGAGGGCTTGACCTATTCATAAATAGACAGATCGAAATTTTTTGTTAAAGTTATTTTTTGGGTTCTGTACCTCAAACGTAAAATAGTGAACCCTTAGTTAGAGGATCACTTTGTTGTCCGTCTGTATGTCTGTCTGTCAAGACCCCTTATCTCGAGAACGCGTGGCGGTATGGTTTTGATTTCAACTTGATACCTCCACGCGTTCTTGAGATAAAGGGTCCGACAAACAGACAGACAGACGGACGGAAAACAAAATGGTCCTATAAAGGTTTTTCCTTTTGAGGTACGGAATCCTAAAAATCACAAACATATAAGCTTGTTGTCAGCAAAAATAAAAGGTCACCGGGCCATCCAGGCGACTGAGGGGTTGTTTTGCACTTGCACCTGTTGCTAGCTGTTTGTTGGCTCCTAACACCTGGTGTGACCTGTCGTAACCTGTCTAGTACTTACTGTCGGTGGTGTCCAACTTGTGACCTTTTTAAATATTTTTGGGAAAAAATATAACATGGTATAAAAACTATTGGAATCCATGCAGTTACTGATTCTAAACGAACTATATTCAGGTTTCGCATATACTAAGAATAATGTTGTATTGTATGACATTGCAGCAATTTCACTTTCGTTAACCTGACCAACCAACAAACATAGGGAAAACCAATATCCTCAAATGAAACCAGTCAGTCACCTATTCAATTGAAAATTATTCATATTTAAATGCATCGTTGAATACGAGAAGCGGGCTCAAGAATAGAATTAAAAAAAAAAACTGGTCAAGTCAAACTTGCGCACGAATGGTTCCGTACCGGCTAACGGCCAAGCAAATCATCATCATCATCATCATTTCAGCCGAAAGACGTCCACTGTTGGACATAAGCCTTCCCCAAGTGCCGCCACAATGAACGGTCCTGTGCGTCTCGCATCCATCGGATTCCCGCAACCCTTACCAGGTCATCGGCCCACCTTGTAGGAGGCCTTCCAACTACGTCTTCCTGTACGTGGTCGCCATTCATACATTGCTCGATGGCCCCGGGTCGAAAGGTTCTAGAATGGCGGTGTTGAGGTTGTAATGCCCAACAGCCAAGCAAATCCTTACTAATATTATAAAAGCGAAAGTGAGTTTGTTTGTTTGTTACGTCTTTACGCCTAAATGGCAGAACCGATTTTGCTGAATTTTGGTATAGAGATAGTTGGGACCCTGGAAAAAGACATAGGCAAATTTTAAAAACATTCACAATAACTGCATAAAAGTTTTGTTCTGCATTTTTTTTAAAGGATATACTAGTGCTTGACTGCGTTCTCACCTGATGGTAAGCAATCATCTGTGAAAATTTCAACTGTCAAACTATCACGGTTCATGAGATAAAGCCTGGTGTCAGACAGACGGACAGCGGAGTCTTAGCTTATAGGGTCTCGTTTTTACCCACAGAAAAGATGAAAGAGGTCAGAAAGGAAACATTTTCCGATTTGTATTACAACGAGTGTCGCCGCTTGTCTCACACCCTTTAACTCCACTACAGAACAAAATATAAAGTTACAGATGTCAATCTACATACAAAGCGCGCTCGAGCAACGCACACATAGACACCGCTCACGGACACGATATTTCGGTAGCGTCTTGGACCATTCATCGAACAGTTCCGGCTCAAACGCTCATTAGTGTGCCTCTACTCAGCGTAGGTATAAAAAGTGAAGTACATACATTTTTTTTTGCGATGGGGAAAATCATCTTACGACAAAACCCGCTCTTGGGCAGAGCGGGAGATAGTGTCAGATTCTTATTGACTAAAAACCCACCCCGTTCATTCTAGCCTTCATACCGGGGCTCGAGTTCCTTTCGGATAATCCTGGCCCCATTATGCTTCGACCCAGCTGGGCCCCTCCTGCTGCTGACAACTCCTTGAGGCGCGCGGGAACAGTGCGCGCCGTCGACGTCTTGGACTTGGTCCATTACCGGACGATCGGACAGCGAGCTAACCATGGCTCGCCGTCCGCGAGGTGAAGTACATACGTGAGATTGTCTTCTGTACTTATCTATTTTGTGACTACAGGCAATAAACCAATTCGAAGGCGCATTACGCAACTAACAGACCACGCACACTTAGACCGCAAGTTTGCTATTGGTAGTTGAACTATGAGCATTCCCCTACTTTCTGGCACGCCTGCCCCGCTCACAAGGTCATTCTAAACTCTTTCATCTGTTCTCTATTTTTACCTTTTGGGTGAGGAACCCTAAAAATCTAGGTGGATGACGTATGATTAAAGATGCTAACTCATTTCCTGATACGTTTACGTGCTGTGTTTTCTGATAGCAATCCATCTTCACTGGAAAATGCATTATATATGCGTAATACGAAGAATTTGAGCCGCGACTATATTACTAGCAGCTTGCCCTGGCTTTGTGCAGATTATATGTAGGAATATTATTTGTACACCTTGTGCGAGGCAGGAGGGGCCCAGCTGGGTCGAAGCCTGGGGCCAGGGTTATCCGAAAGGAAACTTGAGCCCCGGTATGAAGAGGCTAGAAGGAACAGGGTGGGTTTTTAGTCAGTAAGAGTCTGACACTATCTCCCGCTCCAAGAGCGGGGGTTGTTTTTAGGTGATGTTTGCCCACCGTAAAAATAAAAACACCTTGAGGGAGGTCTTCTAACGCTGCGTTTTCCGGTACGCGCTACTCGCTAGAATAGGCGTGGGATAAATGTGTAAAAATCTTAGCCATTGGAACTTTTGCATCTGAATCACTGAATTGTTCTGATATGTAACCAAACATTATAATTATGTAACACATAATATGATTTAAAAGAGTGTCCATGGAGTTTCTTGCACGTTCTTCTCCATAGAGATCTACGCTTTGGAAGTGCAATTTAGCTTCACTTTTCTTGGACTGACCGACATTTGACTATTCAAAAGTGCCCGCAAATGGTCTATTTGAAATAAATGCTTGAATTTTTTTGATTTTGATTTTGTTCCGAAACTGTAATACGTATCACAGTTTCGGAAAATGAAATGTTTCGTTTGTATCTTGTGAGCCGATGTTTCAAATGTTCCGTTTGTATTTTTGGAGCCGATATTCCAAATGTTCCAAATGATGCATTTAAAACTTTACTGTAACTCTAGCTAAGTTGCTAATCTGCAATAGTTAACGCTAGTAGAAAACTTCAAATGTACGGGAATGACGTCAACTCAACGCTCAGTCACGTGGTCAGAACACAAGAATTGGCGGCAAGGTCAACTCGAAGCGTTCGACGCAAGCAAAACGGTTGTAACTTGGCTAGAGGGGCTGATTTTCCAATCTTTCTTCTTCTTCTTCCGTCCCTGTTCCCGTTATCAGGGGTCGGGTCTCCTCACTCTACGGCGTCAGGTTGATCCGTCCTGGGTTGTCGGTTTTGGCAATTGGGCTTTCTTAAGGTCTCTTTCGATGTTTGACCACCAGGTCGATGGCGGGCGGCCTCTACCTCTCCTTTGTTCTGACAAGCCTAATGCGATTTTCACCACATGGTCTTCGTCCCGTCTCATGATATGGCAATACCATCTAAGGCGATTTTCCGTCAGTTTATCTGTGATTGGTGTGACTTTAAAGCTACCTCGTATGTATTCATTCCGATCTCTGTCCATCCTGGTCACCCCACTCGCCCAGCGCAGCATCTTCATTTCATTTACATGTGCCACCAGTTCAATCGTTTTCTTGACTTTCCAGCATTCGGAACCGTACAGTAAGGCTGGCCTGACGGCTGATGTTCCAATCTTTCGGAACACTAAAACGTTTTGGAGCAGACTCACTGTTCCGAAACGTTTCAGTAAAGAGTTACACACGCCTTCTCTAGAACCTTTCGGCCCCGTCGACCATCCGTTCTACAAGCAATGTGCCCTGCCCACTGCCACCGCAACAAGCGCTGCAAGGTAGACCGACGACCTGGGCCTCAAGTCTGCTATTACAATAGTGTCAAAATGGTCTATCATTAACTTCATAATTGTTGATTTTGACAAGTTTTGGTAATCTACTAATATAATGGCGTCATAATGACTTTCCAATGGTCAACCACTGACACTTCTTTGACAGAAGTGGCTTAAAATGGTAATCTCGTACGTAATGACAAATGAATATCTGACGTAAGCGGCAATTTGCAAAACTTTTGACAGTTGTTTTGATCAGTGACCTACCATTAGAACGTTATTGTGCAGTTATTGGTTTTAATAAGCTCGATATTGACATTCTACCACCACTCTATTACGAGACCATTGACCGATCAATGATCGATCATTAAGATTTAGCAGATTACGAAATTTTAGCAAAATGACAATGGGATCGTGTTGGAATGACGAATTTATAAAAATAGCAGACTCGGGCCCCTGGTGAGAGTCGCAGGAATGCGGTGGATGCAAGACGCACAGGATCCGTCGTGGTGGCGACGTTTGGGGGAGGCCTTTGTCCAACAGTGAACGTCTTTTGGCATACGCTGTCATGCAAACACGAATAGCAGCCCCAGAATTTTGAAGCTTAAAAAAAACACTTAAAAAATTGAGACATTTTTTTTCAGCAAGTTCAACGCGTTATTGTATTGTGTATCTTTATATACGGTCAAATGTTAAAACCAACCTATTAAATGTTTACCTACTAAAACCGAGCTAGACTAACTAAACTAGAGAATATTATTAACAAACACACAAACGAAGAATTTTACCTCTTTAAAAGATATAGTCAGATTAGTTCATAGTCATAATCGATTGAATGATCATTGACCACAACTATGATCTTTGATAGGATCAAAGTGTACTTGGACCGTGTCAATTAAAATTCCTTTATCAGGGATGTCAAACGGTGAAGAATACGGAGGAATATGGAGGTAAGCCCCGCTTGGGCAAAGCACCGCCGTATCTGAGGACAATCGGCGGCGGCATTCTGTTACGCCGGGCCCTGGTCCGATCGAGGAGGAATGACAGGCGGTCGCCTCCCCTTCGAAGCAATAATGCTAGCAAAGGCCCAGCCTCCGGCGGGACTCCGACCACGATCTCCAGCCAACCTCAAAGACCTTCACTCACCTTCCCTCTAAAAAACGCAATAGGTAAAGGTTTGACACGCCTTCGTTCTCCGACCAAGAGCGAGAGAAGTTTTTTTTTATTAATTATAGGCTCGCGTTTGACCACTATCCCACCGCGATGACGTGTTCGACGATGGAGCACGCTTGTCTAGAAGTAACCTATTCACTCTTGACTTAAAGACCCCCAAGCTGTAGCTATCAGGAAACACAGACTCCGGCAGGGAATTCCACTCCTTGGCTGTACGCACAATAAATGTGTTCCCAAAATGTGCATATGGGTGGGATGTCAACCATGTACCGGTGAAGCAACGCCGATATTTGATGATTTTCCACCACAAAAAAAAAGAAAATGACGCATAAGTGCAAGCCCTATGCAGCAATATACATAATTAAATAGCAATAATATTCATTAATGGTATTGGGTTTGTCCAGAAGGTATAGAGTCGTGATCTTCCACAAACACGTCATATGAATAGAGGAATTTCTAATGAACTGAAGTAAATACATAATTAGTTAAAGATGCTATATTATGATTAGTGGCGGTTTTTACGCTTAACTATGATTACCAAGAAAGAAAAAAAATATTAACAAATTATATATAATTAAGAATAGGAATAGAAAGGGGGTAGGGGGGGGGGAGGGTATTAGGAATTATATGTAATTTTAGGTTTTTTTTATTATTTAATTTTATTATTAAGAATTTATCTGTCTAACTATCAATCTACCATATCTCAGAATTAGTCCTGAGATCTCCGGAATTTGGGATTTTCTCAGGATTGCGACTGGATTTTGTAAATCTCATGAAATCTCAGGATTTTTAAAATATTTAATAAAATACAGCTTTTTTAAAAGCTTTATTAGTTTAAGCTTTTGTAAATTATTGTATTACCGAGGTTTCCGCTACCCCCCTCCCCTCCCCTCCCGCCTTGAGTGCCATGTGCACCGCATGAGTGAGTTTCGCGAATATAAAAAATAAAACGATAATATTACATTAAAATAACAAAATTGAGAATATCCTCCATTTTTAGAAGAAAAATCAAAATGAAACAAACTTTTAACGAAAATATTTTTTTCATAGCAAGCTTTTATAGCTCGGTATAACCTGTATAATTAATACTCGTCAAGGCGAATCATACGAGCCCAAACTCGATGGGTTTGTGTTGTTTAACTACCAAGTTCTTATTAGCCACCTTCCGGTTCCATCATCAGATCAGCTCCATGTCATAACAATTTTGCATTGTCGTCTGATTTACACATACATTCAAAATTTCAGCCGGTTACCAGGAAGTGGGTCAAATTTAATTTACAAGATTTGATAACAGACAAACGTCGGGACAGGTGAAACTAAATAAAAGCTTGTAATAGGTATTAAGGATGCCGACTGTACCAAAAGTTCGATGCCTGATGCATCACCAGTCCTGACGCAGAATTTTAAATTTAAAACGAGTCATGCCGAGTGATACTGCCTGACTTACGTCTGTATGAGGACGCGTGACTAAATGATGACCAATTTTACGATTATGGCCACGCGTCTGAGTTCTTTTGTTTTTTTTACTTTAATCAGTGAGTCAGACAACATTTCTGTCCCCGTTAGAAAAAAAGACGTATCTCACATTTTTTCCAGAGTTGAATTATATACATTGCCGGAATCAGGACATAATGGCGCATCTGCCTAGATTTTTTATATTTTGCTAACTTTCTCCAGTGCAGTTTTAACACAAGAAAAAAAGGCCCGATTTCCCGTTTCATTCATTAAAACCTTTTTTATCTGTTTTCGTATTTGTTTGATACGTCTTTTTAACTATCAGGGGCAGATTTAAACTAGGATGTTTAAACTTCATTCTCATTGTGTGTACCTGTGTGCCAAATAAACGTATTTTCTTTCTTTCTTTTATTCTAAGGGCTTCTTCACACGTACCATAACCATTTGGCATGCGGAACAGAGAGTAAAGTCCCACATACCACCTTTGAAAAGGGAGGATCCTCCGGCCAGTCAGGTGTTATGGTCTGGTGGGCTACTGCCCGATAGTTCGCACCCTTAGAATTATAGTGACCTATTCCAAAAATGTAAATTTTTGGGAAACGTTAAATAAAGTTTTATACACGTAAGTTTTTTTTGTAAATGTAGGTTATTACAATGAAATTTCATCCAACTTATACAAATAATAGTTGAATTTGTTTCTTAACTTAGCTATCTACATGTATTATGAAAAAATAAATTAATCGATTTTGATCAAAAAATCATGATTTTTGAATTAGGTCCCTATAATTCTAATGGTGCGAGTTGATGTCGGGCTGTCGTATATCTTCAAATCGCGCGGAGAACTTTGATTGCGCGATGCAGGATTTCGTAGTTCTTATGTGGCGTCATAGATGTCGCTATAACCAGTAATGAGTAAATTACCGGTGCCATAACCACACCACGTCACAACGACAAAATGCTGTCAAGCAGTGGATACGTGTGAATAGTGTCGCTGCAGCTTTTTGTAGTTGCGTTGTGGTACCGAAAAAATGTCGATGTTTGTTGGGCTGTGTTGTCGCCAGTAGTTGCGATGCGGTTACGTGGTGTGCAGACGTAGTTAGCACGGTCGTTGCGTCGACGCAACGTTGTGGTTGCGATGTGGTCAGTATCACACACACGGTCTATAACGACTGCAAAATGTGGTACGTGTGAATAGTCCTATTCATTTTAAAATATACGCCCGGCCATGTGGTGTGGTTGCGGTGTGGAGGTGTGGCCAGTGTGTGGTCGTGGTGTAATTGTGATAGTGTAACGAAGCCCTAAAGCTGTATTCATCATCATCATCATCATCATTTCAGCCGATATATGACACTGTCTGACATATGCCTCCCCCAAGTGTCGCCACAATGAACGTTCCTATGCGTCTCGTATCCATCGGATTCCTGCAAACCTTACCAGGTCATCGGTCCGCCTTGTAGAGGCCTTCCAATACTACGTTTTTCGGTATGTTGTCACCACTCCAGAACCTTTTGGCCCCAACGGCCACCTGTTCTGCGAGCAATGTGCCCTGCCCATTGCTACTTAAGTTTGGCGATTAGAATAGAATAGAATAGAATAAACTTTATTGTACAGCAAAAAGTAACACAGCTAACGCGCGATTCTTCGTGTTATGTCGGTAACTTTGGTTCTTCTGCGGATAACCTCATTCCTGATTCGATCACGCAAAGATAAATCATCATAATCATATATTTTGTTTGTAAAACATAGGGAGACCATAGCCCTTTCCACTGCCCTTTGGGTGACTTTAATTCATGAATCCCCAAGCGACCACCGGTGGCCGCGCATCTATTGTCTTACTATTGTGTCTCTAATTGACGGTATCTGAAGGGTTAAGTCTTCTATTGAGGCCCATTGTAAGCGACCACGTTCCGAAGCCATTTGTCATCACTGGCAACACACACTGGTCATAGACTTTGTTCTTGGTTATGTTATGTTTTTGATAGCATTTCTTTTAAATACCACAAGAAGCGAGCAACAATTATTTTGTAGAGTGTGACGGCCACCGGTCAACCGTGTACGGTGAATCCATAGAGAGTGTACGATTATGAAAACAATAGAAAATATATCGGTGGTGGCGTTTTGTGGCTGTAGCCGGTGGGTATGCGGTGACTCTAATGATTAAGAAAATATTGTCAAGTCTAATAAAAGTGTAGACACTGGCACTAACACTACCAAAGGGCTTACCAAAAGACGTAGGGAAGTGCTCGGGGACCTCCAAGCCTGGGGGCCCTCAAACCAGTTTAACAAACCTCTTATTGAACTAGCGAAAAATTCTCTTATCTTCAAAATCTAAATAAATGCAAAACTAATCTTAGTACTCGTTTTATTCAGTAAAAACTTCTGACATTCCCTCCCGCAACTCCCAGAGAAAAAAATATTTGATGATTTCCCGCGTAAAAAAAAGGAGGCAGTTTTTTTTTGCTCCAGAGTCGTTTGTTATTTAGTTACGCCACTGGTAAAAACATACGATTTGCCGAAGCCTAAAATCTAACCGCTATGCTATTAAGATCAAATCAGGAGCAAAAAATGAGTTTTTCCAACGCTGAAATACAAATTTTGCCCTTGACCTTCAGTTAGAGCATTATGCTAATATTCCAAGGTCAAACATGATTGTTTTGTAGTGTTATATCCTAGGTAATGTAAGTAAACTATTGTATATGAATGTGTACGTTTGTTTGTTATCGCAGACTATACTGTGGTTGGCTGCGGGATTTTTTTTAAGATTGACTATGACCTTGAACGCAAAGAAAAACTGCAGGAACACAAAGGTTTTAATCAGCCAGTCAGACAAAATGACAATCATTATTTGAATTTGAATTTATAATTCAAAGAAAGAAAGAACAAAAATATTTTGGTGCACAAAACATTGTACTAGACAGCAAAAACATGTTGAAACTTAAGATAAAAACAAAAAAAAAACTTCATTTGTGTTTTTTATTTACTTGGGTTACTATATGCTTTTTTATGCTAAGTTACAAGCATACAGGCCAAAATAATTACACTAGTAGGTAATAGGTAATAGTAGTACTATGTAAAATTGCAAATTGTGACCTGTAGGTAGTTAGTACGCAACGCCGATTACTACTTACAGGTCATTGGACTCGATCAGATGACGTTTTCTTAAAGAAATTAGTTTCAGTAGTAGGACATACGTAAATTAATACGAGTTTAAAAAAAAGATACTTTAGTTTTTAATTTTATCTTTACAAATCGATAGTGATGTACCGGATCGACAACGAACGATCAAAATTTAGCGGTGTATATTATAGATAAAAGAAGTCACGGTCAAAACTAGTTTTCCATACAAGGTCTGCTAAACACAATGCCTTCTTTTTCCCATATTTACGTCCATCATTTACTTTATTACTATTGTGTAGTAATGAATACAGACGCTTTAAACTCTGTCGACAGATTAATTGGGTCGTTGATTCCTTGTTTATCTTGATGTTACAGATTTATGTGACATTTTTTTTAGTATATACCAAATCTTAAAACGCTTGTCTAGTATTTTTTTCTTTAAGAATCTCCGTACAAAATTTCAAAAGTGTATTATGAAATATCATAAAATTATAAGCCAGTTATGGTCACAGAGCTATCCAGGCTCATCAGACTCTTACTGACTAAAAACCTACCCCGTTCCTTCTAGCCTCTTCATACCGGGGCTCGAGCTTCTTTTCAGATAACCCTGGCCCTAGTAGGCTTCGACCCAGCTGGGCCCCTCCTGCTGCTGACAACTCCTTGAGGCGCGCGGGAACAGTGCACGCCGTCGACGTCTTGGACTCGGTCCGGACAGTTACCGGACGATCGGACAGCGAGCTACCCATGGCTCGCCGTCCGCAAGCCCGCGTCTACGGTGGCCGGCAATCGGGATCGGAATCCCGGCGGCGGCGGCGAGGGCGCCATTGCCTGATGCGGTCGGCCTCCTCCTTTGCTAGCATTACTGCTTCGCAGAAGGAGGCGACCGCCTGCCACTCCTCCTCGCTCCGGACCATGGCCTCGACCAAGGCCCGGCGCGAGAGGTCTCCGCCGCATACCTATAGGTGTCACATAACGGGGTGTGTAGAATTTATTACATCATCCTAATAAACATTTTTTACTGTAGACTGCATTGATTACATAATAAAAAATACTGTCTGATACTACCAGTAAACGAGTATCCTCAAATGCTGGGGTTTCCCGATCAATGTAAAGCCATACGATAAAAAAAAAAAAAACAAAACATGCCAAGCCAGATTTTTTACATGCCAATTCCAACTTTGAAAAACCCACACTTTAGTTTGATTTATTTTCTGATAATACTTGTTTGAGCCACTTACGTCAAAAATAATCGTGCGTCGTGACAAACGTAAAGGCCTTTTTCCATTAGTGTTTTTATCGGTGCGTTTAATTTTCTAGTTAAAAGATTGATATGATAAATGGTTATGTTTGCAACCATTGATTTAGCAATGATTAGCAACTAGTTTTTTCTCACAGTATCGTTTTCGTGTTATGTATGTGTTGTTTTAGTTAGTAAATGTCAGACACACCCTCTCGCTCGCAGAAATGGTAAATCGATCTTAAGAGGGTCCTTTTCCACTCGCCTATCGTCAACATCGAAAATGGTTTAAAAGCTTGTTACTTCATCTAACGTAATCCAACGTGATGTTTGACGAAAAGGCAAGGCAAAAAAAGAGAGATAACGCCTGAAAACTCGGTTAGTATTCGGTAATTCCGAGATTTAATCGAAAAATGGAAATCCCCTCTAGAAACCCCATTTGAGGTCGTCGTTAAGGTAAAGTTTCGTAGTATTTTAGAACCTAAGTCTGTTTGTAAGGGACTTGTCCGTCTTCAGTTACGCCTAGTCACGCCTAGTCTCCTTTCATTTCATCATCATCATCATTCAGCTGATGACGTTCACTGTTGGACATACGCCTCCCACATAAGTCTCCTTTAGTGAATCTAAAATACGAGTAAATCATGATTGCTCAAGTAACTTTGGTTTTAGTGGAATCCCTTAGACCTCCATTTCACAAACAGAATTAAATTTAAAGTGTAGATTTACTCGTCCTAGGCATTTCCCAGGCAGCGTTCTTCAAGGCAACCCAGAAGAATTTTTATAATAAATTATTTTTGTTTACTGAAACTGTGAGGCAATGGCTGGCTCGCTATCTGTTGTGGTAGGTTCCTAACTCAATAAAAATAGTCCATATGAGTCAGATTTAGTTTTAAAATCTTAAATAGATTTCTATAGGTTAACTATGACGTGTTTAATTCCAAGTTGTCTATTTCCTCAGACGGACTCCGGCATTAAATTTTTAAACCGACTTCGAAAAGGAGGAGGTTCTATGTTCGGCTGAATGTATGTTTTTTTTTTTGTATGTATGTTCACCGATATTTCGGTCAATTGTGGACCGATTTTGAATTTTTTTTTTTTGATTGAAAGGTTATGCTTCCAAGTTGGTCTATGGAACAGAACTCCTCATAGAATCATAGCAGAATTGTCGTAACAAGTAAAATTGCTTTGTTTATACGTGTAGTCGATGACTGACTGAAAGAAAAGGGGGAGGGGAAAGGGGGAGGGGGTAAACTTATGTAATATTTACCGTATTTGGGATTATAAGAATCGTTATGAGATGCACTCTGGCTATAAGGTAGTTTTTGTTTAGCTGAAGGGCAGGTACTTTTTAGTGGTGCTACCATAACTAAAAAGTGAAAAATAAAAAACTTTTTACAAAAAAAAAATTAAACCGACTTCAAAAAGTACAAAATAACTTTAATTTCGGAAGTCGGTGTTAAATAACGAAGAGACAAGATTAGGTATCTATTATAGAAACACCGACTTCCGAAATTAAAGTTATTTTGTACTTTTTGAAGTCGGTTTAATTTTTTTTGTAAAAAGTTTTTTATTTAATAAGTTGTTAATTTAAATTTTATATTAGACTTTATTTATTGTTATAAACTAGTGCTTGACTGTGATCCCACCTGATGGGAAGCAGTGATGCAATCGTTGATGGTGAGGCGAACTAGTTTAATAAGAGCCTATTCACTCTTGCCGGCTGCGTTCTTCCCGTCCGATTATAATTTAGATGTCTTCAAACCCCACCGTGGACGCGGGCTCGCGGACGACGAGCCATGGGCAGCTCGTTGTCCGACCGTCCGGTAACTGTCCAGACCCAGCCCAAGACGTCAACGGCGCGCTCTGTTCCCGCGCGCCTCAAGGAGTTGTCAGCAACAGGAGGGGCCCAGCTGGGTCGAAGCCTACTGGGGCCAGGGTTATCCGAAAGGAAGCTCGAGCCTTGGTTTGTAGGCTAGAAGGAACGGGATGGGTTTTTAGTCAGTAAGAGTCTGACACTATCTCCCGCTCCACCCAATAGCGGGGGTTGTCATAAGATGATTTTTGCCCACCGTAAAAAAAATAAAAAAAAAATGTCTTCAAACCTAAATTATAATCGGACGGGAAGAAATTGTTCCACATTATAACTACATTTACTATGGTAACTATATTCTCCGCAAAGCTGGGTTAGTGCTTTGGTATAGATTTAATGAGGGATATAGAGGAAACGGTGGGTAAAAGTCTGATACTCTATCTCCCTCCTCCACCACCAGACCGAAGAGGTACGAGGTAATTCCTCCCGCTTTCATAGTTGCTAGCCTGATGATTTTCCAATTTTCGGGGAGTGTGCACCGGAATGCGTCGTGCGTGGTGGCCGAGTGGTAAAGGCCCCGACTTACAAGTTGCACGTCATGGGTTCAAACCCAGCCAGGCGTATTACTTTATGTAATTTATTTCATCACCACTGCTCTCCAAACAGTGAAGGAATACATCGTGAGAAAACTGGCAAGTCCTAGAAAAAAAAAATTCAAAATATGTGATATCCAGCAACCCGCACTGGGCCCGCGTGGTCGATGACGGCCCGTACCCTCTCCTGGAGAGGAGGCCTGGGTCCCAACAGTGGGAACATTAAAAAGACTGATGATGAAAGTCACATGCACAAGACACCCAGATACGAAAACTCTAATAAGTTTTTCTGATTTTGAGTCTTTTTTGACATTGAAGCAGCCATTTTGAATTTATTGAATTGAAAATCTGCATAGGTATTTTGCGAACAGTTAATTTTTGAGATATTATTGGTGATATTCACATTGATCTTTGAATTGTATTACATTTAACCTTCGAAACATAAACACGTTTTGAAAACCAGATTTGATTGTTCTCATATTTTGCTTGTTTTATTTAGAACTAGCGACCTGCCCCTACTTTGCACAGCTGTTAGGAATCTTTGAAATTCTCGGATTTTCTCTACTATATTTGGCTCCGGAGTCGGTCGAGGCGGTTATTGGACGGCCGGACGCCAGTCGCGTAGCTAGACCAAGGGCCCTGGGGCAAAAACAAACTGGGGCACCTGAACTGTTTAAAGCTTTATTATATTTTAAAAATATTTATTTATACATATAAAAAAAATTCAACGCTACTTTATCTATATATATAAAAATCAATGCCACTTTTCGTTGTTATTTTATAACTCAAGAACGGGCTCACCTATCCAAACCAAATTTTTAGGCATTGTTCGGACTATTTTGTAGATGGTTTATGTGAAGTTTGGTAGGGTATAGTAGGGTACAATAGGGTAGAGTAGGATAGAGTAGAGTAGGGTAGAATAGGGTAGAGTATAGTAGGGTAGAGTAGGGAACAGCGGGAGCGAAGCCGTGCGGGCAAAAGCTAGTCTTTTATATAAATCCGAAGGTGTAAGAAGATTTATTATGAACATGCACAAATGATATGGAGACACGTTAATATGATCGGCAACGATATCTTTCACATCTTAATTACCGAATCTTCATGAGTAAGCCAACTCCAAGTAACCATTACTGCAGTGGTCATTATTTGATTCACTATCACTACGAGTATCAACATAAATATTTTTCGTAAAACTTTTCGTCTATTCAATAAGCGGTTGGTTAACCAGGTTTTGGGGGACCCCCAAGCTTGAGGGCCTCGGGAACTGCCCCGCTTAGCCTTAGTAGTTACGCCACTGTCTGACGGTGAGCTACCCATTGCTCGCCAACTCCGTCTATTGGTGAGAACAGCTTGAAAATAAGTTCAGTAGTTTTTGAGTTTAACACGAACGGACACACAGACGCTGTGAAGTTACATTATGTATGGTCAGGACATTATAAGTTCACGGTGACTATTTTTATTGATATAATTATCCTTTTTCCATAAAAAATTTTTTTGGTTCGATTTCAACTTGGTCATGGTTTTTGTGGGTTTTTGGTACTTATTTTGTTTTTAACCTGTATAAAATTTGTTGCTGCCGGGAACATACCCCTGGGTAGAGATGTGTCGTTGCCAGCAATATTGCCGAAAAGTGGGAATAATGGTGGCAATATTGCCCGCAAAATTCCCACTTTGAGCAATATTGCCGGTAACGGCACATCTCTACTCCCGGGACACAAAGTATTCATATATACTAGGTTGCCGACATAGCACGAAGAATCGCCAAACTTAAGTGGCAATGGGCAAATTGCTCGCAGAACAGATGGCCGTTGTGGCCGAAAGGTTCTGGAGTGGCGACCGCGTACTGGAAGATGCAGCGTTGGAGTCCTCCTACAAGGTTGACCGATGACCTGGTAAAGGTTGCGGGAAGCCGATCGATGCGGGTCGCACACGATCGTTCATTGTGGCGACACATAGGGGACGCCTATCGGCAGAAATGATGATGATGATGATGACAGTGTTCAAAGTATTCCAGGTTGTTGAAATTACAGCTGGGACCAAAGACTTAGTGCTTATCAAGCCATGGGAGATTCTCGGTATTATTTTGTGGTGTGAAAGTCATCCAATGACATCCCCCGCTCTTAGGTGGAGCGGGAGATAATGTCAGACTTTTACCGACTAAAAACCTACCCTTGTTCCTTCGTTGCTATTCGTATCAGTGCTGAATCTTCCTTTCAGAAACAAATCCTTGGCCTTGAATTCGACCTTGCCCCTACGGTTTGCTGACAATGTCGGGGAATTTGGGCATGGTATGATGTGCGATAGCCCGTGCCTTAACCGGCCACTGCAAATTAAACAGGCACCAATTTCACATGAAACTGAGTGACACTGATGTTTGCCGGTACTGTAATCAGGAGAGGGAGGGGCACCTATTGTGTGAATGAGGGCCCCTTATCCACAAACGGAGTATCCATCTGGGCCGACACATTATTCGCCCGGAGGAGATTAAAACTCTTAAAGCTAGGAGTATTCTAGACTTCCTGGAAGCCTCCGGGCTAAAAGAGTTACTCTAACAAGGTGGCGACTCACAATAGATCTTTTAGGTCGCAGCGACTACATCCCCTACACTACGGGAGATGCATAGCCCCTTATCTTCAAAATAATAATAAAGGTATGATGATCACCCATCCACTAGATGACCTGGGCATGTGTTGCTTAACCTTGAACATTGTCGCGCGCTGATGTTATTACTTTACCACGCGCTTCCTTTGCTTGTTACGTCTAGTCTGTTATCCCTCGTTATGACTATATCAATTGTCTTCACCGTATTTTTAGTCCATTGTGTTTTATTCATTGAGTTCTTTATTATTATATTCCAAAGAATGTTTTATAGCTAGCTTATGCTAGCGGCTTCACTCGTGTGAAAGCCGAAAATTATCCCTTGAGATTATCCTCAGTGTGTTCATCATCATCATCATCAGCCTTTTTAATGTTCCCACTGCTGGGACTCAGGTCTCCTCTCTAGGAGACGTCTCAGAATGTTGTTGAGTGTGTACTCTCGGAAAAAAAAGATTCTATGTGCTAGTTGTTGTTAGAAAGAAAGAAAAAAAAACATCTATTTGTGACCCCGCACAGGACAATGACCAAAAAACAAAAAAAAAATGTTATTACTTATGTTGGTTTTAATTTTTCTTATGACTAATTGAAGTTTTCAATACTTTTTTCTTAATTGTGGGCCAAATAAACATGTTTTCTTTCTTCCATTCTTTCTCTTATTCATACTTTGTTTCTTTAAATCATAAATGGTGATAATGATATTTACCATCAATAATCGTTTAATAAGTTTTTAAAAACACTTTTACTCGTCAATTTAAAGAAGAAAAGAAGAAACACCGAACCAAACTTAGGGGCCAAAGTCTCTTTTAAAGTCCATACAGTAAATATGTATTTATTTATTTATTTATTTATTTATTTATGTACACACAAACACTTAAAAAAGAAAAGAACAAATAAGAATAGAAGAGTACAAAGGATGGTCAAATCATATGAAAACCATGCAGATTTGTCAAGATGATTGTTTTGAAGAAAGAACCATACCAATTTGAGTGGACCTGTCCAGCCAGTGTAAGCATTTGTCAGTATTCGCAAAGCTCAACTCAGGAGTTCAGGACTATTAAGGAGCTCAACGACTTGATGAACTATCCAAAGAAAGGACATTAATTGGCCGCAACAAATACTCAAATCTTCCCTTCTTTCATTGTTTTTTTTCCTTTTCTTTCTTTCTTATTCCAGGACATGGTCTACTCGTGTATCTCATTCAATTCCATTCTGCCGTCCGTTTAGAATGAAGCGAGTAACTATCATTCACAAATAGAGATGTGCCGTTGCCGGCTATATTGCCGTAAAGTGGGAATATTGGTGAGAATATTGCCGGGAATATTGCCCCATGTATGAATATTGGTGGCAATATTGCCAGCAATATTCCCATATTGCCGGCAACGGCACATCTGTATTTACAAACATACAAACATTCGCGTTTAATGTGATATGATATGTAGGTATTACTTGAATGCATTTCTCATGGTTCTCTCTTTCTAGATTAATTAAAGTATCAAGAAATCAAGCGAAAGTTACATTCACTTTTAATCTGAGATAACACGATCAATTTTCCATCGAGGAACGTAAAGATACATATTTTCGAACAAAATTTTGTTGGCATTATTGTTTAGCAAGTCAAGTGACGAATAATATACAAAAGTTTATATATTAAACCAAACAATTTTATCTCAGACATTACTAATAATAGCATCCGTGTATTCTAATCTCATCATCATCATCATCATCAGCCTTTTTAATGTTCCCACTGCCGGGACTCAGGCCTCCTCTCTAGGAGAGGGAATGGGCCATAATCCACCACGCGGGCCCAGTGCGTGTTGGTGGATGTCACATATCTTCGAATTTTTGGTTCTAGGACATGCCGGTTTCCTTACGATGTTTTCCTTCACCGTTTTGAGGGCAGTGGTGATGAAATAAATTACATAAATGAATTAATGAAACGTGATGGATTACGGCCCATTTCCTCTCCGAGAGAAGAGGCCTGAGTCCCAGCAGTGGGAACATTAAAAGGCTGATTATGCTATATTAAGAACCAAAGCCTACTTTAGATTTCAGGCTATGGGTATATAGATTATAGGTATGCCTGTATAGTAAGTGCCCTTGGTTTCAGACGACATCTTCCACGTTTCAGCCCACGAGTTAAATATACGTTAAGATACTTTTAACGTACATTTATTTAATGAACGTTTGTTTTTTCGGTGGGCAAAAATCATCTTATGACTACCCCCGCTCTTGGGTCGAGCGGGAGATAGTGTCAGACTCTTAATCACTTAAAACCCCACCCCGTTCCTTTTAGCTTTCATACCGAGGCTCGAGTTCCTTTCGGATAACCCTGGCCCCGGTAGGCTTCGACCAATCTGGGCCCCTCCTATAGCTGACAACTCCTTGAGGCGCGCGGGAACAGTGCGTGCCGTCGACGTCTTGGGCTCGTTCCGGATAGTTACCGGACGGTCGAACAGCGAGCTACCCATGGCTCAAGGAAATCGGGATCGGAATCCTGGCGGCGGGCGGCGCCGTTTCCTGATGCGGTCGGCCTCCTTTGCTAGCATTACTGCTTTGCAGAAGTAGGTGACCGCCTGCCACTCCTCCTCGCTCCGGACCATGGCCTGAACCAAGGCCCGTAATTTAATGAACGTCAAAAGTACAGAAATATGAAATATGTTTGTACGTGACTTTTTATCTAAAACTATAAGAACTGATCCTTAGAAGGAAAATATTGTAAAAACCCAACTCGTATAAACAACATTTCACCTGCGTAGGTCAGATATGACAATCAGACAAATGTATTTATGTCACGTCGCTAACGACTGAACGTGTGGTCTACAGGCTATGAAAGATACTGCAGACGTAACATTATTTTTATCACAAGAACCGTAAAGTTGAAAGATACTCTCTTGCTACGAACCTCAACCAATTTCCCTTGAACATCTGGTCGGAATTAAATGGACACAACACTCGTACCCGCCTAGGCGGCAGTACGAGTATCTGTGCATTTAATTGCGGCTAACTGCGCCCGACTAGAGCCCCGTGGAGCATTAAGGTGGTGCATCACGACACACATTTTCACTGTGTTTCATACAACCGCTCATAACTGATTATGACGTTATCACACATTTTTCATTAGCTATTTAGCTTATTTTGAAAACACAGTATCTTGTGGATATTATCTAGGCTTCAATTGAATTCAATTTCTAATCTGGTAAAGACCTCTGAAAATCTCCTATATTGTATGAATTTGCCCGAAAACTAATTCATCTAAAAATAATCTCAATAAAAAATATGCATATGCACAGAGCGTAGAGCACAGTTTTAAGGGCTTGCACCAGGGGTGGCAGGAGATTCCAACTCCAGACCTTGACGCCCCCCTGAATTGGTCGCCCTGGACCGTCGCCCCATCGCACCCCACCCTAACGCCGGCACTGTTGATGGGGCTGAAAGGTTCTGGAGTAGCTGCCGCGTATCCAAAGCAGCGTTGGAAGGCCTGCCAGTGGATTTGGTGAAGGTTATGGGAATTCGATGGATGCATGAAGCACAGGACCGGTTCAAGCGGCGACGCGACGCTTGGAAGAGACCTATGTCCTACACTGGCTACACTACACGTCTTTCATGCATGATTTTTAAATAATTCAACAGTTCAATGTACACTCTACCTTATTCCAAATGCCGTTATTCAGATAAACCAAGTATTGAGAGCATAGGGGCTGGTTAAAACGTTCGCTGTCACTGCGGGTTTTACCTTCAAGGCTGGACTTACTGTATGATACGCTACGCTATTTGTCATTTGCGATTTCCCTATTAGTAATTCATTGTTCTTATTTTGGTCTGCGGGTTATGTTATTCTTAGTTTAGAAAAGATCATTTTAGCATTTCGATGCGTTTTTTTTTTTGTCGACGGGGAAAATCGTCTTTGACGAAACCCGCTCTTGGGTGGAGCGGAAGACAGTGTCAGACTCTTACTGACTAAAAACCCCGCGCCGTTCCTTCTAGCCTTCATACCGGGGCACGAGTTCCCTTTCGGACAACCCTGTCCCCAGTAGGCTTCGACCCAGCTGGGCCCCTCCTGCTGCTGACAACTCCTTGAGGCGCGCGGGAACAGTGCGCGCCGTCGACGTCTTGGACTCGGTCCATTACCGGACGATCGGACAGCGAGCTACCCATGGCTCGCCGTCCGCGAGCCCGCGTCTGCGGTGGCCGGAAATCGGGATCGGAATCCCGGCGACGGCGGCGAGGGCGCCGTTGCCTGATGCGGTTGGCCTCAGCATTTCGATGCGTGTGTTAAGATGAAGAAGTTAAGATAGTTGTGTTAGCAAGTATTTGACTTAACTGATTGTTATGCCCGTAATACTGTAGAGGTCCTCTAAGCTAGACCCCGACCCCAACTGACGTCGAGCAATGGGTAGCTCGCCGTCCAGTAACCGCAGTGGTGGCCGAGTGGCAAGAGTTGTAGGTCACGGGTTCAAACCCAGCCAGGCGCTTAGTTTAAGTAATTTCTTCATCACCACTGCTCTCAAAACGGTGAAGGTAAACATCGTGAGGAAACATGTTCTAGAAACAAAAATTCGAAGACATGTGACATTCACCAATCCGCATTGGCGTGGTGAATTACGGCCCCTCTCTTAAAGAAGAGGCCTGAGTCCCAGCAGTGTGGATATTTCCAGGTTATTTATGAACATATGGTTCTAGAGTGGAAATCGCGTACCGGATAACGCAGTGGAGAGCTTCCTACAAGGTGAACCGAAGACATGGTGAGAGTCGCAAGAATCCGATGGATGCAAGACGCACAGGACCGTTTGTTGTGGCGACACTTGGGGAGGCCTATTATCCAACAGTATAACGTCTTTGCGCTGAAATGATGATGATGTTGATAATGAAATACATTGGATAAAGTAATGTCCCCGTGGTTTGAACCCACGAACTAAACCACTTGTAGTCGGGGCTACCACTGCCCTCATACTTTTATCACAAAATATATAGGCACAGAAGTCAATCTACATACAAAACGCGCTCGAGCAACGCACAAGGACACGATATCTCGGAGCGCCTCGGCCCGCTCGTCGAACAGTTCCAGCTCAAACGCTCATTAGTGTGCGTCCAACAAGCGTAGGTATAAAAATTGAAGTACATACATGAGATTGTCTTCTGTACCTATCTATTTTGTGATTTTATTTTCCGTTTTTTCCTGCTTTCATTTCTCCTTAGCTTAGCTTTCAGTGTACTTAACCTTATCTTGTGAAAGTTGCGTTAAAGTGCAATGCACCAAATATGACCTGAATAAACAAAACGTGAGAAACACGTGATTTTATGGTCCATTAATCTTCGGCCAGGGTTTTTTTTGACTGACTACAAAAATATTAATTCATGAATCCCCAAGCGACCACCGGTGCCGCGCATCTATTGTCTTACTATTGTGTCTCTAATTGACGGTATCTGAAGGGTTAATTCTGTTTTGACTCTGAATTTAACTTGGGTAGGTCAACAACATTATCAAATGACCTTCATTTTTAATTGTTTTTTCTCATTATTTTTTTGGGTCTTTAGTCTCAAAGAGCATTATCAGCCCCATCATAACCGAATGTAAGTTTACAATAACATTCATAAGGTAGACCATTTTAAGGTGTGGGGCTGTTTTTTATGGTGGGGAATATCCGTGGGAAAATCATCCAATGACAACCCCCGTTCTTAGGCGGAGCAGGAGATAGTGTCAGACTCTTACTGACTAAAAACCCACCCCGTTCCTTCTAGCCTTCATACCGGGGCTCGAGCTATTTTTTCGAAACTAAACCTGGCCCCAGTAGGCTTCGACCCGGCTGGGCCCCTTCTGTTGTTGACAACTCCTTGAGGCGCGAGGAAACAGTGCGCGCCGTCGACGACTAGGGCTCGAGCCAAGACCATTTTAGCATTTCGATGCGTTTTTTTTTTTTTGTCGACGGGGAAAATCATCTTTGACGAAACCCGCTCTTGGGTGGAGCGGAAGACAGTGTCAGACTCTTACTGACCCCGCGCCGTTCCTTCTAGCCTTCATACCGGGGCACGAGTTCCCTTTCGGACAGCCCTGTCCCCAGTAGGCTTCGACCCAGCTGGGCCCCTCCTGCTGCTGACAACTCCTTGAGGCGCGCGGGAACAGTGCGCGCCGTCGACGTCTTGGACTCGGTCCATTACCGGACGATCGGACAGCGAGCTACCCATGTCTCGCCGTCCGCAAGCCCGCTTCTACGGTGGCCGGAAATCGGAATCGGAATCGGTTGCGAGAGCGCCGTTGCTTGATGCGGTCAGCCTCCACCTTTGCTAACATTACTGCTTCGCAGCAGGTGGCGACCGCCTGCCACCCACTCCTCCTCGCTCCGGACCATGGCCTGAAACAAGGCCCGGCGCGAGAGGTCTCCGCCGCCGATATCCCCCACGAGGGTACGGCGATGAAGCCGTGGGCTTGCGGACGACGAGCAAAGGGTAGCTCGCCGTCTGGCTGTCCGGTGACCGTCCGAACCGAGCTTGAGTTGTCGACGGCGAGTAGTGTTCCACGCGCGCCTCAATGAGATGTCAGCAAACTGTAGGACCTTAGAAGCTGAAGCATACTGTTGCCATGGGTTCACTTCTGAAAGGGAAACCTGTGGTCCTCAAACGCAAAGGGCAACGAAAGAACGCCTCAAAGAGATGTCAGCAAACCGTAGGGCCTCAGAAGAGCTGAAGCTTACTGGGGCCATGGCTTGACTTCTGAAAGGGTAACCCGTGGTCCTCGAGCGCAAAGGGCAAAAAACGAACACAAGTGTGGTAGCATGCCCTCCTGCACTGTCCTAGAACCTTAAAAAAAAAGTTAGACCGTTGACCTAGCTAGTGAAGATCCCCTCTGGCACTATTTTATGTTACGGCGTGGACTTGCGGACGGCAAGCAATAGGTAGCTTGCTGTCCGATCTTCTTGCTCGAGGCCCAAGTCGTTGACGGTACGCATAGTTCCACGCGTGCCTCAAGATGTCAGCAAACCATATGGGCTCAGCAGGCTCGAAATCTACTGGGGCCAAGGGTTTGCTTCTGAAAGGAAAACTCGGCCCTGGTAAGAAGGCAATGAACGAACAGGAGTGGGTTTGTAGTCAGTAAAAGTCTGACACACCCTCTCGCTTCGTATTAGAGCGAGAGATGCCATTGGATTTTTTTCTTTTTGGTGGGCAAAAATCATCTAATGACAACCCCCGCTCTTGAGTGGAACGGGAAATAGTGTCAGTCTTTTACTGACTAAAAACCCGCCGTTCCTTCTAGCTTTCATACCCGGGCTCGAGCTCGGATAACTCAGGCCACAGTAGGCTTCGACCCAGCTGGACCCCTCATGTTGCTGACAACTCCTTGAGGCGCGCGGGAACAGAGCGCGCCGTCGACGTCTTGGAGATGTCATTAGGTAGGTTTTGCCATCTAAAAAAACCTTAGTTACTGCACTACTTTTAAATAAATTAGTAGGTGGACCTCCGTGAGGTGGACGCACACTAATGAGCGATTGAGCTGTCAACGAGCGGGCCAAGGCGCTCCGAGATATCGTATCCGTGAGCGGAGTCTATGTGTGCGTTGCTCGAGCGCGCTTTGTATGTAGATTGACTTCTGTACCTATATATTTTGTGCTCGAACGTTATGCTCATAATAAAACATGGTAATACAAACATAACATTCTTAATTGCTAATGTTTCAAAGGCTAATTTAAATTTTGATTGTTATTTCCTTAATGATCGCGACGAGGTCGGAAAAACCCATGGCTCACTGTTAGGTATTTGTTTTATTCAATAATATAATAAAGTCGGATGTTATTTAAGGTCCAGACCTTATATAATACCTACCTACTTGAATATACCCAAGAAATTTAAAATAGTTTGTGATACGCTTTGAAAGCGCATCGTTTTGAAAGTGCATGTTTTTTAGGGTTCCATACCCAAAAGGTAAAGCAAAGCGGAAGATACGTCTAGGTGTCGCCACTGTGCAGAATGCCCGGAGGACACGGTGGAGCACACAGTCGAGGTGTGCCCTGCCAGGGCGGAGCATCGCCGTGCTCTCGTGGGGGCGATCGGCGGCGGAGACCTCTCGCGCCGGGCCTTGATTGAGGCCATGGTCCGGAGCGAACAGGAGTGGCAGGTGCTCGCCTCCTTCTGCGAAGCAGTAATGCTAGCAAAGGAGGAGGCCGACCGCATCAGGCAACCGCGCCCTCTCCGCCGCTGCCGGGATTCCAATTCCGATATCCAGCCACCGTAGACGCGGGCTAGTGGAGAGCGAGCCATGGGCGCTGTCCGATCGTCCGGTAATGGACCGAGCCCAAGACGTCGACGGCGCGCACTGTTCCCGCGCTCCTCAAGGAGTTGTCAGCAGCAGGGGGGTCCAGCTGGGTCGAAACCTACTGGGGCCAGGGTTATCCGAAAGGAAATTCGAGCCTAGGTATGAAGGCTAGAAGGAACGGGGTGGGTTTTTAGTCAGTAAGAGTCTGACACTATCTCCCGCTCCACCCAAGGGCAGGTTTTGTCATTAGATGATTTTCCCAAACGAAAAAAAAAAACCACTGCTCTCAAAACAGTGAAGGAAAACATGGTAAGGAAACCGACATGTCCTACAATCAAAAATTCGAAGATATGTGACATCCACCAACGCGTACTGGGCCCGCGTGGTGAATAACGGCCCTTTCCCTCTCCTATAGAGGCCTGATTCTCACTTTGGCAACATTATAAGGCGACTATGCTATGCTATGCTATTTTGTAAATAAATCGTATTTTAATCAACATTGAACGTGACAAATTTCAATTCGCAGGCTTTTGCAGATTATTTCCGTCCGAAATTATGTTTTTATTTGTAGCCAGACAACGCCTACCTCAACCGGACCGAGCCCAGTCGTCAACAGCGCGTAGTAACCCACGCGCTCTTCAAGAGATGTCAGCAAACTGTAGGGACCTAGCAGGGTCGATGCTCGCTAGCTAGGACCGCGGGCAATTTTTTTGGAAAGAGAAGGAAACCCGTAGCCCTAGTACGCAAAGGGCAACTGCACAGGTGTGGTTTTAGTCAGTAAAAGTTTGACACGCCCTCTCGCTTCACCCAGAGCGGGAGAAGTCATAGGATGATTTCCACCCTTATAAAAAAAAAAGACTTTTACAGATTATTTCCGTCTGAACTTATGTTGTTATTTGTAGCCAGACAACGCCATCTACCATGCATTGAGGAAAAGTATCTTTAGTTAAGATTCTCGATTCGCTTATGCGTAAAAATTTCTGCGCAGCCGCCAGCATCCATGGTACGAAATTGTTTGTTGAACGCTAAATAGATGGCGCTGAAACAAATTCACTTATATCGTTGAAGTTCATTGGAATAAAATGTATTTTTTTGTCTTTTTTTACTCAGGTATTGTTTTTTAACCCTTCAGATACCGTCAATTAGAAACACAATAGTAAGACAATAGATGCGTGGCCACCGGTGGTCGCTTGGGGATTCATGAATTAAGGCGAAGGTGGAGAGATGAGCTTGATAAATACCAGAGGGACTGGTCCGCAATGGCCGAAGACAGACGTGTGTGGAAAAGGGAGGCCTTAGCCCAGCAGTGGGACATAAATGGGCTAACTAACTAACTTACTTTTACTAACTGACTAGTCTTTTTGCAGGTGAAGCCCAACACAAATCGACTTTTCTATTTAGATGCTGTATTTTACACCAAACTACTAATCAACCGGCGGTACGGGTCTTGCAATAGGTAGAAACCTAGGACTATAATAGTCTCGTTCCTTAGTTTTCCAGTTAGACTTCTGACTTTTAGTAACGATTTTTTTTTACGTGGAAAGTTTTCAAAATAACTCCTTCGACTCTGGGAGATAATTTCAGACTTTTACTGACCTGTGTTTCTTCAGTTAGTCTTTGTAGTCCAGGGTCATGGTAACTCACAGCCCGAACTAAGCTACGGACCGGAGGTGTCTCAATAAGAAATGGATGGGCATCAGGACACAAACTGATTCATCATTCTAGCCGGAAGACGTCCACTGCAGGACTTAGGCCTCCCCAAGTGTCAAGAAAGACCACTCTCGTGCGACTTGCATCCATCGGATTCTCACAATCCTCACTAGGTCGTCAGTACACCTTGTGTGGTCTTTAACGCTGCGCCTTACGATACGGTGGTTGCTATTCTGCGAAGAATATGTATTGCCTGATGCCACTTAAAATCGGCGATCCTTTTTTTTTACGGTGGGCAAAAATCATCTTATGACAACCGAGATAGTGTTAGACTCTTACTGACTAAAAACCCACCCCGTTCCTTCTAGCCTTCATACCTAGGCTCGAATTTCCTTTCGGATAACCCTGGCCCCAGTAGGTTTCGACCCAGCTGGACCCCCCTGCTGCTGACAACTCCTTGAGGAGCGCGGGAACAGTGCGCGCTGCTGACGTCTTGGGCTTGGTCCGGACAGTTACCGGACGATCAGACAGCGAGCTACCCATAAAATTGGCGATCCTTCAGGCTGTGTCGGTAATCTTGATTCTGTCGTAGATAATCGTAGTTTCTAATTCGATCACGTAAGAAAAAATCGAGCATAGCCCTCTTCATTGCCCTTTGGACTTTAACTTTAAGTCTTTTGATGACCCATTGTGAATGACAGTGGCGTAGCCCTTCAGGGGCCCCGTATCAAACATTTGTTTTGTTTTAGAGCTCGTTTATTGGAGCATTCTGATCTAGGATAGGTTAAGTTTTTATTGTAATCTTATGTAGAAAATGCTAGAAAGAGCGGAGCAATACAGTATTAGAACATTATTTCATATTTTTATTATTCAAGAAGATTGTGGATAACATATTACGAATTTTTGCGCACTTCTCGTCGGGGCCCCTGTAGCGTAGGGGCCCCGTATCACTGATACGCCAGATACGGCGGCAGCTACGCTCCTGGTGAGTAATCACGTTTGCTCACTGCCCCTTACGTGGTCGCCACTCCAAAACCTTTCAGACCCTTCGATCATCTGGTCTGCGAACAATATGCCATGCCTACGGCCAAAATAAGTTTGGCGTTTCTTCGGGCTAAGTCCATAACCTTGGTCACTATCCTAATTTATTATAACATGTTACTTTGACTCTTCAGACCTATCGCTTCAAGCTATCCTTGAGGGCCTCCCACATTTATGGACGTGGAATCGGTTAACATCGGTCAAAAAAGCCTTTATGTCTACGTAATAAGGGTGTTACTAATACCATTCGCATCGGCTCGGCTCCAACGACTCGTCGCGACGCCAGCCGACGGCGAAACGAGCCGTCGCAACAGCTGATGGGCGATAAGTCGAATAGTGTGGTGATACGCACTCGGCTTAAGCCGATTCCGCGTCGATAAATCCTAAGATGAATCAAAACTACCGAAAGCGCGGGCTTGCGGACGGCAAGCAATGAGGACCTCACCGTCTGACCGTCCGGTAACGGTCGTTGACGGCGCGTAGCGTACGCGCGCCATAAAAAGATGTCAGCAATACGTAGGGGTCTAGCAGGGTCGAAGCCCGGTGCCATTGGTTGTGCGAAAGTGAACCCTGGGGCTCTTGAACGAAGGCGAAGAAGGAACAGGAGTCGGTTGTAGTCTAATAGTCTGATACGACCTCCTGCTCCGCCCAAGAGGGGAAATATCATTACATGATTATCCATCTAAAAAGAGAGATGAATCAAAACGGTCTGATTACCTCCCACGCAAGCCTTGCAAAACTATTACAATAGCATTACCTTTTACGTCCAGTATAGTGTACGCAAGGAACATATTTCTCAAACGCCTACAGTGTAAGTACATACATTTATCGTGATTTAACAAATTGGAACCGTTCCCTTTTCAATGGCCTTTGTGGTAACTGGTGGATAGAGTAAAAGAGCTAGTGCATCGAAAAACTATTTCATATATTTATGGTGGGTGTTCCTATGTCAAATTGAATAGCTTAAAATCCCGTTCCTTGTTGCCTTTTATACCGGGGCCGAGCTACCTTTTGGAGCCAACCGGCTTAGCCCCTGTTGCTGAAAACTCCTTGAGGAGCGCAACAGTGCGCGCCGTCGACAACTTGGCCTCGGTCCGGACAGTTATAGGTCGGTCGGACAGCGGACAGCGTCTGCAAGCCCGCGCCTACGGTGGCCGGAAATTGGGATCGGAATCCCGGCGTCGGCGACTGGGGCGCTGAGAGCACCGTTGCCTGATGCTGTCGGCTTCCTCCTTTATTTATTTTATTTTATTACTTTTAGGAAAACTTACAGCTACTTGGTACAGTAAAACTTAAAATAGGTAAAAAACGGCCATTTGCTAGCATTACTGCTTCGCAGAAGGAGGCGACCGCCTGCTACTTATCATGGCCTGTACCAGGGCCCGGCGCGAGGGATTGCCGCCGCTGATCGCCCCCACGAGGGCACGGCGATGCTCTGCCCAAGCGGGGCATCGGTCCATCTTATTTTCTTCCAACGCTGCGTCTTTCGGTACGCAATCGTCAATTAATCTAATGATCTGGGTATTTTAAATAATTTCGTCGATTTTGTTTCAAAACTAAATTTTCATAAAAAGAATGCTTAAGTGAAACAGAATTTTACTATAGCATTTTGCTAAAATCTTATCAAAACAAATTGATGCCAGTTCTGCCTTCATAACAGTAATCATATACATACTTAAAATTTTGCATAAAATAAACATAATTTTTTACTTTTGCGTACCTCTTTAAGTCATTACGTAACTCCATCATACTTCGCCGTTCGGGCCATACATGGCTTTTTTACCCGCAGAATAACATCTACCTAAAGATATTAAATTTATTTTGTAAGAAACCTCAACCATAACGACTAACAATTAGTTATTATTGTAAAATCCCATTTTTTTGAGTAGTCATCTAATAACATCTCTCACATCGTGTAAAGCGAGGAGTGTCAGATTTTTACTGTATAAAAAAGAGTCTTTGGTCAACTGGACCCACTCATAATGGACCCACGGGATCAATTAATCCAATCACTGGATTGGTCGATTGGACTTACAGCACAATTTCATTATTAGTACAGGCGCAGAGTAAAGCCGACAACAATTTTCCAACGCCAGAATTAAATTTCTTCTTCGCAGTACAATTTATCATTTTGTTGAAGAAATGCTCACTTTTATTCGGCAATCGAACTATTTACACAGGTTAGTTTTTATGGAACCTTCAGTGCTCGAGTCCGACTTAGTGGGTCCAGTCGACCTATTCTAATGCAATTGGGTTGAGTGATCGCGCGGGTCCATGGCAAAAAGGGATCAGTTGAACAAAAACTCTTAAAACAAACCTTTATTTATTCGTTTAGTTTTTTTTTGCCAAGATACTTATTCCATTTTGTACCCAATCTCTTCGACCATAACGGCTAACAATTGTAAGATAATGCCCTCGTAAAATCCCATACCTTTTGTTTTTAAGAGATCTACGTTTCTGTAGATAACTTTGTTTTGCATGTACTAGCAAATAAGTGAGATCAATTGAAGAGGATTTAATAGCTCTGTCAAGGAAACCAATGATTTATGAGTTGTAGTATACTGTTATTATTTCATGGCTAAAAATGGCTTTAAAGGAGCAGGTTAAGAAAAATTTAATTTAAAGCAACGTCGCAACTAAAACCAGTTTTAACATCCATGAGGGTGGGTTTGCGGCCGCCATAATTATGGAGGTAAGTCCGCTCTTTAAGGCGTGGCTGGAAAGACCTTACGGCGTCCTCACCTTCCACATGACGCAGATCCTCACCGGACATGTTCAGTTCTGGAGGTTCCTGCACTGGATGTCACCATTGTGTAGACCACCCGGACAACGCGGTGGAGCTTACGGTTGATTTGTGCCTCGCTTGGGCAGAACACCGTCGTGTCCTCGTGGGGGCAATCGGTGGCAATGATCCCTCGCGCTGGGCCTTGGTACAGGTCATGGTCTGAAGCGAAGTGGAGTGGCAGGCGGTCGCCTCCTTCTGCGAAGCAGTAATGCTAGCAAAGAAGGCGACCGCATTAAAATAATCAAGAAAGAATGCTAGTTTTATCACCATTCTTTTGCAGCTTATTGTATGATAGAAAAAATACCCTTTGCTAGGGAACTCCGGACACTATAACTGTGGTCTTCTCGTCCGATTATAATTTGGGTGTCTTCAAGGCTAGAGTGTATTCACTCTAGCCTTGAAGACACTCCTCATAAACTATTGCACATCACCATCAACGATTGCATCATAAAAAAAAACTACCACAGCTGTGACCATGATCATGCATACAATTTTGATGCTCTGGGATCTCTTTTGGAAATCAACTTAGCTACACCTGATAAAGGTTCACCTATTTTCAAAGGCTAAGAAATTAGCCAACGTTCTAATTAGCCATTACTTTTATGTTATAGTATTCAAACAGCAGACGCAAACGGCAGTGGGCAGGGCACATTGCTCGTAGAACAATGGTCGATGGGGACGAAAGGTTCTGGAATGGCAACATCGTACCGAAAGACGCCGCGTTGCAAGGCATCCCACAAGGTGTACCGATGACCTGGTAACGGTCGTGGGAATCCGATCGACGCGAGACGCACAGGACCGGACACTTGGGGGAGGCCTATGTTCAACAGTGGACGTCTTACGGCTAAAATGATGATGATGATGTGAGTATTCAGACTCCAAAACCTCATTGTTATTGGTCCTTCGAGCCGGATACAAAGATACGCACCAAACTTGACCCTGATGACAAATACTTTAAAATATTTTTGTCAAAATGCGTGAAAACACTTGCTCAAACATCAAAATAAACATAAAAAACCCGGAACGGTTTTACATGTAGGACAACAATATTTGTTCAGGCGTTTTGTGTAAAATACTGTGAGTCAGCTGAAAATTGGCTGCAAGGTCATTTAGTTGCACGGTTTTGGAGTCAATAATAATCGTTTCCCTTCAACCGGGGGTTGTCCTTGGATGCACTAGAATAGCGCATACAAGGATAATCACCAGTAGGTACCACGTTCCTTTAAAATGTCTAAAAGGGCCTCTGCGAGTTGGGTTTGGCTCCTCGTATGCCTTCCAAAGGTCCAGGACCTCAGGGTCCTGAGATAAATAAATATGAATATTTATTATCACAAATACAAGTTTGACACAAAAGTTAGGTAACAATAACTATAACACAATGGTCAACTTAAACATTTAAACCCTGACTCCTAAAGTAGGAAGATCCTGTATCTTAGGAGGCAGTGTCTAAGACCCGCACAGGACGACCAAAAAAAAGGACTGTAGGGACTGTCCGTCACGATTGTTCAATAAAATGATGAAACCTAGCGTGACTTCAAATATTTATTTACTGTTTATAGTCGGTCCATACGCCATTGAAATTACATAAATGAAATATGATTACATTGAAATTGCATGAAATTCCTCCGTCTACAGTGTACGGCTATTTTGCTACTACATTTGTTACCTTGGGTATACATGTTAAAACAATTGTATGTGTTAATAAATAAATAAATATAGCTAAATTCCTTTAACCGTTCAGTTTAAGTCGGCAAATGGATTGCGTTAAAAGTTACTCCTCCTCCTTGCGTCGTATTCCTCAAAGCTGAGTGTCGTGACCTCCCTGCTTCATCACTTTAACCTTTATGATCTTTTTCCATCTGCTTCTGTCTCTGGCGGTGTGAAGGGCATTGTACATCGTTGAGTCAAGAGCGGTGCGGATCTGGTCGGACCAACGTATTGGGCTGCGCCCGCCAGGCCTTTTCCCATCCACTTTACCGGTCATAATAAGCCTTTCAATGTTGCCACCGTCTTTCCTTGCAATATGACCAAAGTATTGTAGAATCTTGTAAAGGCACTCGGACGTCAGCCGTGAGGAGATTTTGAGGTCTTTCAAAATGGATACGTTGATCCGAAATGCTGTTCAAGGGATACGAAGCATCCTTCTCCAACACCACATCTCAAAGGCGTCGATGCGTTTGCGGTCTGCAGCCTTTAGCGGCCAAGTCTCAGCGCCATACGAAAAGATTGAGAAGACTAGTATCCGTACCAGTTTGGTTTTGGTCTTTACGGAAATGCTGCGATCCCTCCAAACTTTATTAATGAAAGTTACTATAACGTGTCAAAATGTCAGACAGAGAGCAAAATAGAGGGATGGAGCTATACAACATTATTTTTAGTTTATGCGAAACCTGAATATAGTTTGTTCAGAATCAGTAACTGAATGGATTCCAATAGTTTTTACACCATGTTAAATTTTTTCCCAAAAATATTTAAAAAGGTTACAAGTTGGACCGATGGATGCGAGACGCACAGGATCGATCGTTGTGGCGACGCTTGGGGGAGGCCTATGTCCAACAGTGGACGTCTGTCGGCTGAAGTGAGTGTGTGACAAGTTGGAAACCACTGACACTAAGTACAACACAGGTCATAGCAGACTTAGACGCTAGCGAACAGCTGGATGCAAGTGCAAAACAACATCAGTGGCCTGGATGGTTCGGTGACTATGTATTTTTGTCCACATAACTAGCTTATAACTTTGTGATTTTTTATGTTACAGTTATGACATTTTGTACATAGATTCTTTACATAAAAAAAACTGGACACGTGTTTCTAGTTTCGCATATACTATCTATATTAAAACTAATGTTGTATAAAGTTGGAAGACGTAGCGTTGGAAGGCCTCCAACAAGGTGGACCGATGACCAGCGGTGGTATTCTCTAAGAAAATAACCTTGAGAGCAGCGATGGCCGCAACGATGGTCGCAGCGACAAGTCAAGAGCGCAGTACATAGAATTAGCAACCAAATATATAGGTAGGTACACTGGATTGTTAATCCAATGTAATTTATTTGGATTTCGTCGCTTTGGCCAACGTTCTTAGAGAATAGCACCCTTCGTCAGGGTCGCCAGGAATCCGATGGATGCGTGACGCACATTACCGGTCGTTGTGGCGACGCTTGGGGTAAGGCCTATATCCCACAGTGGACGTAATTCGGCTGTGATGATGCTGATGAATATTGTATACTCTATAAGCTCCATATCTTTAGCAGTTCAATTTAGATCGTCATCAAATGGATCGCGTTATGAGCCCGTGATAGCCCTGTATAGTATAGTAAATTGTATTTATGACATCAAGAGTTACATGGAAACATTATTATGTATAGTGTACTAGCTTTTGCCCGCACGGCTTCGCTCCCGGTCTTCCCTACTCTACCCCACTCAACCTTACTCTACCCTCCTCTACGCTACACTACTCTACTCTACCCTACTCTACGCTACACAACTCTACTCTACCCTACTATACCCTACTCTACCCTACTCTACCCCACTCAACCTTACTCTACCCTACTTTACCCTACACTACTCTACTCTACCCTACTATACCCTACTCTACCCTACTCTACCCCACACAACCTTACTCTACCCTACTCTACCCTACACTACTCTACTCTACCCTACTATACCCTACTCTACCCTACTCTACCTTACTCTACCCTACTCTACCCTACTATACCCTACTCTACCCTACTATACCCTACTCTACCCTACCAAACTTCACATAAACCAACTACTAAATAGTCCGAACAAAGCCTAATCATTTGGTTTGGATAGGTGAGCCCGTTCTTGAGATATAAAATAACAACGAAAAGTGGCATTGATTTTTATATACCTATATAGATATAGATTTAATTGAGGAATTTGTTTGTTTTGTTTATATTCATTGCATGGTGAAGGCTGATATTTATTGATCCATCTACAATTGTTACACTTTATAACCCAATGATATACCTAATGCTATTATATGCTACTAGCTTCCGCCCGCGGCTTCGCCCGCGTGGACTACAGTTTATATCGCGCGGGCAGAGACCCGTGCTCAGCAGTGGAATTATAGGTAGCCTATGTGTTATTCCAGTGTCTCTTCTAACTATCTACCAAATTTGATCTAAATCCGTTCAGTAGTTTTTGCGTGAAAGCGTAACAGACAGACAGACAGACAGACAGACAGACAGACAGAGTTACTTTCGCATTTATAATATTAGTGGAGAAGTAGAGATGATGTACCTAAGGCTATTTCAGTACAGTGCACGTACACATAAACCATATTAAAACAAAGTTTTTAGCGGTTTTAGGTGAACTTGGCTCTTGAATCCGTCCGGTAACTGTTCGGACCGAGCCCAAGACGTCGACAGCGCGCACTATTCCCGTGCGCCACAAGGAGTTGTCAGCAACAAGGGGCCCAGCTGGGTCGAAGCCTACTGGGGCCAGGGTTATTCGAAAGGAAGCTCGAGCTCCGATATGAAGAGGCTAGAAGGAACGGGGTGGGTTTTTAGTCAAAAAGAGTCTGACACTATCTCCCACTCCACCCAAGGGCGGGTTTTGTCATTGGATGATTTTTCCCACCGAAAAAAAAAAGATAAGGACAGGAAGAAGAAGATTTTTACGCACAATAAATGTCTTCCCAAAACGTTTTGTCATAGTAAGCCAACAATTACCACATACATGTCACTCAACAATACAAACTAACCAATCGGAAACAAAACAACCAGTAGGTACATCACATACAGGAAATGAACAAACCTGTTGTACTTAATACGAACGTGATAAACGCTATAATCAATGATGACGCATCATCAGACTGTAACAATGAGAAGATTTATTACGCCGATATATTGCACACGTCTATAGAACAAAATTATAGGTAAGTAAATACATCTGCCTATAAATCTATTGATTACGATGACCTGTGTCAAGGACGAATGGAATGGTTTTAAGGTGGTGCATCATGACTCACATTTTCACTGTTTTCCATACAACCGCTCATAACTGATTATGACGTTATTACACATTTTTCATTAGATATTTTGGAAACACAGTATCTTGTGGATATTATCTAGGTTTCTATAGAAACAAATTTCTAAATTTGTGTAAAACTAATCCAGTAAATACCTCTGAAAATCTCCTATTTTGTATGAACTTTGACACTTCATAATTTGTCTAAAAATTAAAAAAGTCAAAAAAGTAAAACTATAGAAGCCTTGCAAATTTTATTAAGATTCTAAATGACGACAACTTTTTCCAAAAACTTTTAAGGGTTTAAAAAACAGCTATTTCCTGGAGCAAGTTTTGTGAAATTTTTGAGTAAATCTCGGAATTACCGAATTCTAACGGAGTTTTCAGGCGTTATCTCTCTTTTTTTGCGTTGCCTTTTCGTCAAACATCGCGTTGGATTGCATTAAATGAAGTAACAAGCTTTTAAACCATTTTCGATGTTTACGATAGGCGAGTGGAAAAGGAGCCTCTTAAACACGTGCCACGATTGAGGAAGATAATCAGTTACTTGCATGTGTGTTTCTGACACATAATGGGCCTAGAAGGGAAAGAATATGAGCATTCCGATGAAGGCGAATTGGCAACCATATGAGCTTTACACGGTATTCTTAAACGTGATAATAATATTTGCGCAAATGCGTTTGCGATTTCGGCGGTCTCTCCAGTTCTGTGCCCTTAGCTCTCGTTGGAACGCCCGTACCAATCTGCTCCGACTTTCGGTACCTCGAGTCGCTTATCCCAGGAGATGGTGACATGTATGGAAAACCACGCATATGGGCGCGGCGTTTGTGGTACACGTGTAGTTCTAGCTTCATGGTTCACGCAAAAGGCAACTGAAGAAACATAAGTGTGATGTTTGTCAGTAAAAGTCTGACACACCCTCCCGTCGTAATTTCCCACCTCAATATAAAAAAATTAAAGGTCAATTCCGGAAAATACTGCATTACATAACATATCAAATCCGGCATTCAAGGTGCGCTGAAATTCGTTAAAAACTTAAAAACACGCGGATTCGTTTTTGTGTAATGATGTCATAATATAATTGGAAGTAAAAAACAAGACAATCACCATATTTGTGTGACTTAAGTATTTTTATTATAAAATTTTACTTGTATCAGATTTCTGTTTAAGTTTACCGGACGTTGGGTTCATTTATTTATTTACTAGCTACTCCCAGTGGCTTCGCCCGCGTGATAGCAGAAATTTATCCCAAGGGAACATATTTCCGGGGTAAAAAGTATCCTATGTCCTATTCCAGAACATGGTCCATCCGTGTACCAAGTTTCATCAAAATCGGTTCTGCCATTTAGGCGTGAAGACGTAACAAACAAACTCACTTTCGCTTTTATAATATTAGTAAGGATTTAGACTACATGTACAGTAGTGGTATATAGGCGGGCTTATTGCAATAAAGCATCGTGATTCATGCCCATAGGTAAGTATATTTAAGTGAGTGCTTTCCTTGATAGAATAATAATACTCGTACTACCGATAAAATTATTTTCTACGGCACTGTTTTAAGATATGAAATATATTTTTGCAGTGAAAGATAAAAGTATTATTGAGATCTAGGTCAGGTTTCTAGCAAGTGATCTTTACACTAGAGTTTTTTTATATATTAAGAAATGTAAATAATATGAATTTTGGATAAGATAAGTAAACTAAGTAATACTTGACTCGCGAGGTTGTCCACATATGGGAGGTGTAGTAGCTGTAGCAATCATTGTGCCGATAGTCGTGATGGCCAATGGTTAAATAGTCGATAGCCTCGACTAATATCTGAGGAGGTTCTCGTTGGGTAGTTGGATCAAGGGCTTGATCCAGGAAGCACCTCTACCTAAAAAGATTTGGCTATTATTCTTTCTTTTTTTTTCCTTTTTCTACAACTATCACACAAAATTATATATTTCTAAATACGATGCCCTGTCTTTTGGCTGTAATGACGAAATTGACGAGTCCTATAAACTAAAAATACTATAATTTTCTACTTACGAATATAATAATAATGCACCTTCACAAAAGAAGTGATCTTGATCTTTCTCAAAACTGTTTATTTTTTATAAACTTGTCAGTGAAGTACATGCGACTTTTAGTTAAATGCTAACCACTTGATAATACCGCTATCGTGTTTTACCACATCTGATTAAATTGGTTAACTTAACTTGTTAATAGTGTCTGGGCGCTTGGGGTTCAACTTTACAAGTACCACCATTTATTTACTAAAAATTATCATACTAATATTAATTCACCAACCCGCACTGGGCTCGAGCTGTGGAAAAAGGCCCATTCTCCTAGAGAGGAGGCCTGAGTCCCAACAATGGGAAAGTTATAAGGCCGACAATGCTATGCTAATATTACTTCATGGAGGGTTCCCGCCTTCGGACCTTAAATCCTGTTCATGGCCTATCAGGCTCGAAGGACCATGAACAGGATTTCAAGGTTCGAAGGCGAGAACGCCCAATAAAACGCAGGCATTATTTCAAGTAGGACTATTTATTCACAACGATTCGTAAGAAACTGCAATCACAAAAAAACATTTCAAAAGAATATATGGTTTGCTCGATGACGTAACCATGGTGAGATCTATTTCCATAAAATTTTGGAAAACGGATTTGAAAACTTCGAATGCTGCGTCTTCCGGTACGTGGTCACCACTCAAGAACTTTTCGGCCCCTTCGACCATCTGTTCCGTGAGCAATGTACCCTGCCCACTGCCACATAAGGTGATTCTTCGGGCTATGTCGGTAGCCAGCAGAACCATCTCCTGATGCGATCATGCAAGGAAACTCCAAGCGTTTATTTTTGGGTGACTTTAAGCTTTCTGATGAGGCTCATTGTAAGCGACCACGTTTCGGAGCCACATGTCAATGAAATAATAATTAATTTTGTAGATCTTTACAGTGACTCTGATATGTGCAATTTTAATTAATAACCAACTAAGACTTTTTTTGGTCCTTCGGTACATAATGGGATTTTTTGTATGAAGATGCAGTTTTGACAAAAAATCGTGATGATACAACATTATTTTTAGTTTATTCGAAACCTGAATTGTTCGTTCAGAATCAGTAACTGAATGGATTCCTAATAGTTTTTACACCATGCTATATTTTTTTCCCAAAATATTTAAAAAGGTCACAAGTTGGTTACCACCAACACTAAGTACGAAACAGGTCATGGCAGGTCATAGCGGGCATCAGACGCCAGAAAACAGATGGGTGCAAATGCAAAAAAATCCCAGTCGCCTAGGTGGCCCGGTTACCATGTATTTTTTCTGATTTAACAAGCTTATAACTTTGTGATTTTTCATGATACAGTTATGAAATTTTGTACATAGATTCTTTACATAAAAATACTAGACACGTGTTTCGGGTTTCGCATATACTAAAATCACAAAATATATAGGTACAGAAGTCAATCTACCTACAATGCGCGCTCGATCAACGCACACATAGACAGACACCGCTCACGGACACGATATCTCGGAGCGCCTCGGCTCGCTCGTCGAACAGTTCCGGCTCAAACGCTCATTAGTGTGCATCCACCGAGCGTAGGTATAAAATGTGAAGTACATACATGAGATCGTCTTCTGTATCTATCTATTCTGTGTTAAAATTTACGTTGAGCAGTCGTTTTCTCGTTCACCTTTGATGACTTGTAAATACTCACGATTTAGTCTGACATCTGCCTGACGTTTAAATCACGAAGGCGATGTAGTAATGAGACAAGATCGCAAATAGATAGACTAGATAATAGTTTTGCCATTGAGTCTTCTCATTTAAAGTTCAGTGGATCATTCGTGTCGATAAGAAAAGTGTAGCCTTGAGCGACGGTAAAGTTTGGTAGTTCCTTCAAAGGTCCGTCTGGAGCGACGGTGAGCAATGGGTGGCACGCCGACGCCGTCCAGTCGTCCGGTAATAGTCCCGACCCAGCTCAAGTCGTTAACCGTGCGTAGTGTTCCACGCGCTTACGGTGGCCGTAAACCGGGATCGGAATCCCGGTGGCACCGGCAGCCGCCTATTTTGCTAGCATTGCTGCTTTGCAGAAGGAGGCGACCACCTGTCACTCCTCCTCGTTTCGGGTCATGGCCTACAGGCCGGGCTTTGGTACACCAAGGCCCGGTATGAGAGAATGCTGCCGCCGAGCGCTACGAGGACACGGTGGTGCTCTGCCCAGGCGGGGCACACCTCTACCATATGCCCCAACTTATCCTCCGGGGGGTCCACACAATGGTGACAGCCGGGTGTCCCTTCCGCTTTAATCCAGTGTAGGAACCTCCCGAACTGACCATGTCTAGTGAGAACCTGCATCATGCGGAAGGTAAGGACGCCGTGAGGTCTTTCCAGCCACGCCACAAAGACGGGACTTACCACCAAAACTGTGGCGTGCCCAGTGTTCTTCAGGATATGTTATGTAGCTGTCTGTCATTAAAACATGCAAAACATTCATGGGCTACCAAAATTTGATGTATTATCGTGTAGCGATACGAAGATAAAGATTGGAAATCATGGTCACCAGTTCAAACTGCACCGCAGATACTAATTTGGTGACCTCTTGATCTTTTAATATAAACTATATTATTCTGAATATATTTAGCATAATAACTATCGGTTCGCAGCAAACAAGTCCATATTTGTAATTATTTTGTAATAATGATAATTTTTTTAGTAATATATTGTTGGTCATATATAAAAAATTCTAGGACGAATCGATTAAAATTATCTAAATTGAAGTGCTTTGATATAAATTACGTCTTTAATTAAATATGTAGCCTTATCACGTTTGAAATAAGTCAAAACATCGGCTGGCTTTAAGGTCTTCAGGTCTATAAAAAATAGGAGGTGTAACTAAAGGAACACGAATGGGCTGGGCTGAGAGAATCTTTGGAAGAGTTTATTGTGGCCTTGAAAAGCAAAAAGCATCTAAAGGACTCTGGTATGTTTCAGCTATTCTTGCTCCACTTTAGAGCGGGTATAATGGTCCCGTCCGGTTTCGTGTGTCTCCCATCCATCAGATTCCCTTGACTCTCACCAAATCATCGGTCTACCTTGTGGAAGGCCTTCCGACGCAGTGTCTACCGTTATGTGGTCATCACTCCAGAACCTTTCGGCCTCATCGATTGCCCATCTGTTCTGCGTGTAATGTGCCCTGCTTTTTGCAATCTAAGTCTGGCAATTCTTGGGGCTATGTTTGTATTTTTCTGTTGCCTTGGTTCTTTAGCGGATACCTTCATTTCTGATTAATGTAGCATCGTGCAGTGCATCCATGTGCAGATAAATGTCGGAGTACAATCTATATGATGAAAAGTGACATAAGAGATCTCACGCCAAATCCTGATTTCGTGAACCGTTGTCTGCGTCGCATCCTCGGAATTTACTGGCTCGTGACCATCTCAAACGTAGAGCTGTTGGAGAAATGCCACGAAACCTCGATCTACCTCCAAACCAAGCGTCGTAAGTGGAGATGGATTGGTCAATGTTTAGGAAAGATTCCCATCACATACCTAAATAGGCGTTGGACTGGAATCCCCAAGAGAAAAGAAAGCGTGGCCGTCTTCGGCAAACCTGGTGACGTCACGTTTTTGCAGAAGCGACGGTCATCGGATTGACATGGAGTGAGGTGAAGCGGTCTGTCGAACTCATCTTAAGTAAGTAAGCATATACCAAGTCGGTAATGTCTGTACCGCCACAAAATATATAGGTACAAAAGGCAATCTACATACAAAGCGCTATCGAGCAACGCACACATAGATACTGCTCACGGATACAATATCTTGGGATAACAATATCTTTATCATACATGAGATTGTCTTCTGTCATCATCAGCCTTTTTAATGTTCCCACTGCTGGGACTCAAGCCTCCTCTCTAGGAGAGGGAATGGGCCGTAATCCACCACACGGGCCCAGTGCGGGTTGGTGGATATCACATGTCCTCGAATTTTTGTTTCTAGGACATGCCGGTTTCCTCACGATGTTTTCCTTCACCGTTTTGAGAGCAGTGATGATGAAATAAATTACACAAAGTAATGCGCTTGGCTGGGTTCGAACCTGCGGCCTACAACTCGTAAGTCGGAGCCATTACCACTCGGCCACCACTGCTCTCGCTTGTCTTCTGTACCCATCTATTTTGTGGTACTGTCTGGATGCGTTTAATGATGCATCCTATACAGCAAGATATCTATTTAAAGTTGTTATGACTAATGTGAGATAAAGTCCAAAGTTTGCTAATGACTTTTTAACTGCCCTTGTAGAGGTCAAAATATTATGCAACTCTCATTGTTAGTTCTATTCAATGACATAAAGAAAAAATCTCTAGGATGTTGTAATTATTTGCAAATGTCGTCTCGTAGGTAGTAACGTGATTTAGAGATCGATTGTAACAGAGTTGAAAAACTATTTCGATTCGTAAACCCGCTATGACCTTCAGTGACCTGTGTTGTACTTAGTGTCAGTCGAGTCCAACTTGTGATCTTTTTAAACATTTTGGAAAAAATATAACATTGTGTAAAAACTATTAGAATCCATTCAGTTACTGATTCTGAACCAACTATATTCAGGTTTCGCATAAACTAAAAATAATGTTATATGCCTAAGCTATATCACTGTAAAGTTCAGTTGTTTAAGTGTGAAAGAATAACAAACATATTATTATCACCATTAGAAAAAACCCCTTCATCACATCAATTTATCAAAGTCCGACCCTTAAGACCGATTACACCCTAAAAAAAAAACTATAAACCAAAAAAAAAACACAATTTATAAATAATAAAACATTTAATAACTTAATGACATACAATTATAATTAGTTAAAATTATTATTCACAGTAATTATGCCTATCTAAAAACTGTGCAACATGGCAGCTAAATTTATGGTGTCATTATAAGTCATGGCTGGTAATTAACATAGTATTTCGTAAAAGATCTTGATTTTTACAAGATTTCACGATTCACCTCATTATGCGATTTAACTATTTAATTCATAATTGAATACCACAGAGCTCCGTAATCATAATCAAATCCGGTTTATAAGTTTCGGATAGTTTCGGATAAAGGCGAAGTGTAAATGACAGGTTACGACCGGTTTTGTTGGTTTCATTCGACCAAATAAATGATTTTTTCGAATGAAACCAACTATTAAACTAAAAATAAATGTCAAGTCTTGCTATTGGAATTGTTACTCTTATAATTTTTAAATTCTAATATAGGTACGTAGATGAAACTATTTGAAAATTAAGGGATAGTCCAAAATAGCTTCGTACCTTAAGGATATGAAATATTATAGTATAGATATGAAATAAATTCGGATTATCTGCTTGTTTCAGTTACGGATATTAGAAATTTAAAATTACAAAGGTAACATACAAATGGAAAGATTTGACTTTTATTTCTATTCTAGATTATCATTTGTTTGCTTGTGCAAAACAAATAAAATCCCATTGTAACCTATCCTTAAGACTCCGCATTTATCCGAATCTATCTCCAACCTTTATATCGGTTCCGGTTTTTTTTTATTTCGGTTATAATTATGATAGTTTCGGAACATTTCCCTCACAATGTTTATATATGTATGTCAATAGTTTATATTAGCTGTTGTAAATTAAGTTGCCGGCTCGGTGATTCCAAGCTCTGTGATATTTATAAAAATCAGTAGCATTGAAATTATAATTATGTTTCACTTTGACATTTACAACCACTTCAAGAATTGATTTGCGAAATTATTTTACCATCTTTACAAAATCGCTATTAGACACATTACAATTATTGATAATCCGATTCATATGATAATGTTGTAAAATAATTATTTTTGTAACACTAGTGCGTTTCCCATTTAGATTATTACACAATGTTTTTATGAAGGTATTTTCGTCACAATTATAAGGATAAAATATTGTTTATTGGATTGTTTAAAATATTAATATTATGTAATGCAATAATATTACCAATTCGGGTTTTCAATAATAAGGAAATTGATAAACCATTCAAGTAAAACCTTCGTAACAAAGGACCAACTTTACCTGTTGTACAAATGTAATTATATGGAATGAGTTAATTTTTGACGAAAAATGTATGACCTAGAGAATGAAATTATTTAGCAAATTTTCTTGATATTAAAAAAAATCGAAGACTTATCATCCATCCATACTGGGCTATCATAGCAGGTAATAGCTCTGTCCCTCAAATAATAAGGGGGCCCTATGAGCAGTGGGAATATTATACACTGATTACGCTATGCAAATGTATGGATATCTCAAACACTTAGTTACACGAGACAATGATGATTTTAGGTAGCATTTGTTCGGTCTCAGTACTGCTTCTCTTGAAGGTCAGTGTTCTCCCATTGTTTTATACTTTACATACAAATACGAGTATTACACTGCATTGTCTGACAAATTCCGCATGTATAATTTTTAAAACTGACTATTTTAATATTATTGTCTTTAATTTTCTTCACGACCTTAGGAATGTCATTTATTTTAACACCTTTTTTGTACTGTAAACACGTATCACAATTTGTAACCACTGTAAAAATCACACTTCAGAAGGTTCTCCGTAAACTCCTGCAAATAAGATCACATTACATTTTCTCTGCATGATTAAAAATATGAATTCCTTGTTTGCCTCAAATCTTTGTCCTAGTATCCTGTCTTCTAAGCCAACGACTGTTGCTGCTGCTGCCACAGTACCTTCTTCTGTCACTTCAATATCTACATTCTGGATTGAAGATGTCACATATAGTGCATTGTCCGCAATACCAGGCAGCTTTGCCTTTGACCGGTCGAAAATCGAGTGTATTCCCGAGTACATCAGCGGTGGGATCAAATCTTGTCTTGATGATATTCTAAATCTTGGAATATAAGTATCTATAGCTGGTGAACTGCCATCGATTCTGAATTCTGTCATCCAATTTTGTGATTTAGTCGCCAGGTTTTTAAGTACAGTTTTCACTGATATGCCATCGTAAGGCAGGATGATCATCATTGAGAAATCTTCGTTCTTCCCGTATGACATTTCTAGTACTTGGGCTTGGATTTCGTCGGAGTCTCCAACGAAATGAGGGGCTTTATGGTACATCATGTTGACAGATCCAATGGTCTTCCCTTGGGAGTTGTAGAAAGATTCAACTTTAGTTTGTGTCGGGTCGAAAGGATGTGTCCAATTAGCTTTGAAATACAAAGCGTCGATCAAGACCATACGTAAATTGTCCAAGTCTTGAGGCTTTACTGCATTCAGGATTCTTCCATCAGTAGCATAGCATATGAATAGATTTATATCATGAGCTAGTTCAGTTGTGTTTTGAGTTTCAGATGAATATATCGACATATCGTATCTTAATGCAGACTCACAGAACTCATCGTGTACTTTAGTCGCACACTCCGTAAACATAGCCGATTGCCCTTTCACTATGACATCCTGGTACTTGGACTTCAACACATCTGTTGCCGCTGAATGCAAACACTGAGTTTTACTCAAAACCTTTGGTAATCTTAACGCACTCACTAATTCCGAAAACGTTTCTCCCGAAGATCCTTCAGCTAATAACGCGAATATACTCCAAACAGAAAGAGGTGATAAAGCAATGTTTTTAGTGCCGAAATTTTCTTGGAACGCGTAAGTGTTTTCTAGTAGTTGTAAGGTGAATTCGTTCACAGGTGTGAAATCTATTGGGGACGCGGACCGCGCGGTTGCGGCGCCTATGAAGGCTAAAATCGTCCACGCTACGATCATCGTTCCGCGATCTTTAGCGAACACTGATCGTTCCCACGTGCGGCCTGCACAATGAATATAATTTAACTGGTTAGGTAACGTTTGTTTGTACCTTTATGTATAGTATAACATGAGACGTTCGGTAGAGGGATAGTTTGGCAGTAGACTAGCGGTTACGGTGCAACGTGGTCAATTCGTAAGCAAAAGACCTTGGAAAGATTTATGGTCAACGTAAAATTGCGGTTTTATATATCGGTCTTTAGTTGCTCTTATTTGTAACATATATATAAATTTTAATGTGGAAAATTATCTACATATATGGCCATATTCTAATTTTATCCTTGTATTTATTATGGGATCATAAAATTTCTTATGTACCGTATGAATATTTGGATCTTTTAATTTAGGTTAATTATAAAGCTGTTATTTTCCCTTGGATTTATACGATGTTAATTCTTATGTTTTCCTTGTTTTGAGGATATTAAATCATATTTAGGTAATTTAATATTTCTTATAAAATTTAATAAATAATTTCTTTCACTTTGGGTGGAGCTAGAGGACGTGTCAGACTTTTACTGACTCAAACTTAGGTGGGTTCTCCTTCAGTTGTCTTTTTTCCGTTTCAGGGCCCGGTAACTCTTTCGAATAATCCTGCTGCCTTAAGTTATGTGATTTTATATCGTCTTTTATATCTTAGAAAATAATTCAACACAATTTGTAATTGATAAATATAATATCCTTATCGGAAGATAAATGTTTGAGCCGTTTGGGGTTGTAACACTAAAGTCATGGGGTCCAAGTGCTTACTGTTGTGCGTGATATCAGCAAACAGCTCGTCAACTCTTCGTGTGACCAGAGGGCTGGGATTTACTTCGGTTAACGAATAAGCATTGCTATCCAATGTGGCAATGCTGCTAGCGTTCTGGCGTTAACTTTTCCCATTTACATCAATGTGGATTAATTTTTTGTATAGATTATTAAGTTATATAAGGTAACGGGTAAAAAATAATGAGTTATTTTTCACCCGTTTGTAAATATTACTATTTTTAGTTTGTATACAAGGTGTAACGTTAAATGCGTAAAACCTGAAGTTAGTTTGATCACAACAACGAGCAGAATCAATTAAACCACTTTTTAATATAGGTTACATTTTTCAAAAAAATCTTCATTAAAAACTTCGACCTATCTATTTATGCATAGGCCAAGCCATCACGTACGCAAACCTGCTGAAATAGGTAAACAAACGTAAATAGTTGTAATCCAATCAAATTTTCTCATACACGGGATAATAAAAGGTCTTATTTCAATGCAGATATGAATTTTAAACAAACTAGAACTGCTCATAAAACCTTTAATTTGTTTTTCTGTTTTTTTTTCTCACATAATTAGGTCAATCGAATTAAAAATCATTTGGGGTGTGTGAGGTTTTGCGCATTTAACGTTACACGTTGTATATACTTAAATAGTTTTTATTTGTAATTTCTGCATTTTTTTTTTCGATGATCGCTTTTAAAATATTTTATTTAATTTACCATACAAAATATTGTAATTTAAAACTGTTTGAATCAGTCAGATCACCTTCACAGTCACTGTCTATTGATTAATGATAACATGCATAGGAATATCTAGAAATAATCATGATAATGATGAAATGAACTAATTGATTTTGATTGCATTTAGATTTGATATCGATTTAATTGAAGCTTCAATACAAATATTGCTCTATCCTTCAGATAAATTGAGTGTACTAATGATTTGTTTATGTGCATCCTTTGCATGAATGTAAAGATTGACAATCATATCTTGAACCATGGCATTGCTACACATTCCTTCTTTTTTTCTGAGGGAAACCTTTAAAAGTCCCAGTGAGAGTAAGATTTTTACGTCACTAGGTCCCAGTGAGAGTGAAATTTTTACGTCACTAAGTCCCAGTGAGAGTAACATTTTTACGTCACTAGGTCCCAGTGAGAGTGAAATTTTTACGTCACTAAGTCCCAGTGAGAGTAAGATTTTTACGTCACTAGGTCCCAGTGAGAGTGAAATTTTTACGTCACTAAGTCCCAGTGAGAGTAAGATTTTTACGTCACTAAGTCCCAGTGAGAGTAACATTTTTACGTCACTAGGTCCCAGTGAGAGTGAAATTTTTACGTCACTAAGTCCCAGTGAGAGTAAGATTTTTACGTCACTAGGTCCCAGTGAGAGTGAAATTTTTACGTCACTAAGTCCCAGTGAGAGTAAGATTTTTACGTCACTAAGTCCCAGTGAGAGTAACATTTTTACGTCACTAAGTCCCAGTGAGAGTAAGATTTTTACGTCACTAAGTCCCAGTGAGAGTAAGATTTTTACCGCACTAAAACTGTTTTGTGTTAATGTTGTGATTGTTTCTAAGTGTTGCAGCACTTGAAAAGTGTTATAAAATGAACCTACAAAGAAGGACATACAGCGCCAACACTCGAACGCTTGTCGTTGTTTTCTTGTCGTTATCATCATCATCACCATTTCAGCCGAAAGACGTCCACTGTTGGTCATAGCCTTCCCCCAAGCGTTGCCACAACTAGCGGTCTTGTAGGTCGCGTACCCATCGCATTCCGGGTGACCTTCACCAGGTCTCCACCTTGTGGATGGCTTTCCAACACAGCGTCCGATACACGGTCACCACTCCAGAACTTTTCGGCCCCATCGAGGATCTGTTCTGCGAGCAATGTGCCCTGCCCACTGCCACTTAAGTTTGGCGGTTTTTAGGGCTATGGCAGTTACCTTAGACCTACTGCGGATATCTTCATTTCTGATGTGATAACGTAAGAAAACTCCGAGCGTAGCCCTTTCCATTGCCTTTTAGGTGACTTTAAGCCTTCTGATGAGGCCCATTGTGAGCGTTTTAGAGCCATATGTCATCACTGGCAACACGCACTGGTTTGAAGAAACTGTGATGCTTTAGTCGAGTTTAACAATAATAATTCAGTATGTAATTTTTATGCGCATAAAGCTATTGGGCAGCTATAAGTAGTCTGTAAAATAGATAAGTACAGAAGACAATCTCATGTATGTACTTCACTTTTTATACCTACGCTCTGTGGACGCACACTAATGAGCGTTTGAGCCGGAACTGTTCAACGAGCGGGCTGAGGCGCTTCGAGATATCGTGTCCGTAAGCGGTGTCTATGTGTGCGTTGCTGGAGAGCGCTTTGTATGTAGATTGACTTCTGTACCTATATATTTTGTGGCTAGACGCTCAGAAACGGCCAAGTGATTCTGGTCGGTTAAGTGTTTATTTTTTTTCAAATAGCGTGTAAATAACGATTAGCGATTTGAGTGACTAACTGGGTCAAATATGTTGACTTTTTTTGCTAAATAAACTAGGCATATGATAAAGCTGACATGTCCTCGCATTTCATTGATAATTATGATGGTAAATATTTCAACCACCTCATTGGTTGATACCTACAGTAAAATCGTAGGGCCTTCTTTTATCGTTAGTATCAAATGACGGCTCGCTCTGGTTTCACCCTGTGTTCCTTCAGTTGCTCTTTGAGAGGTGTAGTTTGTTTGCCAAACTTTCCGTGGCCCTCGCATAGGGCAACTGAAGGTAGCATTTTAAGAACTACGTACCTCAAAAACTTTAAAGAGAAAACTTATCGCTCAACTGACAGGTTGATTTTTTACTTTGACTTTTACTTTAGACTTTGACTTTTAGTTTTGACTTTTTGAAACTGTCGAACATAGGCCTACCTTATGTGTCGCCACAACGAATGTGTCTCGCATCCATCACATTCCCACGACTTACACCAGGTCATCGGTTCACCTTGTGGAAAGCCTCCCATCCTCTCCAAGCCCTCTACAGAGGAATTAATTTACGAGAAATGACGGTATTCCATATAAAGATACTATTCCATATTTGGTTAGTTTTCTCCAATCATTTTGTACTACGCGGACCTTAGCAACTAAATCCCAAATCGTGATAATCAAGAAGAATTATATCATAATTAAACAATCAAATTAACTTTATTACACTCAATAGCGTCAAAGCGGATTCTATCATCATCGATTTATAAAGTTTTTATTCCAAAATTACAAGCGATTAAAATATTTTACAAAATATCGATGAGCGGTTTTTTGTGACTCAAATTATAGAGGATATTCTTTAGCCAAATATATGGGTGAATCGTGCGCCTATAATTTCCATATAGCTTCGCTGTTGTAGATTCCGTATGTTTTTAATTTGAATGAAAAATGACTTTTATTTTTAAAATAGACTTTTTCATGAAATAGTCATTCAATATGGAAAAAAAAGGTGGTATTGATAATTATAATTACTTATGTTAGCATGGAAAATATTTTCAATTAGTATACTCATACTCGTAATAGTTGAAATGATTATAAATATATTGGTTGCATAGTCCATATAACCTTACTAAAAATTAATAAATTATTGGATTCAATAAATAAATAGTAAAATTTGTTAAAACGTAAGTAAACATATAAATTCTTAAATAAATATTGACAACATGATTTATCTATGAATCCCTAACAATTACGGAACTGAGTAGAACGATTTTTTTGCAAAAACATGCCAATTTAGTGAATCAGCACTATATGCGTCCAGTCACACTTTAACACATGTTTATTTTTACATAACAAAAAGGTGTGTATCGTTTTATGTGCAAAAACTTCGCCTTTGTATAAAGGCTTATTGATTAACCGAAATAATGTCTATTTAGCTGATATTGATGGAATAGGATATCCTGAAAAAATATTGTCTTCTTAATACTGTTAAAACTAGCTTTTGCCTGCAGCTTCACTCACGTACATAATATATAGCCTATGTCACTAAGGAAAAAAGCGGCTTTTTATCGGTGAGACAAACGTGTGTGTAAAAGGGAGAGGGAGGCCTTCGCCCAGCAGTGGGGCATAAATGGGCTAACTAACTAACTATCGGTGAATTTTTTTTTTAAGTTCCGAGCCGTAGCCGACCGGTCCGGTTGCAGAACGTTAGCAGTCCGACAACTAGCGCCTAATTTGAAAACGTATCTGGCTGCCGTGCGTTTGTATGCCAGAGTTTTGGGTTGCTTATTTTATCTAAGTTTTTTTTTTTCCCCTTAAATACTTTTACTCAAAAAAATTAATTTAAATTTAATATAATATCTCCGCATAAAAATGTAATTAGCTTACTAAGATACGGGAGAGGGCACTGGTTCCTGTAACACAGGTATTTCACCTAGCATGGGGGCCAGGGACTTCATTTTATTGCACCTATTTTTTTATGCCGATAAAGATTATTATTATTATTATTATTATTAGAGATGCGCTATTCAACACCGAATTGAACTAGTGGTGCTTGTGACGTTGCCGTCCTGTTGTCGACCGGTCGCCGCACGGTTGCCGCACCACGCGCTTTGTATGAAAAATACGATCGTCCGTACGTAGTACGACTAACGCACCGCATCCGCACCGCATACGCAGCAGGCCGTCAAAAGATGCATACATTGAAAGCGCCCACAATCACTAATAATTTTATTTAGAGGTTTCACGAATAAAATCTGTCGATTTTCTACCGCTTGCATTGCGAGGAGTGTGCGTCGGAATTTTTCATTCTGCATAGCCCGTTCCGTCATCGGATCACTAGACGTACGGCGATGCGCCACCAGTACATGGTGGACATCCCACCTACACGCACAAAACGTTTTGGGAACACATTAATTGTGAGTACAGTTAAGGAGTGGAATTCCTTGCCAGAGTCTATGTTTCCTGATGGCTACAACCCCGGATTTTTTAAGTAAAGAGTGAATAGGTTACTTCTAGGTAAGCGCGCTCCATCGTCGCTTTCCATCAGGTGAAATAGCGGTCAAGAGCGAAACTATCAATAAAAAAAAATAAAAAAATTCTTAGTTCAAACATGGCTACGACAGTTCAACTTGCTTCACAGTAAGGAAGTTCCGTTTACCCAAATAATGTAGTCCATGACATACAAAATTCATATTTGATGATATTATCGTTCCCTTTCTACCGCAGCCTTGATTGAGCCACATGCATTCACTGTGGTGATGCTACCTAGTTATTTTTAGATCAACAAACTTTGTGTAAAATATCAAGTAGTTTGTAACAAAAATAACTTCAAGAGATCTAAACTTGTTCAGAAAAACACTCCGCAAATTCTTGCTACAAAAAAAATTAAACCGACTTCAAAAAGTACAAAATAACTTTAATTTCGGAAGTCGGTGTTTCTATAATAGATACCTAATCTTTTTTCTTCGTTATTTAACACCGACTTCCGAAATTAAAGTCATTTTGTACTTTTTGAAGTCGGTTTAATTTTTTCTGTAAAAAGTTTTTAATTTTTCACTTTTTAGTTATGGTACTCGTAGCACCACTAAAAAGTACCTACCCTTCAGCTAAACAGAAATTACCTTATAGCCAGAGTGCATCTCATAACGATTCTTATAATCCCAAATACGGTTATATTACATGAATTTACCCCCTCCCCCTTTCCCCTCCCCCTTTTCTTTCAGTCAGTCATCGACTACACGTATAAACAAAGCAATTTTACTTTTTACGAAAATTCTGCTATGATTCTATGTTTCATATCTTCGAAGTTCATGATCAGATCATAACAATATTTCTATGGGACCAAATTGGAAGCATAACCTTTCAATCAAAAAAAAAAATTTTCAAAATCGGTCCACAATTGACAGAAATATCGGTGAAAATACACACCAAAAAAAAAAAAAAACATACATTCAGCCGAACATAGAACCTCCTCCTTTTCGAAGTCGGTTAAAAATAGTAGATATGTCACTTTGTGCAATTTATTTTATCACCACTGTTTTTTAAAATGGTGGAAGAAAACATCATGTGGAAACCGGCATGTCCTTTAACCAAAAAATTCAGGACACGTGACATCCACCAACCCGCACTAGGCCCGCGAGAGAGGAGGCCTGAGTCCCAACAGTAGGAACACTATAAGGCTGACTGTGCTATGCTACGTGACTAGGGGATAAAACAGTGCCTTTAAGTCGCGGGCGCAATGTTAAATACCGAACAAAACGAAGGTTGCTAATTTTAATCCCGAACTTTAGTGAGGGATTTATGTAAGTAACTCCTGAGCATTGCGAGGGAATTAATAAAGAAATCTGAGTGAAGTGAGGAATTCCAGCCACCATCAAAGACATCGATTTTCTTTTACTTTCGGCCATCCGGTATTCGACCGGTTTAAGCCCAGTCGTCGACAGCGTGTAGTGATTCACGTGCTCCTCAAAGAGATGTCAGCAAACCGTAGGGATCTTCGGAAATAGAAATCAGTAGTCCTAGAACGCAAAGAACAACTGAAGAACACAGGTGTGTTTTTAGTCAGCAAAAGTCTGATACATCCTCTCGCTCCACACACAGTATGAGAAATCATTGAATAATTTCCCACCTTAAAAACAAATATGTACTGTAATATTATACTATGTCTACTACTGTATTTATAAAATAAACGAACAAAAAAATGATCATAAATCTATTTGGAAATTTTTCATATAAATTAGATAATAATTCACCATTAGACTATGAAAAACATTCGCAACAGCGGTTGGCGTTGAATTTAACGCAACCAATTAATCTTGACATTTATACACAAAAGCATTGAATTTCGATATTTGTCAACAGCTCTCCTTCACGGCTTTCATGAAAGATTTCAAGTGATTTTTTGTTTTTGATTTAGTGGCCTCCTTCTTGGCTAGCTTTACTGCTTTGCAGAAGGAGGCGTCCTCCTGCCACTCCATAATATTTACTTCATCATCATCATTTCAGCCGATAGACGACCACTGTTGGACATAGGCCTCCCCCAAGTCTCGCCATAATGATCGATTCTGTGCGTCCCGCATCGATCGGATTCCCGCAACCTTCACCAGGTCATCGGTCCACCTTGCAGGAGGCCTTTCGGCGCTGCTTCTTCCAGTACGCAGTCGCCACTCAAGAACCTTTCGGCCGCAACGGTCATCTATTCTGCGAGCAATGTGCCCTGCCCATTGCCACTTAAGTTTGGCGATTCTTCGTGCTATGTCGGCAACATTGGTTCTCCTGCGGATATCCTCATTTCTGATTCGATCACGCAAGGAAACTCCGAGCATAGCTCTTTCCATCGCCCTATGGTTGACTTTGAGCCTTTTGAAGTGGCCCATTGTGTGAATATCCGCTTGATTCAACCAAATCATTTTTGAAAACCCTCATATCTGATGACCGCCCGTTTTCGTGGCAACATGTGATATTTTTCCTACCAATGCCATTCACTTACAAGGTTTCTTCCTGTACTCATCATTTTCCTGTCTTAAATTATTCCATGCATGTCTTTATGTTGGTAGCTGACCATATGATTCATCATTACATTTATTACCTACGTATCAAATTGAAGAAGAAATTCTTCGACTGTTTTTTAAAAAAACACATCTTTAATTTATTTCTTAAAACTATGCCTCACTCTTTTTTTACAATGACTTCTTCCGCTTTGGATGGCTTGTCAAACTTTTAACGACAAAATTCCTTCTTTGTCTTCGTTCCAGAAACTCGGGGTTCTCTTTCGCACAAATCATGGCCCCAGTAGGCTTTGACTCTGCTGAGCCTCTTTTTTTGTAGATGGGAAAATCATCTAATGACATCGCCGTCCCCGAAGGGGGAACGGGATATAGTGTCAGACTTTGACAGAATGAATACCCACTCCTGTTTCCTCGCTGCCTTTCGTACCAGGGCCGAATCTACCTTTCAGTAGCAGACCCTTGGGCCCCTAAGGTTTTGCTGATATCTCCTTGAGGTGCGCGTGGAACAATATGAACCGTCGACGACCTAAGTCGTGAGGTTAGAAGAGTGTATACCTCACTCTTCTAATTACTCCTGTATCGTAAGAGTTTTGCTCACAGTCCAGACGTTTTGTAAGGATCGTGCCCGAGTCTTCGATGGCGTGTAGTGTTCCACTCGATCCTCAAAGAAATGTCAGCAAACCGCAGGAGGGGTTTCTAGCAGTTTTCTAATAAGACTGATGCCCGGAAATTTCTGATATGGGGAGTGTTCTAGAATGCAAGGGCTACTGAAGGACTAACACGTCTTTACGCTTCACCCAAGGCTAAGAAGCTATCACTCTGACAGTATGAAATTAAAAAAAAAAATAGCTCATACAATGACTGTGTGGATGAAGATATTGGATGATCAGTGTATCTACCTAATTTAGGTGGAGCTTCCCCGAGCTAAATTATACTTACAAAAGTTACAAACTATAATAAACTCGACTAACATAGTTTAATAAACAGACACGCACGATATGGTGTGGCTTGTAAAACACTTTAATATTAAAAGTAATTCAAAAGGTAATTTACGTTATTAATAAACACATTGATATAGTCATTTAATTTACTTATGAACATTTATTTACCGTCATCATCATTGACAATAATTTCCATCCGGAAGGTCTGTGCTTTGAAGCAATTAAAGTAAGTACTCGTAATTGCTATGATGTCATGGTTGAAGGGTATCTAGCGGTTTAAAGTTATGTTTTCCTCCAAGTGTCATTATTATATTTATTACACTATAAGATAAAAACCGTTGTATACATGTGGATGGCTGGCGAGGGAGAGGGAGGCCAAAGAAACGATGGATGGAATGTGTGAGGTGATATGAAATAAAAGGAAGTTAGTGATAGCATGACGGGTGACAGGATAGAATGGAAGAAAAAAACGTGTTGCGTCGACCCCAAATAACACGGGACAAGGGCAGGAAGATGATGATGAAGATGAAAACCGTCGTGTGTTAGTATTCAACAGTGTTTTCGTTCGCTCATCGATTATACCACTGTTGACATACGTAATCTAACAATAACGAACTCATCATCTTCCTGTCCTTACCCTATGTTAGTTAAGGTCGGTGCAATACGTTTTCGTCTTATTTTCTCTCCTGTTAACTGACCAGCCCGGTAATTCCCCTCTTTGACGGTAAGTCCCCTTTTTGGCGGTAAGTCCCCTCTTTGAGGAAAGACCTCACGGCGTCTTCACCCTTCGCATGACGCAGGTTCTTACCGGACACGGTAAGTTGTCAATACTGTGTGGACCGCCCAGAGGACACGGTGGAGTATACGGCAGAGGACCGCCGTATCCTCGTGGGGGCGATCGGCGGCAACAATCTCTCGTGCCGGGCCTTGGTACAGGCCATAGTCCGGAGCGAGGAGGAAAGGCAGGCGGTCGCCTTCTACTGCGAAGCAGTAATGCTAGCAAAGAAGATCACCGCAAAAAAAACGGCACTCAAGCCCCAGTTGCCGGGATCCTGATCCGGATTGACCGTAGGCGCGGGGCTAACGGACGGCGAGCAACGAGTAGCTCGACATCTGACTTTGCCGACCGAGTCCATGCATGCCTTCCGTCAAGGACTTTCATATTACCGTGTTGTGTAGTTTGGCTTTTATTCAATAACAAAGATTTTGTGTTTACCAATTTCACAAGAAGTAGTAAGAATCCGGTACCTATACACTGCAGTCGCCAGAATTTCCTAAGTATTTGACAAATCAATTGACGCACAGCGAAAACCCCACTTTCTGTTACCAGGGTCGCTTGTTCCTACGTCCGTCTCTGAAGGTCCGAAGGGTCAGAAATAACGCACTAACAGTTTAAATATCCTATTAGGGAATTACGTTGACAATGAAGGTGTAATACCCAGTTGGTTGACCTAAGTATAGATTGTGCGGAATTCCCTAGCATTTATATTATTACTAATGGTTAAAACAAGGATTTTCAAATCCGGATGCTCTGTTATGAATTTGTTTTAATATTAATAAAATTATCGCCTTTTGCTATCTTGGTCTTGGGATTTGACTGGCCTGTTGTTCTAGTAGTTAGTGGCCCTTACTGCTGTGCCGAAGGTCGTGGGTTCGATTTCCACCCAGAACAAATGTTTGTGTGATGAGCATGATCATTTTTTCTGTGTCTGGGTGTAATTTGTCTATAATATGTACGTATTTATTTATTTATAGTACTGCCACATCACCTACACATTTAACATTATTAAAAAACAATTGCATTACTATGGTCTGATGTACGTGACCATGAGGGCGTACATAGCATTTACAATTTTACAGCTCATATGAATATATAAACCACACAAAATATACAATAAAATTAAAATTTAAGTCAAAATTAATTATAATATAAATATCGCAATTTGATTACCACAATTTAATTTAATATGATTTAATTTAAAGTAAATTAATTTAATTAAATTATAGTTGAACTTAATATTTAAAAAATAATAATTTAATTAAACAATTTACATTCAAATACCGAGTAAGCTTTTGACTTTTTTCTTAAAGTCACGTGGTTTATCATGGAACACGTCTAGATCGGGCATTTTCAGAACAAGAGTATGGTACTCGTCAATGATTCTACGAAGGGGTGCCTGACGTCCCAAATTAGATTTTATAGGTGAAGTGTGAAAAAGATTTCCGAATTTTCCTCGAGGATCACCTATCCCGAGGAACCTTCAAAGACAGATTCTGAAGAAAGTAGGAACACTGACTCATGATTTTATGAAAGAAGCACATCTCCAATAAACCCCTTCGATCTGGGCACGCCACGATTATGGCGGTAAGTCCCCTCTTTGAGGCGTGGCTGGAAAGACCTCACGGCGTCCTTACCTTCCGCATGACGCAGGTCCTCACCGGACATGGCAAGTTCGGGAGGTTCCTGCATCGGATTCAGGCGGAAGAGACGCCCGGGTGTCACCACTGTGCGCAACGCCCGGAGGACACGGTGGAGCACACCGTCGAGGTGTGCCCTGCCTGGGCAGAGCATCGCCGTGCCCTCGTGGGGGCGATCGGCGGCGGAGACCTCTCGCGCCGGGCCCTGGTCGAGGCCATGGTCCGGAGCGAGGAGGAATGGCAAGCGGTCGCTTCCTTCTGCGAAGCAGTAATGCTTGCAAAGGAGGAGGCCGACCGCATCAGGCAACGGCGCCCTCGCCGCCGTCGCCGGGATTCCGATCCCGATTTCCGGCCACCGTAGACGCAGGCTCGCGGACGGCGAGCTATGGGTAGCTCGCTGTCCGATCGTCCGGTAATGGACCGAGTCTAAGACGTCGACGGCGCGCACTGTTCCCGCGCGCCTCAAGGAGTTGTCAGCAGCAGGAGGGGCCCAGCTGGGTCGAAGCCTACTGGGGACAGGGTTGTCCGAAAGGGAGCTCGTGCCCCGGTATGAAGGCTAGAAGGAACGGCGCGGGGTTTTTAGTCAGTAAGAGTCTGACACTTTCTCTCGCTCCACCCGAGAGCGGGTTTCGTCAAAGATGATTTTCCCCGTCGAGAAAAAAAAAAAAAGATCATCGGCAAATAATTTAGAAATATATGTTTATCAGTTGCCTAGTACTCATATCACAAGCTCTGCTTAGCTTGGAACTAGACGGTGTTGTGTGATAGTTGTGGAATATTATATTATTATTATCTGCGTATCCAGATATTTTTGATAATGTTGTGTTGTTTTTATAATTAACTAGCTTTCCGCCCGCGGCTTCGCCCGCGGCTTCGCCCGCGGCTTCGCCCGCGTGGACTACAGTTTATATCGCGCGGGCAGAGACTCGTGCTCAGCAGTGGAATTATAGGTAGCCTATGTGTTATTCCAGTGTCTCTTCTACCTACCTACCAAATTTGATCTAAATCCGTTCAGTAGTTTTTGCGTGAAAGCGTAACAGACAGACAGACAGACAGAGTTACTTTCGCATTTATAATACATATTAGTAGGGAAGTAGGGATTTGACATATCCAAAAAATTTAGAAAAATATCGTGTAATTTTTTGGATATTATTGTCTTAAAAAAACATATTGTTTTTAACAAAGAGAATAATATCCATTAGAAGTCGATGTATATTAAATATTGTGATAGCTTTTTGAACACATATTCAAGTATTTCTTCATGGTTTTAAAGCTTGAACAATTTAGTCTTTTCTTATTGTATGTTAATTGTAATCTCACTGTTGGTTGTAATAAGAACCTCAAAAATTTGTTGTACTGGGTATTCATCATCATCATCATTTCAGATGATATACGTCCACTGTTGGACATAGCGACGATTAGGGGAGGCTCTAAGCGTCGCCACAACAAACGATCCTTTGCGTCTCGCATCCATCGGTTTCCCGCAAAATTCACTAAGTACTGGGTATTATTGTAGGATTATTTGAAAGAGTTACTGCAGCCCTGAAACGTAAACCGTCACTCTATCACTGCCTCTCATTTCTTTTATATCACTTCTCACACAATCCATCCATTTTTACAAGCTTTTATTTAGTTTCACCTGTCCCGATGTTTGTCTGTAATCAAATCTTGCAAATTAAATTTGACCCACTTACCGGTTACCGATTGAGCTGAAATTTTGCATGCATGTGTAAATTGGCTGACAATGCAAAATTATCATAACATGGAGCTGATCTGATGATGGAACTGGAAGATGGCTATAGAAACTTCGTACTTAAACGACACAACCCCATCGAGTTTGGGCTGGTATGATTTGTCTAGACGAGTATTGATTAACGTGTAACGTTAAATGGGCAAAACCTCAGACACCCCAAATGATTTTTAATTCAATTGACCTATGTATATATAATTATGTGAGAAAAAAATAAAACATAAAAAAAAATCAAAGGTTTTATAAGCAGTTTTAGTTTGTTTAAAATTCATACCTCCATTGAAATAAGACCTTTTATTATCCCATGTATGAGAAAATTTGATTGGATAAGAACAATTTGTGTTTGTTTACCTATTTCAGCAGGTTTGCGCACGTGATCGCTTGACCTATTCATAAATAGACAGGTCGAAGTTATTAATGAAGATTTTTTTGAAAAATGTAACCTATATTAAAAAGTGGTTTAATTGATTCTGCTCGTTATTCTGATCAAATTAATTTCAGGTTTTGTGCATTTAGCGTTACAAGTTGTATAGGTATACCTAGCTATAAAAGGTTGCTATGAAAAAAATGATTTTCATTAAAAGCTTGTTTCCTTTGCCTCCCTCTCCAACCAACCATACGTACACACTCATAACTCTCAAAGCAATTGATTAAATGCTTATGTGGTTTCTAAAGATGCCTACTGGCGCCTATGTCGCAACAGTAAATAACCGTCACAGCTCATCAGTCACATACCAGTAATGCATATATGAGAGTAGAAAATGACGTCATTCTCTTTCAAAATGTTTACTGAGGTGTGTCTGAGAAATAAATACAGTGAGGTGCGAATTTTTTCGGTAGCTGTTACCTACTTGTAAAATTGGTCTTGAAGGCCATGTCTAGGTTGTTTGATGACTGTATCGTTGATGTAAAGACTGTAAAGAATCGACATAATATGACGTTTATATCAATAGTTATCGTGTCTATATTATGTTAAAGTCCATAAGATATTAATTACTAGTTTTTTTTTTTTTATCAGTTGCTGACTGTTTGTTAGAGTTTTATTTAAATTTTGAAGTTTATATTTGTTCTTTCAAGAGTAAGTAGTACATAAGTTTTTGCTTTCATATTATGCTAGCGACCCGCCCAGCTTCGCTCGGGTTCAGTTATCAAGCGACGGAGTTATGCGCGAGAAAACATAAAAAAACCTCCTCCTTTTTTGGAACTCGATTAAAAAGGACCAACCACTAACTTTTCTTCCATTATATCTTGTCAACCGTCATGCTATCACTAACTTCCTTTCCTTTCATATCACTCTTCACACAATCTATCAAAATCTATAATGAAATAATACCAAGGTGTTTAAAACCCAAAATGCTATTTTAGCACCAGATTAATGTACCATCGACATTTTCATAAGTATTGTGTGGGTGTCCAATTTAATGACTCAGAAGTACTACCATTTTGGTTTCGATTGCATTAGGTAATAGCTTTAATATTTCTTAATAGAATTCCGAAATTACCGAAATAGATTGAATGAGCTCTTGTTATAGTATTAATTCATGAATCCCCAAGCGACCACCGGTGGCCGCGCATCTATTGTCTTACTATTGTGTCTCTAATTGACGGTATCTGAAGGGTTAATTAAAATATATGAGAAAAGTGTGGGTGAATAAAATAGTAGATAGGTACCTATTATATTATAAACTGGTTAACGTCCACAGGCGGGCAACTCGAAGTACATTTTCATACCACCGTTCTTACGCGGGTCTTTTAGTCAGTAAGAGCACAAAATATATAGGTACAGAAGTCAATCTACATACAAAGCGCGCTCGAGCAACGCACACATAGACACTGCTCACGGACACGATATCTCAGAGCGCCTCGGCCCGTTCATCGAACAGTTCCGGCTCAATCGCTCATTAGTGTGCGTCTACCGAGTGTAGGTAAAAAAAGTGAAGTACATACATGAGATTGTCTTCTGTACCAATCTATTTTGTTGTAAGAGTCTGACAATATTTCCCGCTCCGCCCAAGGGCGGGGGATGTCATTTAGATGATTTTTACCCATCGAAAAAAAAGTGGCAATGGGCAGAGGGCAGGACACATTGCTCGCAGAACAGAACTGATGGTCGATGAGGCCGAAAGGTTCTAGAATGGCGACTGATTACCTATTGAGGGTCGTGGGAATGCAATGTATGCACGACACACAGAACCAGTCTTTAAGGCAACACTTGGGGAGGCATATATGTCCAGCAATGGATATACAGGCGATTGATGACTTCATCCATGTCAGACTCGTAAAACAGCACAATACCATTTCGTGTTTTCCTTTGCGCGGAACCCTAATTCTTTTTCTAGAATAAAACGTAAGTTATTCTTTTTAATATTAGCTATCTGCTAGTGAAAGTCTCTTTAAAATCGGTCCAGCCATTTCCGAGATTAACCGGCACAAACAGACAGTCCCACAAAAATGTTAAAATTGAAGTTTTGTTATAAATATCGAATTTAGTATATGCGAAATTCAAAACATGAGTCTAGTATTTTTATGTAAAGAATCTATGTACAAAATTTCATAACTGTATCATGAAAAATCATAATGTTATAAACTGGTTATGTTAGCAAAAATACATAGTCACAGAGAGGGGTTGTTTTGCACTTGGATTGAGCAGTTGTTTGCTGGCACCTTATACCCGCTATGACCTTCCGTGACCTGTGCTTTGACCTTAGCGTCGGTGGTGTCCAACTTGTGACCTTTTTAAATATTTTTGGTAAAAAATATAACATGGTGTAAAACTATTGGAATCCATTCAGTTACTGATTCTAAACAAACTATATTCAGGTTTCGCATAAATTAAAAATAATCCTTACTAATATTATAAATGCGAAAGTAACTCTGTCTGTCTGTCTGTTACGCTTTCACGCAAAAACTACTGAACGGATTTAGATCAAATTTAGTAGGTAGGTAGAAGAGACACTGGAATAACACATAGGCTACCTATAATTTCACTGCTGAGCACGGCTCTGCCCGCGCAATATAAACTGTAGTCCACGCGGGCGAAGCCGCGGGCGGAAAGCTAGTGTTGTTTAAAGTTAATAAAACTTATGCTGTGTGTGTTACTTAATAAATAATATTTGTAATAGAATTAGGTACTTACCATTAAGGCTAAGTACTTATAATAATAAAATACAATTAAATGCTATTATAAAATAATAAACTAATAAATACTATTATATGAAAACAATAAAATATTAAACAGTCAATGTTATTTCAAAACAAACACAGTCATAACATTATATCAGACCTACCTATAATATACTACATATAAACTGAAGGGATAAACAGAAATACATGTGCATATATTCTTTTAGGCACCTCAAAAGGAAAAAAAAACTGCGGCAAGTGCGAGTCGGAATCGTGCCCTAAGGGTTCCGTATAAACTTACCTATGTAAATAGTTCAATTCCGAAATACAATCTCGGAAGACTTTATGTCGCAAAAACACATGTATTTCGACACTCTCATGTTAATAATAATTCATAGGGTATTTCCCATTGACCAAGAATTCTGAAATTTGTCATGAATCAAGGTTTCATAGCACTATAACAGGGAAAAATCTGAAAAATGTAAATTTTATAGTTAAGTCGTAAAAAAAATTTTTTGAGATTCGGAAAAAAAATTGTAACTCAATTCGGAAATTCAACTGTTTTCATTGGTAAAGTACGGAACCCTTAGATTTCAATTATAAGAAGCAATTAGACAGATTCTCGGCATTTTTTCAGTCAATTTACTTGCTGTTTCATGGAGTGGGGTGTAAAAATCCTTTCTAACTTTACGTCTTCACGCCTAAATGGCAAAACTGATTTTGATGAATTTTGGTACAGAGATAGTTGGGACCCTGGAGACGGATATAGGCTAATAAACGCGGGCGAAGCCGCGGATAAAAGCTAGTACGATATATATAAACGAATATACTACTGCAAACATCCAAAATCATAATTTGTATGCTTTTCCGAGTCCAAAACTATTCACAAAATGCGGTCCTCATATTTTGCACACTCAACTTTTTCCAGCGCCCGGTCTAAATAAATAATAATAAATTACATAAAGTGTTATAATAAATTACACACATTTTTTGGTGCGTTAAATAGAATTGATGGAATACTATTATTTTGCGTATCTAAGTATTAGACCGTAGAACAGGGTGAATAGAAACAAAACTTTGGTTTAGTTTTTCACTTTAATGCCATGTTATCGGCTTCTAACAAAGCATCGACTTTTTAAAATATCAATTCATTAATTAATCTTATCAAGAATTGATATATTTAACTATATCAATTCATTAATTAATCTTGTCAGGAATTGCTATATTTAACTATCTCAATTCATTAATGAATTGATATTTTGCAAAAAAAAATATTCAGAAATCGTGAAAATACCCTTTGAAATTTTTGTTTCTATTCACCCCTGAGTTACTATTTAACCCATTTTACCGTTACTTTTATTTTTATATAACTTTAGAAACTTAAAAATCTCAAATCTTGGTGCAAATTTGAGTAAATTGAAATGTAATCTGATAGTTATTCCTTGACACATATTTATGATAATAATTATGCACAGGTTAGCAACAATAGCAACGCATATTAAAATTACTCATCGATAGATATATTTCTAGATATTCACACATTTGCAATCTCATTAATTAATTTAAATATATTGGTGTTTGATAACAAAAATAAGGCTGGTCGCAGGCGGTACAACTTAAGGCCAGGTTCATTATGAACTTTTTTAACCTCTGGAAATCCACAAATATAACAGAGAATTCCATCCTCGTTTTCCATCAGGCGAGATAACGGTCAACCTATCAACAATGAAAAAAACAATGTAAAATTATTTTATCAAAATTGACTATAAAAAAATAAAAAAATAATATAAATTTGTTGGCTCAATAAAAAACAAAATCGCGAATCTAACCCTAACTTACTATTGCAAACGTTTATGTCTACAAGGTTAGGTCACGGAAATACTTAAGAGTTACATAAAATAATAAAACATGCTTTTTTAAAGGGTCTAGCAAAAACTATTTAAATATATATAGTTTCTACGTTTTTTTTTTATAAAATAAAATTGTTATTACGGGTCAGCGAAATCGACAAAACCTCTACAAAAATCTTTGTGACCACAGGCTTTTAATTTTATAAAGATATAACTGCTGCCAACGGTACCAGCAGTAACACCTATATAATTAATACTCGTCAAAACGAATCATACGAGCACAAACTCGATGGGATTGTGTCGTTTAACTACGAAGTTCCTATAGCTACCTTCCAGTTCCATCATCAGATCAGCTCCAAGTCATAATAATTTTGCATTGTCATCTGATTTATACATGCATGTAAAATTTCAGCTCAATCGGTAACCGAGAAGTGGGTCAAATTTAATTTGTAAGATTTGATTACGGTAATTATTTAAATAATTCCATGGAAATATACTCCCAAGAAGTGGGAGAAGTTATTTGATGAGATATAACCCCCAAAAAAGTTCTTAGGTTGTTTATTACTTTAAAAAAAAATATTCATCTTCATAAAATGTTTTTTATTCCTACCTAGTTTCCAAAAGTTTGTTCAACAATCAAACATATAAAAATGCGAGAGCCAACCTTTTGTAATACTAATCCTACTTAATACAAGAACAATATTGTCTTCGGGGCACGAAATTCTACTTAAGTTCGTAGTCATCTCGATGTGTAAGCACTCAAGTCGTCATCAATCAGTACTTCATCACGACAATATTGCTTAACATAGACCCCATCAATCAGTATTGGTCATAGAGTAAAGAAACGACTCAGTGGCTGCTTCTGGAGGTTTTTTTGTGGGTAAAAATCAGGTATTCCTTGGGCGCCCCCGGTTATTATTATTGCGCGTTTTTAAGTAAATTTAAAAAAAATCAGCACTTTTCTTGGAAAAACAAAAATAATAAACCAACATTTTCGACCATATAAATCTTATACAAACTTGTGTAACCGGGGCTCAACAGGTAAGGCCTCGGCCGTATAAGCGACGCGGGCGCCACGTGCGCGACTCAAGCGCGTTGCGTAAGCGTCGCGTGCTGCCGCGTAAGCGCGTGGCAGAAGGAGTAAGAACGCGACTAAAGCACCGCGTGCACGCCGCGTGCGCACCGCGTGCACTCTCCACACACACCGCAGGGCAGCAAAATGCGACGCTTACGCAGCGCGCTCGCAGCACGCGCGGCGCCTACGCTACTTACACGCCCGAGGATCGCGCACGCCTAATATGGGGTCAGCCTAAACCTGCTGCACTACTAGGGAATCCCGCATCAAAATCGTGATCCCGCTAGCCTGCGGGATCGAAGTCAGCAATCTTGCAGATCCCGCGGGATAGATGTCACTACACAGTTATGACAATAATATAATTTGGAAGAAGTTGTTAAATCATCGCCTTGAAATTTAAAGAGCTACTGAAAGACGATAGGTGGTTTTAAAGCAGTAAAAATCTGTCACTCCTCCTTGATCCACCTAGAGTTTGTCTCTCTATGTATAGTAGGTACCAGTGTTAGCTGCATTCGAATAGGCTAAAAGTTAACCCCACAGAAAAGATGAAAGGGGTTAGAATGGCCTTGTGCGCAGGGCAAGCATGGCTCAAAATTATATGATCTTGCTCATAATTGACACAACCAATAGCAAACTTGCAATCTAAGTGTGCGTGATCTGTTAGGTTAATTGCCTGCAGTTGAGTTAAAGGGTGGGAGGCAAGCGGCGACACTCGTTGTAGTACAAATCTGAAAGTATTTCCTTTCTTTCATCTGTTTTGTGAATCCCACCATACGTCATAGCTGAGAAAAGAACAGACATGGCGAATCTGTGCTCTGTGCTAGCAATTAGCCCCTTTAGTAAATCAATTCAATACTTTATTTCCTAACACGTAACCTTTGTCTTTGTTACCTAAGCGACAGAACAGCAGCAATTTGTATCTGTCGCATCTTCAAAGTCGCGTCGTAGGTATTCATGGTAAGAAGTTGCGCAATAAAAATATATGTTATGTTGCTAAACATAATGTTTAAGCGAGACTACACTAGACCAACGGACACGTGGGCCACCCCTGATCTGTACGTTGTGTGGCGTGGATCTAATGTAGCTCTGCAAGTCTGGTTGCCTTACAAAATGTATGGAAATCAACACGCCCAGATTGGCGTCCGTGGCCCACGTTTTTTGGGCAAATAAATTTCGTACAAACGTGTGTACAAAACGATAATTAAGTGTTTTTTAAGGTCATTCAAGTTGTAAAGACGTACCTTTATAGGTACAATCGGCGCTCGAGGGCATGTATCATCATCTTCCTACCCTTGTCCCGTTTTATTTGGGGCGGCGCAACACGTTTTTTTTCTTCCATTCTGTCCTGTCACCCGTCACGCTATCACCAACTCCGTTTTATTTCATACCACTTCTCACACAATCCATCCATTTTTTCTTTGGCCTCCCTCTCCCTCTCCATCCATACACTTGTAAATTTTTAACTCTTTTAGCAACCAACGCAACGGCATGCATGGCATGAAATTTGTTTTTGGTTTGGTTGGTTATACTGGTTGCAAAAAGTATACCTACTCCGATAGAAAGCTGTTTTATTCCTGAGTAACATAGGCTATATTTTATGTATAATTAAAATAAATTACGTTTGTGTTATAAAATTACTTTATTAGTAACTCTAGTTGTGAGTAAAATTGTGAGCAAAAAGTGGCCATGTTTGTAGCCAGCCTGAACAATAAACATCCACGCGAGCCCTAGATTCTTTACTATAAAGAATTACGTGACTGACAGGAAAAAAACACATGTTTCTAATAGAAATTAGCATAAATATTTGTTTTATACGGGCGTAGTCTTAAATTGCAATAATTTGCATACTTATCTTAATTTACAAATGTTTTTTTTTTATGGTTCCGTAAATCAAAAGGAAAAATGGTATCCTTAGAGGATCACTTTGTTGTCCATCTGTCTGTTTGTCAAGACCCTTTATCTCTGGAACGTGTGGAGGTATCGAGTTAAAATTAAAGCTATATACTCGGGTCTAAAGTCCCTTAAAGCTGTGAAAAAATCAAATTTCTGAGTTAACCCTTCAGATACCGTCAATTAGAGACACAATAGTAAGACAATAGATGCGCGGCCACCGGTGGTCGCTTGGGGATTCATGAATTAACGGAAAAAACGTGTATTTTGAGACACTCAAGAAGTTCAAAATTCATAGGGTTTTTTCCGTTGACCTAGATGGATGAGGCAAGGTCTCATAGCACAAGTATAGAAAAAATCTGAAAATTGATTTGTAGTTACGTCACAAATAAATACTTTATTAACAATTTGGAATAATGTTCGTAAAAAATTCGGGAATCGAACTGTTTTCTTAGGTAAGTTTGTGCAGAACCCTCAGAGCGCGAGTCCGACTCGTGCTTGCCCTGTTTTTTTTTTTAATGATTATGTCAGAAATTGAATGCTGCATTCTTCACCGATTTGGTAATGTGTAAAAATGGTAGTGATTTAATATAAAAAGATGATTAACTGATTATTTTAGTTTTGTGAATTTTTAATTAATTAATTATTTTGTTGTTGTTTTTTAAGAACTAATTTTTAAATTAATTAAATTACAAATTTTAATACTGTAGGTACCTAAGTACTGACGTGGTTTAAATTTTTCATACAACACTAGATTTCGCTCACAGCTTCGCCCGCGTACATAAAATATAGCCGATGTCACTCAGGAATAAAACTGCTTTCTATCAGAGAAAAAAATTTAGCAATCGGACCAGTACTTTCAGAGATTACCACATAAAAAAAAAAAACTTTACCTCCTTATAATCCTTACTAATAGGCGCAGTGTGTTTCAAACTTTCAATATTCAGTGTGGTATGAAACCATCAAATAACTCCTTCCACTCAACGTGGAGCGAGAGTGAGTGTCATTCGAAGTGGACCTTCGCCCATGGTTTCGCAACCATAGGGTCGTGTGTGTCCGGGCTCTAAAACAACGAGAGTTTTTTTTTATAATTGTTAGGCTCGCGTTTGACTACTATTCACCTGATGGTAAGCGACGATTTGGTCGAATACTGGGTTGCGCCAGTTTTCGAATTTGTATAAGAAAAAGGTCTCGCTGTTGCGCCTTCGCCCACGTCTAAATAAGTTTACGTTACGGCTCTGATTAGTAAAACCTGACCCTAGAATGAAAGGCAACAAAGGAAATAGGAATGACTTTTAGTCAGTAAAAGTCTGACACGTCCCCCCGCTCCGCCCAGGGGCGGGTGATGTCAGTAGATGATTTCTCACCTAAAAAAAAAAACAATTCCCATTTGCGAAAGAAAAGCTTGCTCAGATTGATTTATCAGCCAAATTGAAGAAATAGCTTGTCCAAAGTAAATGCAGTTTCTTTTAAACACATTAGCGCCACCTATGCTCTTAACAAGATATTAACGCAAAAGGCTACTGTTTAAATAGTACCACTGGTTGTATATAGATGGCACTGATTAAAATTTTATAAGAATTAACTAATAAATCATTTTTTACTACTTTAAAGAATTAATTGATCATTATTTTTTAGCCTGTAGGTTGATAAACAACAACAGATCTATAATCTGTTTCTAATTAGATATTGCAAAGAAACCTGGCTGTTGTTTAATTAGTACTAGTAGTTGCACATAGATGGCGCAAATGCATATTTATATGTAATAGGTCGCAAAAAATCACTAATTTTGTTTTTAGGAACTTTTTATGACTTTTTATTTTTTAGCTTGTTAGTTGTTTTTAGACTACGGACCTATCGGTTTTTTTTAGATAAATAGAACAGCTAATGATCGTTTATAAGTTATTTTTTTACCTAAAATAATGGACTACCTGCTGTTGAGTAGGTAGGTAAGTAGCTAGGTTGTACCTACTTATTAGTTCCTGTTCCTAGGTTCAAGCCGGGCATTGCCCAGAGCGACAAAAACTGAGGAGCGGCAAAATTTGACTTATTCCTATCTTCCAACCTAGCCATCCACACCCAAGTTGGCAGCCTACCGAGGTCGGTGTTATCCGAAAGGAAACTAGAGCCCCATTATGAAGGCTAGAAGGAACGGTGCGGGGTTTTTAGTCAGTAGGTAAGAGTCTGACTCTCCCGCTCCAGCCAAGAGCGGGTTTTGTCAATGATGATTTTCCCCGTCGACAGAAAAAAAAACACCCAAGTTGGCAGGTTGAAAATTTCATTTTCATGTGCCTCTTTCCAAGTTCCAACCTACTTGGATAGTAGAAACATCATGATTTATAATATGGTATTATGTATGCAAAGGGCGGCGAAAATTATCTTTGCCCGCAGCGGTTAAATAGCTAGATCGGGCTCTGTTCTGTGATCTACACATATAAAAAGAGGCAAAGTATAGTTAATCTCTGAAAGCCCAGTACTTTCAGAGATTAACTGCTACAAACAAAAAAAAAGCAAAATAACAAAACTCCGATAGCTTAAAATTGTTGACCTATAAAAAGCTACTTTATTCCTTTCATCATCATCATCATCATCATATCAGCCGAAAGACGTCCACTGCTGGACATAGGCCTCCCCCAAGCGTCGCCACAACGACCGGTGCTGTGCGTCACGCATCCATCGGATTCCCGCAACCCTGACCAGATCGTCAGCCCACCTTGTTGCAGGCCTTCCAACGCTGCGTCTTCCGGTACGAGGTCGCCACTCCAGAACCTTTCGTCCCCATCGACCATCTGTTCTGCGTGCAATGTGCCCTGCCCATTGCATTCATTATTCCTTTATTTAGTGTCAAAGGCTATAACTTATGTACGCGGGCGAAGCCGCGGACAAAGGCTAGTGCTACATCCGAATAAATTTAGCGTTTATTCCACCAGGGTCGCACATCCACAACCAAAAACTCTCCCTCCGTGGTTTATTTATAAAAACATAATGTCATGTAGCACATAAATAATTTTAATCTACAAAATCAGCGGCTCGCGTCACTTTATGCGCGTGCACTCACGCTTCTTGTTATCAATGCCGCATACAATATCAACGGCGGTTAATTAACTACTACATGGTTACGACAGCTAGTTACAAGGGGGACATACGGGGGGACACTTGGGGTAGCTTGTTGGGCTTTCAAGATTCCCTGATACTTAAGTAGGTACATATTGTTTTAGGATCGGAGCATTGGGAGCTCAAGGAAAGGCTTACGATCATTAAACTTGTATTGCCATCTATGTATATCGTCACATAGGAGCTAAATTAAAAAATATGACTTACGACTAAAGCTTCTATAAACAAATAAAAGAATGAAGCGCTCCCTCAGGAGATCAGGATGGCAACAAACCGATTAGCATTCAAATATAAAGTTCGCGAGATAATTCATAAGAGGTTGGCAGTGGTATCATCACAGCGTTAAGGTTTTCCAATTGTTGATTTGAACAAATTGTTTGACAATATTAGTGTATATATGTAGTTTATTAAATTGAGTATATATTAGTATATAATTATATTATGTTTATAGTTTATTAGTATATCAATTCTTGTATTCACCTTATTCTCGTTCGTTTATTGCACCTACCACTATTGTTCTCTGCATCACCCAAAGGTTGACTGGAAGAAAATGCCTAAGGCATTACGTCCGCCTCGGTACTTTTGTGTGCATGAAGTCTATATATATAAAAATGAGATCCGTTTTCCGTTGTCACGACTTGGCATGAAAACGGCTTGACCGATTTGGCTGATTTTTTTTTTTGTTGTGATTGTAATTGTGAGGAGAAGGTTCTTATGGAAAAAAAAATAAAAATTAGGGTAGTGTAGGGTAGAGTAGGGTAGAGTAGGGTAGAGTAGGGTATAGTAGGGTGGAGTAGGGAAGAGCGGGAGCGAAGCCGCGCGGGCAAAGCTAGTATTAAATAAATAAATAAATAAATAAATGAAAAAAAAATCAGCATCGCAGTATTAATTTAAAAGTTTGTTAATAAACACTGTTTTAACAGTGTTTCACAATGGGTCCAACAATCCGGTTTCGATGCTCATAGAGCTTTATCAACATCATTATGTACTTTGGGATTCTCCAAATAAAGATTATAATGATAAATTAACAAAGCCCAGGAGTAGGTACAGGCCAGCCTTTCGGTATACTATAGGATGCATTTTGGAGAGTGTGCGCAGGAATTACATGACTTGATTTCGTCACCACCTTTCCACCATCGGACAACCTGACGCACAGCGAGTATGTTTACAACGTAAGAGCCCTTACGTTGTTGACACTTCTAGGATCCAGATTCAGCATTTCAATTCGTCATTTATATCGTGAAGATCGAAGGATTGGAACGGTTTGCCTGCTGCAGTCTTCCCATCCGATTATAATTTAAGTGTCTTCAAAGATAGAGTCAGTTTGAGTTTGAGACGTCGTGGTAAACCGACTGCGGACCCAGGTTGGCCGGTGTAAAAGCAATCTGGCCAAATGGGGCTTCCTCGACCCATCTCTAACACAGTGCCAGTGTGGAGCCCCTCCACAGGACATGCGCCACTTGCTATGCTGCCCATCTTGCATTACCACCTGCAGTTTTCATAGGCCAACAATAGAGCCGTACAGGTTGCCAAATATTGGTCAGAGAAAGTATAGTTTGAGAGCATCGACACGAAAAGAAGAAGAAAGCTAGAGTGAATAAGCTCTTAATATTCTAGTATGCTTTACCATCAACCATTGCATTACTCATCAAGGATCTGCTTCTGAAAGGAAGGTCCCGGTATTAAAGGCAACGAAGGAATAGGGTGGATTTTTAGTCAGTAAAAGTCGACACTATCTCCCGCTCCGCCCAAAGGTCGGGTATGTCATCTGGATGATTTTTACCCACAAAAAAAAATCGAATGGCATCACCGCCTCCAGAAACGTCATTGTCAGTGCGAATACAACCCCGTGTGTTGCGAACTTAATAATAATATATAATATACATATGTATCGACCGCCCGTAGACCACATATAGTCGTTAATTAAACCAAAACAACGTTGCAAGCACTTATGTTATGGATGTTGCGTCAATATTGTGCTAGAATATTTCCTTAGAGGTACTTTCTTGTCTCTGATGAAACTTGTTATTAACAAAAAGATATGGTTTGAGTTGGGTCTAGTGATAAGTCTAATACTAAACCCTCCTTCCTTCTTACGTTTTTTTTTGGTGGGTAAAAATTATCCAAATAACATCCCTCTGCCTTGGGTGGAGCGGGAGATCAGACTCTTAGTGTCCTCACACACAGCCACTCAAACATCTTTTTGTGGCGGCCTTTTTTGTGGCTCGTGTGCAGTGGTGCCGCCACCAAAAAAAGCTAGAAGCCGCTTCAAACTTCTCCAGCCACAAGCTAAAGCGCGCGGCAGCTTGTGGCCGCAGAAGTTTAAAGTGGCTTCTAATTATTTATTATATAAACTAATAACCTAAGCTGGTTTCTGAATTAGGTTTCTCGATCAGGAATTTAGATTCGGAAACCTAAATGCTCTTCTTTCATACTAAATGTTCAGAAAAGCGCACACATTCTTACTTTTTCCGAGCTGAAAAAAACCTGACATCCGTTTCGAAATTTTCTCCGTGAGTTCGGATAGTCAGTAAGGAAAAAACCTAATGACGTCATTCCGAACGCAGCCCTCGTGAACAATTTGGGTCGGCCGTAGCACACTAACGGAATTTATCACCGGAACGTCTGCACTAGTATCACGGTATCCCGAATCTGAATTCCTGATCGGGAAACCTAATCCGGAAACCGAATGTGTGCGTCCGGCCTAAATAGTTTCAAATACATGTTTCAAAGGCACAAAACCAACCACCATGAGAAAACCACAACAATATGACAGGTACAATATGAATATTGCTTCATTAAAGTTTGTGTAGCCTCCTCTGGTAATCACTAAATCGACCTAATCAACCTGTCATGTTACCTGATGGCATCCTTGCTGGTGACACGATCAAATTGAACCTCATCAGTAGTGCGACAGTATCTCATTTAATGGATAGAAACTATAATTACGCTTCTGGAAATTACTTTGAATTAGGTCATCAGGAGAGTCACTAAGACTAAGCGACGTACAGCGAGTGTACACCCTTACATTGTTGGCACCTCTACGGTATTTTTTTTTGTCGGTGGGAAAAATCATCCAATGACAGAACCCGCCCTTGGGTGGACTAAAAACCCACCCCGTTTCATCTAGCCTTCATACCGGGGCTCGAATTTCCTTTCGGATAACCCTGGCCCCAGTAGGCTTCGACCCAGCTGGACCCCTCCTGTTGCTGACAACTCCTTGAGACGCGCGGGAACAGTGTGCGCCGTCGACGTCTTGGACTCGGTCCATTACCGGACGATCGGACAGCGAGCGTCCGCGAGCCCGCGTCTACGGTGGCCGGAAATCGGGATCGGAATCCCGGCGGCGGTGGCGAGGGCGCCGTAGCCTGATGCGGTCGGCCTCCTCCTTTACTAGCATTACTGCTTCGCAGAAGGAGGCGACCGCCTGCCATTCCTCCTCGCTCCAGACCATGGCCTCGACCAGGGCCCGGCGCGAGAGGTCTCCGTCGCCGATCGCCCCCACGAGGGCACGGCGATGCTCCGCCCAGGCAGGGCACACCTCGACTGTGTGCTCCACCGTGTCCTATAATTATGCTCCTGGAAATCACGTTCAAATTAGGTCATCAGGAGAATAACTACAAGTACAACCGTTGTTCTATATACTGCACTAGCTTTTGCCCGCGGCTTCACTTGCGTACTTAAAATATAGTTTAAAGGAGCTTGGCGAACATTACACAGTATGTTTTGCTGTCAGTTTTGCCACAGTCAAAACGTTGATTGACGAAAACCATCATTCATGATTGATGGAATTGATTGATGCTTGCATGATCGTGTAATGGTCGCCTTTCGGTGAAAAAAATTTAGCAATCAGACCAGTTATATCAAAGATTACCCCTCCTACAAATAAAAAAAACAAATTTTACATCTTTATTATAGTAGTGTAGATGAGTTTTTTTTAAGGTGGGAAATCATCCAATGAATTCTCCCGCTCTAGGGCGGAGCGTGAATTTCAGATATTTACTGACTAAACCCACAACTGTTCCTTCTGTGCCTTTGCGTTTCATGACCACGGTTTTTCGATTCGGAAGGCAACTGTAGATCGGAAACCGGGCAAAAACCTACCACTTTCGCACCAATTTTTTCCACACCAATGCAATGGTTTTGGCACCAAAGCTAACCCTCTTTCAGCACCAATAGATCAGTAAGCTTGGTGTCGAATGCGGAACCAAAAGTTTCTAGTGATTTGTAGACAAAGTTTTTAAAGAAAACTTAACACCGTAATGCCGGCCATACAGTAGTTCCGTGTTTGGTAGTGAATTGGTATGAGTCATACCAATCCACACGGAACTACTTATTGGATTAAAACTGTAGCGTCAAACCGATTGGACGATAGGTAGGATGGTGTATGGCCGGCATAATCTGTCTGTTTACCGATAGAGGTAATGCAGTCTTGAAGGTATGAGAAAAAGTAATTTTGCATAAATCTTAAACTGGCTCTCAATAAGACAATCTTGAATCAAACCTTCCAAAAAAGTTTACTAATCTTATACAATCTAGTTCAACAGAATCAAAACCAGCCAAGTCCGTACTGCAAACTAGAGGCGCGGCGTCACGCGAACGTTTCTGTCTCGTACAATTAATTATGCCGACGCTAGGCGCCAGTTACACGAGCGAGTCTATCGCAGCGATAATATCGTTCTTTTTTTTATTATTGACTAGCTGCTACAAGCTGCTTCGCTCGCGTGAGAGTAAAAAATGATCCTTAAGGAATATACACCCGGGATAGAAAAAATCCTATGAGATATTCCAGGACATGTTCTATAGAACAGATGAAAGAGGTTAGAAGGGCCTTGTGGGTGAGACAGGCGTGTATTATTCGATACAAGTAAGTAAATAATAATAATACCGAGTATGAACTGATACTTAGTCGAGTATATATCAATACCCCAATGGTATCGTTGTAACCCTACACGAAACATTTTTTTTTTCGGTGGGCAAAAATCATCTTATGCCAACCCCCGTTCTTGGGTGGAGCGCGAGATAGTGTCAGACTCTTACTGAATAGAAACCCCACCCCGTTCCTAATAGCCTTCATACCGGGGCTCGAGTTCCTTTCAGATAATCCTGGCCCCAGCGAAGCTGGTCCGTCGCTGACAACTCCTTGTGGCGCGCGGGAACAGTGCGCGCCGTCGACGTCTTGGTGGCCGGAAATCGGGATCGGAATCCCGGCGGCGGCGGCGAGGGCGCCGTTGCCTGATGCAGTCGGCCTCCTTCTTTGCTATACACGAAACATCTCGTAAATCTGTATGAGTTTTACCAACTACAAGCATGTGTTCTGTGAAATCATTTTCATTTTCAAATATCTTTATTAAACATAAAAGTTAACAAAAATGCACTTACCCTAAGATACATTAACACTTGAGTTTACACACTTTCTCAGGCTAATAAATCGCCTCTCAAAGTTTAGATTTTATAATATCATTTTAGAGCACTTTTAAAAACATAAAATTAGCTAAAAATAACAATATAACATTTATGCAAATTATTTTGTTGATACATAATTTTGCTAACTACTTGTGGGTGGGACAAAAACAATTAGAAAAATATCTGCAGAGATAGCTGATCGCACGGTATACTGACAAACTAGTAGCCGCACGACCAGTCAAGAAATCAGCGGCCTGAGCCTCCCTGCCGCCCGCGCTCCGGTGCTACAGCGGCCGGGGCCGGGTCGGCAGCGAGCCTCTCGGGGGTCAAGTCACTGGTCGCTTGCAACTCAGTTGGTGGGAACAAGATGTAGTGATGCGGTAGGCGGTAAGTGCCGTAACTATCGATATATGGTAATTTGCCCATTGTTGATGAACATAGCTTTGAGATTAGGGGGTTAGCATTATTTATTTTATTCTTTTTATAAAATTTTGACGATATTTTAACTATATAATCAAATAGCAAGGGAAGCTTGATTTCTTTATGCAATTTCCTGAGATTTGTTTTAAATTTAGTATTATAAGATATTTTGACAGCCTTATTTTGAATAACTTGCAAAATTTGATGATTTGAGAGACATGTGCTACTCCAAACCGGGCAAGCGTATGTTATACACGGACGGACCAGTGTAGTATAAATACTAAGTTTAGTACTGTTACTTAATTTGGATTTCCGATTAAGAATTGGGCTTAACGCACCGAGCGCTTGCGCGCCCTTTACGCGTAACTCAGAGATATGCTTAGACCAATTTAATCTACTGTCCATAGTAATTCCAAGGTACCGCACACTATTTTTCCAAGGTACTGAATGACCTGAAATTTTCAAAGTTTTTAGAGGAGGGTGCCTAGAGCGTGAGAAGAATATTGCTTCCGTCTTTTCCTCATTTATTTTTAACTTCCATTTCTTGAAATAGTCAAGAAGTAAGTCGATAGAGTATTGTAGTCGGCCTATGATCAGATCAGTATCATTTGAAGAGGTATATAAAGCAGTATCATCAGCAAAACAAGCTAGATAGGTACGAGGTTGAATAGGGATATCATTTAGAAATAGAATAAATAAAAAGGGTCCAACTATCGAGCCCTGCGGCACGCCAGCTGGGATTATATAGAGTAATGAAGTGGTTCCATCGATATAAACTAAGAATTTACGATCCGTAAGATATGATTGAATGAGTTTGATAAGGGGCAAGGGTACTCCCAGAGTCAGCAACTTGTGTAGCAGGCCTTCATGCCAAACAGTATCGAATGCTTTTTCGATATCTAGCAGGAACATGCCCGTAGATTGTCTGAGGTTTAGGTGATGGGATACATGTTCAGAGACCCTTGCAAGCTGTTGAGTAGTTGAATGTGTGGCACGAAATCCAAATTGTTCATGGATCAGAAACTGCTCAGTGGCCCCCAATAGTCTCGTGTAAATTACCGACTCAAAAAGTTTCCCAGCAGCAGGTAACAAGCTTATCGGGCGGTAATTTACAGGTAAGGTACTGTCTTTCCCGGGTTTTTTAATGGGTATTATTTTAGCATTTTTCCAGACATTTGGGAAATAGCCCAGACCAAGACAACCATTAAAAATTTTAGTCATATAAACTATCGCCTTCTGTGGCAAGTTCTTTAATAGCAAGTTATGGATCCCATCATGGCTAGCAGATTTACGCGATTTGAGTTTTGTCAGTCTTTTACGAATCTCAGAAGGCCTCACAGGCTTTATAAGACCAGGTGAGACTTTAAATTCATTTATTACTGACATGGAGTTTGATACCTCATCTTGAAGTTCCGAGTCACAAGTCCAGTTTGTGGTAAGGCTCATATTCATACTAAATGCATTCGCTAAGGCATTACATTGCTCAGTTGTGCTAGCCGTTAGGGACCCATCCGACACTTTAAGAGGGGGTATGTTAGAAGATCTAGACTTGAGGGATTTAGTTAGACGCCAAATATCCTGACTGGGGTTATCGACTTTTGCTAGTTTGGCATTCCATAAATTATCAAGATAATTTTGGATATTTGAATTTATGTATGATTGTAAGAAATTTATGTTGCTACGATTAAGCCTTCTAATGTAACCATTGGGCAACTTAAGTTCAGTACGACGTAAATAATTTTTATAGCGGATTAAGCCTTTAACAAACCGGGGTAGTTTAGTAGGGGTGTCGCTAAACACAGTAGTCGTAGACGGTATGGAAGAGTTTCTAGCATCAATAATACTTTGTTGAAAATGAACAATAGCGTCATCAACTTCTTTTTTCGTTTTAAATGATTTAGAACTAAGCATAATGTTCTTATTGAGGTGGAGACGATACTGACTCCAATTTGCGCAGTTGTACTGAAAATATCGAATTTTTGCCTTACGGCACAGTGTTCCGCCAATGGTAAAGAATAATGGGTAATGGTTAGACGACAGGGCTATTATCGTTTCCACGTCACTAATGCGGTTCACATTCAAAGACAGTACTAGATCGGGGCTCGTTGGTCTGCGATTGGGGCAATAATTAACTTGAGTAGGTAAGCTAGGAGTGTGTATCACGTAGTCGGACTCGAGCATGTGATTAAAAAGAGTTCTACCTCGCGTGTTCGTGTAACTACTGAGCCAGTGTGCGTGGTTGGCATTAAAGTCTCCCATGATAACTACATGGGAACCCAAGCCAAACAGTAACTCAAGGTCACTACGAAGCATTGGTAGGTTGGGTGACTGGTAAATAGATAAGATAATATGTTGGACTCCTGATATTTTGACAGTTATACCGACAGCTTCAATGTGTATTGTATTAGGAACAGTAAGAACAGAATGATCCAAGTCTTCTCTTACAAGCATAGCAACTCCTTGACCCCGGCCAGAATGATGCTTATCTTGGCGGTGACAGACAAAACCAGGAGCACTTAAGGATAATTTAGAGGTTAGTCTAGTTTCGCTAATACCAATAATATCGATAGACAAAACGCTTACCGCCAAGTCGAGTAGCTCATTTAACTTTGAATGTACTCCATCAGAGTTCCAGGATAGTAGGCGGAGTTCAGCTGAATCAGACATATTTACCGAGATGAGTAAGTACAAGCATGACTTTGTCCAACCAGGACGTACAAGCAATAAATTGGGGTTTTATATTTCTTAATATTAGTAAAATTTCAAACATGTCCTTAGTGGACTCATCATTAAGGTCAGTCGTACTGTGAGCCATCGGAGTTGGATTTAACACCGATGTTACGTTGCTAGTTCCTACAGAAGGCCAAGTTGAAGGTGGTCGAAACATATTGTTTATCACTGGAGGAGGAGTTGGCTTCAGAGGCAACAATGATGGCACGGGCTTACGCTCTATAGCCTTCTTCTTCTCAATGCCTTCAAGATACGCCATTCGTACAATGCACTTCTTGTAGTTTGCTGGATGAGCTTCATTACAATTACAGCAGTGCGCAGGCTCGGCGCGATCGGTCTTGCTACAGTCCACAGTTGCGTGAGGAGTAACACACTTCACGCAGCGGGGTGGCTTGTTGCAGTTGATGGAAGCATGTCCAAACTCTTGACATCGAAAACATTGAGTACCATGCGAGCGATTTGGCTTGAATTTGCTTATAGTCACCACACAGCTACATAAGTACTTTATTTGCCGAAATTTCAAAATGTCAGCTCCAGCCTGTAGCTGTACCAAAAAGGGAGGACAAGGATTGGTCAAACCATTGCGAGACTTAAGCGGTTTTACTGAAGCTCCAGTGAAGCCAAGTTTTTCCAGCTCCTTTGGTAAGTCTTCTTCAACATAAGCCGGGAGGCCATGAATGACAATTTTAGGTACCTTTTCGTCCTTTCGGGTGAATGTAACAAAGGAAGCATTTTGAAGCCGCAGACCATCTTTAACAGCTTGGTGAGCATCAGGCGTATGGCATAAAATAGCCACCTTACCTCCGTTTCTGTACTGAAGGTGGTAACATTTTGTTAATTTTGAGATTTTCTCTTTTAAAGCTTCGTGTGTCCAGTCGGTCTTCATATCCAGGATGATAGGTGGAATATGACCAGTTCTTTTGACTTTGGCAGTGGCTCTAAGGTAAAATTCATTACCAGAATTTTTTCCAGGACCATCTACTGGAAGATCTTGGAAAGTGTTTTGCGTCGGAATGTCTCTAGTACTATCGAACTTTGCGTGTTTGGCAACTGCTGGCCGCTTTGGTTTACGCCAGTCATCCACATTTTCGGTTGCTGATCTCTTGGAATTGAGACTACCACTTGAGTCCGATCGTTGCAGGTATCTTTCCATTTTTTTACCACGAGGTATCCTTTTCACACATTTTATCGAACGAATTTATATCGACTCTTGGAATCACTAATCCGTGCTAGGTGGGAATAAGATATAGTTAAAGCAAGCGTGCACACGGGACAAGCGCGAGACGCGATCTGTTCTGTGAAATGGTTTCTATCGAATGGCGTGCAATATCCATTCCTCGTTGTTCGTCCGGAGGCTTCGGCGGGAGCCTCATCATCATCATTTCAGCCGCCAGACGTCCACTATTGGATATAGGCCTTACCCAAGCGTCGCCACAATGATCGATCCTGTGCGTCCCGCCTCCATCGGATTCCCGCAACCTTCACCACGTCATCGGTCCACCTTGTAGGAGGCCTTCCGAAGCTGCGGGAGCCTCAGTGCAAAATATTTTCAACATTACTGTGCAATGACTTGCTGTCGCGACAATCTATCACGAGTCCCTTCGATTAATAAATCATCGACGGCAGAAAAACAATCGTTTCTTGAATATCATCCGACGATAGTATGTAGCGATAGACTCGCTCGTGGAGGTAACGCCTATTTTCGCGGCTCATTAAAACTGTAACGCAAACCTTGTAACACTGACACTTTAAAATTGTGAGCAATTATTTATTTTATGAGTGATGGTTTGTTATGAAAATATTGTAGTCGTCCATTTTATGTGAATTTATGTAAAATGTTTGTTGGTGAGCATTTAATCCAGTTCGACTTACGGGTTTGTACCTAGTTGGTTTAAACCCAGCGTGGTTCTTTACTTATCAATCAATCAAACAATTAAAACCTTTATACATTACTTTGTGTAATTTATTTCATCACCACTGCTCTTAAAACGGTGAAAGACAAGTGACATTCACCAACCCACACTGGGCCCGCGCGGTGGCTTAAGGCCGGTTCCCTCTCCTAGAGAGCAGGCCTGAGTCCCAGCGCTGCTAAAAAGGCTCTCCGCTTAAGGGCGGAAGATGTCATTAGATAATTTCTTACCTAAAAAAAGGGCCATACAAATACATGTACCATGCGGGCATCGAACCCACAACACACAGCGCAACGGTCACTCCTTCAACCACTGCACCAACCGAGCATTAATAACAAATATAAATTACCTACACATCAACAAATTAATATCTAATAATAGCTGGTACCTTTCCGAGAAGTTCAAAGGCTTTTCTGTACAAAATATAATAATACCATTGTCGTAGCAAGTTTAATTCGTACCACACCTGAAAAGTTCGCACGAGTGCTAAAGAAGAGAACGTACTATTTGAGTGAGTGAGTTAAGAGTGATATGTTAGTGAGTTGTTGGTGATATGGGAGTGTGGAGTCCTTTAGTGTGGACTCCACATTTATCACTTTGGCAGTACAGTTAGTACACTTAAGGTAAAAGAGCCAGGGTAGCGCCACACCCTGGTTCAGACCTTGATCTAGATTGAGGAAGAATGACAGGCGGCCGCCTCCTTCTGCGAAGCAGTAATGAGATGGCAGCACGCGTGACAGAACGGACATCTTAAAGAAATGGGCCACCGAAGGCGCGAGCTCGCGGACCACGAATAATGGCTAGTACCGTGCAGCCGTCCGGCCCGAGCGATGTCAACAAAATCGTGGCAAGGCAGAAGCATGGACTTACGGACTTCGAGCTGTCTGACCGTTCGGTAACTGTCCGGATCGAGCCTAAGTCATCAACGACGCGTACTGTTCCCACGCGCTCAAGGAGTTGTCAAGGGCCCAGCCCGGTCGAAGTCTACTGGGGCCAGGGTTATCCGAAAGGGAGCTCGAGCCCCGGTATAAGGTACGTTCCGGGTGTTGATGGGGCTGCCGCGTTTTTGTAGTGCGTCCGGCATGTTTGCCGACGCCGATGTTGATAGTTTCTCGACCATCATGCGTAAGAGATGCGCATCTATGCTTCGCCGGTTTCGCGACAGCCCCAACACCATTCTCGGAGCGTTGGCTGAAAGGTGGGACTCTCCGATCCTGGGGCGGTGGATACGACTGCATGTAGTCAAGTAGACATTCCCAGGGTCGGTGAGCCTCACGCTTATAATTAAATAATATTACTAACACTAGTTTATAAGTTCACACTGTTACTAACAATAATGTAGTTACTAACACTAGTTTATAAGTTTGTACTGTTACTAACAATTATGGAATTTATTCCGAAATAAATGTTTATTATTATTATTATTATAAGGGCTAGAAGGAACGGGATGGGTTTTTAGTCAGTAAGAGTCTGACACTATCTCCCGCTCTGCTCAAGAGCGAGGGTTGTCATTGGATGATTTTCCCCACCATAAAAAAGGGCAGAAGCCTACTAGTCTCTAAGAACGTAAAGAGCATCTGAAGGAACAAAGATGTAGTTTTAGTCAGTAAACAGCAGGGGCCCAGCTGGGTCGAAGCTTACTGGGGCTGGGGCTACTGGGGTCTAGTTCGTAAAGGGAGGCTAGGCCCCTGTTTGAAAGGGAAGACGAAACGGGGTGGGTTTTTTAGTCAGTCAGAGTCTGATACTATGTTCCGTTCCGCCCAAGGGGGATGTCATTTTGATGATTTTTACCCACCAAAACAAAAATCCTTTAGTGAATTATTTCATACTCAAAACTCAAAATGAGTCCTGTGTGAGTTTGGAAACAATTGGTAGTGGTTCTCGCGGGATGTTAAAGCGAGTTGTTTCCTATAAAATGATAAGCGCAACTCCGAAGACAAAACGGTGAATCTTCTAATGCCCCCTACTTTGTTATTGTCTGAAAGTATTACCTACAGAAATTATAATTATTTCTGTAACGTTCTTTTGTTTTCAATTTCGTTATGTTTTATTCATGAAAAGAATCAATTGTTTTGTAAATGACATTCCGTTTGAAATTAAATATTTTGATCAAAGAGTTAGGTTATTGCATTTTAGACTAGATACGGTGTGTGTGTATATACAGTAATGGTGAGTGATGGGTTTTTTTTTTGGGTAGGTAAAAATTATCTAAATGACATCCCCCGCCCTTGGACGGAGCGGGAGATATTGTCAGACTCTTACTGGCTAAAAAACCCACCCCGTTCTATCGTTGCCTTTAATACTGAGGCCGAGCCTTCCGTTCGGAACTAGACCCTGGCCCCAGTGGGCTTCGACCCTGCAGGGTTTCTACAGTTACTGACAACTCCTTGAGGCGCGCGTGGAACAAATCGCGCCGTCGACGTTTTAGGCTCGGTCTGAAAGATTACCGGATGGTCTAGCTACCCATTACCCGCCGGTCCGCAAGCCCGCGCCTACGGTGGCCGGAAATCGGGATCAGAATCCTGGTGGCCAGGGATTTGTTTCCGAAAGGAAGATGCGGCCCCGGTACGAAAAGCAACGAAGGAACAGGAGTGGGTTTTTGGTCAGTGAAGGCTGACACTATCTCCCACTCTGCCAAAAAGTAGAGGATCCAATATTTTTTCTAACAAAAAAAAATAATAATTCTAAGTTGATCTCATATCTTGTGTCGGACCACCTTGCCATTTCCTTGGACAAACAATCAACGACTTGTAACGATAAAAAATATGTTTATCACAACAATTTTTTGTTTCGTTCAGAGATTGAAACCGTCTTTTTATCGTGGGAGTATAAACATCTGCCTCTTTCTACTTTATCTTTTCATCTTTTGCATTAAAAATAATACATTAATCTAAACAAAATGTTTATGATTATAAAAATCATTTTTATTTTTCATAGCCAGATACTTAATCATCGGTTTTCAAAGCCATGATCAAGTCAGTAAATCGTCTGTTAAATCTTTTGTTAGTGCTTTGTGATTGTTTGAATGAAATAAAAATAACTTATAAAGAGGTGTACATCACCTGCTCGATAATGCCCCTTTTATATGTCATATAACCATTACGTAAAGCAAGTCATTCTGTCTCCAGGGATATAATGCAGTATGGGCGTTCCCAAAGGAATATAAGGTCGTACTGGAAAACGCAATCCCACAAGCTGGACCGGTGACCTAGTGAGAATTTTTTTATCTGGTATAAACTAGTGTTTGATTCAATCTGTTGGTAAGCAGTGATGCAATCGTTGATGGTGAAGCGCACTCTAGCCTTGAAGACACGAAGCGAAGCAGTAATGCTTGCAAAGGAGGAGGCCGACCGCATCAGGCAACGGCGCCCTCGCCGCCGTCGCCGGGATTCCGATCCCGATTTCCGGCCACCGTAGACGCAGGCTCGCGGACGGCGAGCTATGGGTAGCTCGCTGTCCGATCGTCCGGTAATGGACCGAGTCTAAGACGTCGACGGCGCGCATTGTTCCCGCGCGCCTCAAGGAGTTGTCAGCAGCAGGAGGGGCCCAGCTGGGTCGAAGCCTACTGGGGACAGGGTTGTCCGAAAGGGAGCTCGTGCCCCGGTATGAAGGCTAGAAGGAACGGCGCGGGGTTTTTAGTCAGTAAGAGTCTGACACTGTCTCCCGCTCCACCCAAGAGCGGGTTTCGTCAAAGATGATTTTCCCCGTCGAGAAAAAAAAAAAGCCTTGAAGACACCCAAATTATAATCGGTATACAACGTGTTATGTGCAAAACCTCAGACACTCCAAATGACTTTTAATTCGATTGACCTAATTATGCGAGAGAAAAAAAACATTAAAAAAAAATTACAGGTTTTATGAGCAGTTTTAGTTTGTTTAAAATTCATATCTGCATTGAAATAAGAACTTTTATTATCCCGTGTATGAGAAAATTTGATTGGATTATAACTATTTGTATTTATTTACTTATTTCAGCGGGTTTGCGCATGTGAGGGCTTGATCTATTCATAAATAGACAGATCGAAATTTTAAATGAAGATTTTTTTGAAAAATGTAACCTCTATTAAAAAGTGGTTTAATTGATTCTGCTCGTCATTCGAATCAAACTTGTTTCAGGTTTTGCGCATTTGACGTTACACCTTGTATATCATTGGGTCACGGAAATCCTATGGATGCGAGACGCACAGGATCGGTCGTTGTGTCGACACTTGGTGGAGGCCTACATAGGGCTCGTCAAAAACGGTTTTTGGCTGAAATGATGATGAGTAATTGTTACTAGTAGGTATCTTAAATAAATAATACAAACGATCCTTTGACAGATTTTTATGCTTTATTTATCTAGTTTCATCTCCAGTTGTTTAGACCTACTTCCAGCTTACAACCCAGCCCAGCCCATCCAAGAGAAATGGCGTGAAGATACTTACTTACGCGTTGAAAGTTAACTGAAGCAGAGGGGTCCAGGATGCGATTTGTGTTCAGTACATTGGTTCCGCAGATCAATATGTACCTCGCTCGCTACCTATGATGTACAGTCGACGGCGTGTTTGAGAAAGGTGTAAATGTAAATTAAATATATTATTTGTGTTTATTTTTCTTATACAATATTACCTTTGGTACCGGCAGGGTACATTGCACGCCATTGCGAACAGATGCTCGATGGGGACAAGAGGTTCTGGAGTGGCGACCACGTACCAGAAGACGCAGCGTTGGAAGGCCTCCAACAAGGTGGACCGATGATCTGGTCAGGGTCGCGGGAATCCGATGGATGCGTGACGCACAGGACCAGTCGTTGTGGCGACGCTTGGGGGAGGCCTATGTCCAGCAGTGGACGTCTTTCGGCTGATATGATGATGATGATTACTTTTAGTATATGCAAAATCTGAAACACGTGTCTAGTATTTTTATGTAAAGAATCTATGTAAAAATTACAGTTATAAACTTGTTATCTAGTCCGCACAAATACAAGGTCACCTGACCATCCGAGCTACTGAGGAGTTGTTTTGCAACCCAATGCCCGCTATGATCTACTGTGACATGTGTTGTATTTAGTGTCGGTGGTGTGCAACTTATGAACTTTTGAAAATATTTTTTTGGGAAAAAATATAACATGGTGTAAAAATGATGGGTATTGATTCAGTTACTGATTCTGAACAAACTATATTCAAGTTTCGCATATACTAAAAGTAACGTATATATATTTTTTTTTGCTCTGGAATGTTAATAAAACTTAGGGGCCGAGCAGGGCCGAAGCCCACTTTTTTTTATTTTTTTTTATTTTTTTTTTGGCCGAAGCCCACTGGGACCACGTGTTGGTTTCCGAAAGGGAAACTCGGAATCCTGTAACGCAAAGCAAAGAAGGAATCTAGGTGTGGTTTTAGTCAGTAGAAGTCTGACACGCCCTCTCGCTCCAGTCTTAAGCGGGAGAAAATATTTTAAATATTCCCACCATAAAAATATACATTTTTGAAGATTAGTCAGCAAATATAATATCCTTTTCTCTTTTTTTGTTGACTGTACATACCAAACAGGCTTGAAAGATGGCATAGTATGGATTTCGGATCGAAGTTAATCGGAGAGAACGGATGCTGTAAAGATATGAATTTCTGTTTAATTTTGAGATATATTTAGACTTTCTATACAGCCGAAACCAGAACCTAATTCTTGTTGGTACTTAAAAAACGTTTACCTCTTATCTCGGTAATAACCAATTGCGTAAAAAGTTGGGAACGTTGGAAAATTAGAAGAGTTTTGATGGATTGAGGCTGAGATTAGTATGCGAGCGATCCTCCAAAACAAATGAATACTATTCATTCTTTTTTTAAAAGAAATTAATTTAGAGCAAGAAGGAGTCACATTTTTACTGAATTCTTGCGCTCGGGAGGGCGGGAGATGTCATTGGATGATTTTCACCCTAAAAAGTTGTTTTTTCTTAATAATTTATAGGCTCACGTTTGACCACTATCTTACCTGACGGTAAGCGATGATGTGGCCGACGATGGAACACGCTTGCTTAGAAGCAATCTATTCACTCTCGACTTAAAGACCCCTAGGTTATAGCTATCAGGAAACACAGACTCCGGTAGGGAATCCCACTCCTTAGCTGTACGCATAATGAATGTATTCCCAAAACGCTTTGTACGTATGGGTGGGATGTCCACTATGTACCGGTGGCGCAACGCCGTACGTCTTGTGGTCCGATGATGGAACGGACTTGGTGGAATTAAATTGTGCAACTCCAGTGCACACTCCCCGAAATGTAAACGATAGAAAACGGACAGGCAAGCAACTCGGCGTCTATGCTTAAGACTTTGGAGTTTTGACTTGACACATTACATTCATTTTTTCACATTACATTCATCTTTTCTTTGGCCTCCTACTACCTCCTACCTCTCCATCGAAATGGTGAAAGTATTTTTTTCATAAAAACGTCACAATGACGACTACTATTTTTTTAGTCATATTTTTAAAATAGATGCAAATTATCTTCTTCAATGTCAATACAAAAGCATATTTGCTAGTTTGAAAGAAAATACCTTAAAACATTACCAAAGAATAATTTGCTACGTTAAGCAATGAAAACCATACTTCAGACTTGTCAAAGTACCGACTGTCTTTGATACCAATTTATACTCGTCGATACTTTAAAGGACTTTAGAAGTGGAACAGCGTTTAAAAATACAAGCTAAGCACTGGAGCACAAAGGTGGCTCGGTTGCGAGACAGTGAATTTTATTCGCTACATTAGTCCTGTTGCAATATATCAGAGGTGCATACAAGTTGGATGATACTAGAGTGGAGCGGTGTCAAGCCGAAACCGGAAAATTTTAGAGGACGAATTTTCGTTCTTCGACAGGTACGTTTAGGTGGTGCATGGGGTTTGTGTCGATAGATATATTTAAATGTGTGCAATATAGAGTATGTTTTTTTCTTGAGAGGGTAATAATAATTCTGGTTCCGACATTTCAAAGGTGCAGACAGACCGAGATTTCAAGGCATAAAACCATTTATTTTTGTAGAGAAAGATGTAAGTGTTATTTAGATATAGGTGAGGTGTGTAGGAAATAATCTTCGTTATTCATACTTGTCCAGCCAACCGGTAACCGTCCAAACCAAACCTTCTTCGACGGAGCGTAGTGTACGCGCACTTTAAAGGATTTTTCGAAAATAATTGGTTTCAATCAGTAAAAAACTTTGAAACACACACAATTTATTCAATACTAGCTTCTGCCAGCGACTTCGTACGCGGATCCTGTTGCTTATGCCAGCGACATTCAGTATTATAAACGTAAGAGTAGACAAAAATAAACAGAAAGCTCAGAACTGCTAAGACATGTTTTCTGTGTAGCTTTAACCATTAAGGCTGCAAACGCGACGGAAGCTTAAAAAATGGAGTAATTTCTCCCGTTTTCCCAACATTTCCCTTCACTGCTCTGCTCCTATTGATCGTAGCGTGATGAAAAGTATACTATAACCTGCCCAGGAGTATGAAGAATGATTGTACCAAGTTTCGTTAAAATCCATCGAGTAGTTTTTGTTTCTATAAAGAACATACAGACAGACAGACAGACAGACAGACAGACAGACAGACAGACAAAAATTTTACTGTTTGCATTTTTAGCATCAGTATCGATCACTAATCACCCCCTGATAGTTATTTTGGAAATATATTTCATGTACAGAATTGACCTCTCTACAGATTTATTATAAGTATAGATAGATCAATAAGTAAAAGTCTACTAAAAATGCTTGTTTTGTTATAGGTAGGAATTTATCTAATGACTTCTCTTGTTCAAGAGCAGAGCGCGAGGGCGTGTCAGACTTTTACTGACTTAAAGCTTACTTATGTTCCTTCGTTAAATTGCGTTTCAGGGCCGTTTGCAGGGTTTGCAGGTTTTGTTTTCAGAAGCGAACCCATGAACCCAGTAGGCTTCGACTCTGCTGGGTCCCTACGGTTTTGCTGACATCTTCTTCTCACATGGAACACTACGCCCGTCAAGTCTACGGCTACGGTGGCAGGAAATCAGGATCTCGGTGATTGGGGCGTGAGGGTCGTTTTCTCACACGTTCGGCCGCTTTCTTCGCTAGCAATACTGCTTAACCTAGAAGCTAGATGCTAGAAGTAATGAGTCAAATATAATTATGTTGTCTATAAGTTCTTTCTTTTAGTAGTATTTTTACGTTTTTCGGTTTCGTCCTGTATTCGTCTGCCACAGAACGCATGCCAAGATTGAAGTTCATCTCTAGTTAGCGCCTTTTGTCCGCAAACTTATTCAACCGAGACCATCGACTAGGTAATGTGTTTCAATTCATAATAAAATAGTTTATACTTGAAGATCTTAACCGCTTCTGAGAAAGTTTAATATTTTCGTTCGTGGAAATTGCACTAGCTTGTTACATTAAAAAAATATGGTCTTTATGTAGCTATTTGTTATCACATTAATACTATAAAGGCGAAAGTTAGTGAGTGTGTGTATGTTTGTCACTTCTTCGTCTCGAACGATTACTGCTTTGCAGAAAGAGGCGACCGCCTGCCACTCCTCGCTCCGGACCATGGCCTTTACCAAGGCCCGAAGTGAGAGATCGCTACCACCGAGCGCCCCAACGAGGACACGGCGATGCTCTGCACAAGCGGAGCATACCTCAACCGTATGCTCCACCGGGCGTTGTCCTCCGGGCGGTCCACAGAATGTTGACACCCGAGCTTCACTTCCGCACGCATCCGGTGCAAGAACCTCCCGAAATGACCATGTCAGGTGAGGATCTGCGTCATACGGAATGTGAGGACCCCCTGAGGTCTATCCAAGCTACGTCTCAAAGAGAGGACTTACCAAACCTAATATGTGGATTACGGCACATTCCCGCTTCTATAGAGGAAGCCCGAGTCCCAAAACGTATCATCTTAGTGTGACATAGATATAAATAATCCTATTCCTTCAACATTTTAATTTAATAGTAACAACTTTTATTTCAGACCACAATGAATCCATATAAAAGTGTTAGTAAAAAAAAAAAATTGAAAAATAATGTTAGTGTGTTTGTGTTTTTTATAAAAAAATATAACCGTCTTCACAAAAAAATTACGTGGATTTGAGGAGTTCCTTCGTTTCCGCCAAGATTCCATCATCAGATCCCAACTTGGTAACTATGAGACCATTTGAAAAGTATACCCTTTCCAACAAAAAAAGAATTTTTCCGATCGGTTGGCAAGCGACGAAGTTATGCGCGAACAAACAAAAAAAATACAAACATCCGAATTGAGAACTTCCTTTTTTTTAGAAGTCGGTTAAAAAACAAATAAGTTACATTTTTGTTAAAGTTTTAGAGTAAAAAAAAAAACAGTTATCAACCGTTTCACGATACATGTTTTAATTTTAATTTTACGAGCATATTGAACAGAACATTGCCTGTATTATATAATATAGAGCATTTAATTTTCGCCGTGGCACAGAATTTAATTATAAGTTTTAAGAGAAAATAAAATAAAAGTAGGTAGGTTGTACAAGTTGCATAAAAATAAAAACAAAAAGCAAGTCTTTAAAAATAAATTCTCGTATTTCTGAAGTATACTTCGCTAAGTTTTAAATTAAAATACTGCAAAAGTTGCTGAAATGAAAGGAACTCGCGTTTTAAAAATACTTTTCTTGCTAATTGTAAGATTTCTGATGGTTTTAATTGACTCACTTACCATTTGGTATTTAATTCTAAAGTTAGTATTTTATGTCTCAAAGATCTCTCATCATCATTATATCAGCCAATAGACGTCCACTATTTAGGCTGTAGATCGCGGGTTCAAAAGCGCATAACTCGTCGCCCTCCCCGCTAACTGCCCCCTAGCCAAGTTACAACCGTTTCGCTTGCGTCGAACGATTCGAGTTGACCTTGCCGCCAATTCTTTTGTTCTGACCACGTGACTGAGCGATGAGACGACGTCATTCCCATACATTTGAAGCTTTCTACTAGCGTTAACTATTGCAGATTAGCAACTTGGCTAGGGGTACTGTCCTATCTCACAAACTGGCGTATCTGCACTGATATTACCAATGTGTTCAACACATTATTTCGAATAAGTTTTCTCTAGTCGTCGTATCTGTGCCGTTTGCCGTTTAGAAGATAATCACGTAATTTGTTTTGCGTAAGTGCGAAAAAAGGGAAAAATACCTTTACTACCTTCGTGCCTTAGGGCTTTAGGGCCACTACTAACCTAAAGAATAAGCCAAGAGCAATATAAAACTCTTATTGATTCATTAATAAAGCTACAACCAACGCAACTACTGAAACATGCCCTGGAAAGTTACCAATTGCTAGTTACGACAGTTTGCCGGGAGGGTGACGAACTTTGTGTAATTTATTTCATCACCACTGTTCTCAAAACGGTGAAGGAAAACATCGTGAGGAAACCGGCATGTCTTACTCGTAGAATCAAAAATTGGAAGACACGTGACATCCACCAACCCGCACTGGGCCCGCGTGGTGAATTACGGTCCATTCTCTCTCCTAGAAAGGAGGCCTGAGTCCCAACAGTGGGAACATTATAAAGCCGACTATGCAATGCTACATTCACAAGTAAAATAAGTAAATAACAGACATAAATAGAGTTTCCGTTTGGAAGCTGCACATTGTATCGTTGCTCTTAATATTTCGTCATGTAAAATACGCGGTGAATTTGTTGCTGGTAGAGATAAGCGCGCCTCTTCCTGTGTATACCATCGCTGGCGGCGAGAATACAGAGTAGTTTGTGGGAACAGAGACTGCATGCGTTTTTACTGACAAAACACACCAACGTTGCTGGATTCGTAAGTGTCTGAAGATAGGGATGGGGTTTTATGTTTCTGCACCACCCTAAGGTCGACTGGTACAAAATGCCGAAGGCATTAAGTCCATCTCTTTTGATAAAGTTTGAATTAATTAATAAATAATGTACAGTAGTGTACAGTTACAAAGACAACGCAAGACACTGCTAGAATATAATAATAATAAAGTTTATTTGTTCTTCTCTCACATAGAATTTTACAACAGTATAAAAAACAAACAAACAAAAACATTAGCTATAATTGTTGTGATCTATGTGAAAGACTGGTTTCTGTACTAGGAGACCTGTATGACAGATTACCAGCCTCTCCAGACTCCGGGCAAATAGGTGACGGCTGTATACAACATCAGTGAGAAGTAATAATTATGGGGAATAAAACAAGGTGAAGTGTGATTGTTGCTGTTATGAGGGTACAAAGTGGGTGAGAGGAACTAATTTGAATGAGTGAGTAATTACGTGTATAATGAATAATAACATAATACTACGTTATAGATCACTACATAATATAAAACAAAGTAGCTTTTTCTGTCCCTATATCTCTATGTACGCTTAAATCTTTAAAACTACGCAATGCATTTTGATGCGGTTTTTTTTAAATGGATAGTGATTCAAAAGGAAGGTTTATATGTACAATATTGCATCCGAGCGAAGCCGGGGCGGGTCGCTAGTAAAAATATATAAAAGAAAGTATTCATTTGCCATAGGAGGGACATGCTTTATTATCACAGGTTTGTGTAGAATATAGGTAACTTCAAATGATAGAAGAAAGTCTCTTAATCTACTTGTTTCTCTAGGTTAAGGTACCTTGTGTGGATAATTTTTTTTTTTTTTTTTTTTTTTTTTAATTTTTGCTATGTTATTACCATTTTAAAAGTTTAATATGCCTGTCTTAAGGTAGCTATACACCATACACAGCCATACACGCTAGGGTATAGCTGACAAGTTTGCCTGTACAGTTATACCTGTTAGGTAAGTTTGCATAGAAACCTGCACAGTTGTGCAACATACACACACGCTCCAGTTTACCTATACAACTCACCTGTACCTCTAGTCAAGTTGATAATCTGCAATCGTTAACGCTAGTAGAAAACTTCAAATGTACGGGCATGACGTCATCTTAACGCTCAGTCACGTGGTCTGACCATGCGACAAAAGAATCGGGGGCGTGGCCAACGAGGCGTTCGACGCAAGACAAACGGTTGTAACTTGGCTAGAAGTCTGTACAGGCAAACCAGCCAGATATGATGATAGAGCCTAGTATGTACGACGGGCATTAAGATCGTCGAACTGCAACGACATTATGGTTCCATTTTTAATTCATGAATCCCCAAGCGACACCCGGTGGCCGCGCATCTATTGTCTTACTATTGTGTCTCTAATTGACGGTATCTGAAGGGTTAAAAGTCAGTATCAACTTTGCAGTTTGCAGTCTCTATCCACGCCTGCTCTGTGCACGTATACATTGTACGACTGTGTATCCAGCGTGATATATGTCGCATAAAACGCTCCGCGCTGATTATAACGCTATTCGCTTTGAGAACATGTTGTGACATGACACTTTTGCTTTACTTTTCCAGGCATAATTCTGAGATAATCCTGTCAACTTTGATCCATGCTGTGCGCATAAGTAACTCTCTGTATCTGAGTTGGTATCTAGAAGATCATGTAAGGAATAATAATGTTGCGAAGAAAACAACGGAGAGAATTTGGTAAACAGTTTTGCTTTTGGTAAAACAGAAGAAGTAGTTCAGACACAGAATTATTTGAGATATTTTTATATGTTCCTATAATTCTTTCTTATGATTATACCGAATCATTACTAACAATCGTCGTATAACTATGCCTCTATGCTGTTACACGTCTTTATATAAGGCTATTTTAATTGTACCAAAGCTTCTATTTTTGTTCATCTCCAAGGAGGAACTGGCTCCTGAGATACAAGTATTTATTTTACTTAGTTTAGGAGTCATATGTTCATTTTATTTCCAATGATCAGTGTTTGTACAACTATTGTATTTGTTCATGTTATTATATGTTGTTACTGTGTGTGTTAAATGTACAAATAAATATATTATTATTATTATTATTATTATTATTATTATTCTGACTAAAATCCACTCTTTGCTTTCGTTCCAGTTCTCTTTCGTACAACCAATGGCCCCAGTAGGTCCTATGGTTTTGCTGACATCGTCTTGAGGAGCACGTGGAACGTCTACTCGAGCTGGGTTTGGATGGTTACTGGACGGCCGGACGGCGAGCTATCCTATGCTCGCTAAAATCCGTTTGGCCTAGCATTCATATATAAAATCTAAACTACAAAATCAAATTTTAACTAAATCAAAACAAAAGGATATATGCAAGCGGTTTTAAAAAAACACCAACCTTTTTTCCAAAAGCGGATAAACTTATGAATGCCAACGCAACTTTTAGTGTTGCGAGGAAAAAAAATCCAAACCGCTATACAAAGTTGCTACATTTTTTCACAGAGCCACACCGCTTAGCGGGTAAGCCAACCGTGTGCTTGCTTATTAGAGCATTCATCCACACTCTAGCGTTAGTCTCACAAGCTTTCGGTGTCCCTTTTAGAACTCATTTGAATATGAATTTGAACGAAGATTCTTTTGACAAGTTTGTTTTTTTTTTTTCTTTTATAAAAGTTCTTTGTCAAAGGCTTGGGCAGGAAGTTTTGCGTTTAGAATATTGATTTCTCGTTTCTAGTTCTTTAACTCTATTTTGGTGTGCCTATCTCCGTTAAGGCCAGGTTCTATTCGTTTTGAACTTTTATATGCCTCTGGAAATCCACAAATATAAAATAGAATACCATGAAAAAATATATTGTTAAAATTAACTAAATAACCAAACTCCGAGCTAAAATCAAAACATGATATAAAATAGTAAGCTTGATAAAAAAAAAATCTGACCCTAACTTTCGATTTCAAACGTGTACCTATGACTACGATATTACGTCACAGAAATATTTGAAAGTTACAAAAAATACGAGTAATAAAGCTTATTTTTAAAAGGACTTCGCAAAAACCAAAATCCTGAATAGTTATTGGTTTTTTTTATAAAAATGAAACCGCTGTTACGGGCCGCGAAATTGACATAGACCCGGGCGGACTTCATACAAAATACTCAGTGACTACAACCGGCTCTTAAATTGCTGTCTTGTTGATCTTACTGTCGTGAGGTAAAAAACGCTATTAGCCTTTCTTATTAAGAACTAGCGGTTTCACCCGCGTGATAGCAGAAAATTATCCCAAGGGAACATACTTCCGGGATAAAAAGTATCCTATATCCTATTCCAGGACATGGTCTATCCGTGTACCAAGTTTCATCAACATCGGTTTTGTCATTTAGGCGTGAAGACGTAACAAACAAACAAACTCACTATCGCTTTTATGATAAGGATTACTATTGTGCAACCTGAAGTTTGAAGGTGGTGTGACGGCACCGTACCTCTGATCGCACGTAAAGCCATCCTACGCCTCATCTCTATAATGTCGTGTGTTTTTTAGGTGGAAAAATCATCCAATGACATCTCCCGCTCTTGAGAGGAGCGGTAGAGTGTGTCAGATTTTTACTGAGTAAAAATCCATTCCTGTTCCTTCTTTGCCTTTCATACCAGGGACGAGTTTTCCATTCAAAAGTGAACCCATGGCCCTAGTAGGCTTCGAGTCTGCTAGGGCCCTACGGTTTGCTGACATCTCTTTGTGGTGCATGTGGACCACTACGCGCTTTCGACGATTTGAGCTTGGTTCGGACGGTACCGGACGGTCAGATGGCGAGCTACCCATTGCTCGCCGTCCGTAAGCCCGCGTCTACGGTATCTAGTCGTGTAGGACTGTTGATCGACCTTTAAATCTATATGAGTAAAGGTACAGATAAAGCACTTCTGTTTGCGTACTCCTTTGTGCACTATATCTTCTATCTTCTATATATATATATAAAAATGAAACCCGTTTTCCGTTGTCACGACATAGCATGAAAACGGCTTGACCGATTTGGCTGTTTTTTTTTTTTTTTTGTTTTCTAATACTCTGTACAAGGTTCTTACGGAAAATAAATAGGGTAGTGCAGGGTAGAGTAGTGTAGAGTAGGGTAGAGTAGGGTAGAGTTGGGTAGAGTAGGGTAGAGTAGGGTAGAGTAGGGTAGAGTAGGGTAGAGTAGAGTAGAGTAGAGTAGGGTAGAGTAGGGTAGAATAGGGTAGAATAGGGTAGGGTAGAGTTGGGTATAGTAGGGTGGAGTAGGGAAAAGCGGGAGCGAAGCCGCGCGGGCAAAAGCTAGTATTATATATATTATGTTTCCTACGTCAAGTACACAGGAGATAGTAGCGTACGTAGTAGGCTAATCTTTGTTGAGATTATCCTTCGTGATCGAAACTCGGTGGAGAGGATTATTTATTCTTTTATTTTAAACTAGCGGCTGCCAGCGGCTTCGCCCACGTGATAGTATAGTTTATCCCAAGGGAACACACTCTAGAGAAAAAAGCGAAAAAATCCGTAGTATCTACTATTTCAGGACATGGTCTACCCGTGTACCAAGTTGGTTAACTTGTAAGTATAATACAAGTTATATTTTTCTAATATAATATATAATTTGGTCGACTAATTGTCTTTTCATTATTTCACAGATGGCGTAAAAAGAAGAGTATCCAACACACGGAAATAAAGCTGTCTTTGTCTTGGGCGGCCTGAATTCCGCACTTCACTCAGGTTTCTTTATTAACTCCCTCGCAATGCTCCGGAGTTAATTATATAAATCCCTCACTGACGTTCGGGATTAAAATTAGCAACCTTCGATTCGTTCGGAATTCAACATGTCGAATGATTGATAATTTTTGTATTTTTACTAGTTCACGAGACAATAGAATTAGTATCTCTAAGAGTATGCTAAGCAACAATAACAACCAAAACTTGATGAAAACACTGTACGTTCAGAAACTTCATAGTTTAAAGGATGAAAGAGAAAGAAATTTCTTATTTCGACAACTGATATTTATTTATGGATTGTGTGAAGAACAAAAGAAAGTCAGTGAAAACGTGTCATGATCTAAATAACTTTGGACAAGGGCATCGTAATTAACACTTGGACGTCGATTTTCATTAGCCACAATTAAAACTAGACTTGATGCTAAAATATCATGTACCCTACAAAATTAACTTACAAACTGTAACAAAGATGACGATACATAAAACCAAAATCCACGGTCGTTTCACAACGAAACAATCAGGGTCACAATTAGTGGGGCCGATCATTCGACCCGAGAACGTCAATCTTGTGAGAATTACACGCCAGAGCCAGGCGGTTCGTTACTAGTTACATTATAGTACCCGAGGGATACTAACTATTTATGTAGGCTATGTAGCAGACTAAGGGTAAAGCTAGCTGTCCATCAGCATTACTGGGGTAATAAGTTAGGAATTCTAAGCAAAATATTGTACAGATCATTTACTTAAACTCTGATGTTAAGGCCCAGTTGGGCGCCAATATGATGTAGGCGCCCAACTGGGCCAAAAAGATAGCGCTTAAAAGACCAAATGAGTCAAGCAACTGCATTTAAGCAAATCAAAATAATTCATGAGCATTTTCACATGTGGGATCATAAATTCTTCTGAGGTAGTATGCTTGATGTGCAATATTGCATGTTTCACTTTAGGAGGAGATTGTGCAAATAAGCTTCACGACTTTTTTTGTATATAAACCAATACTTCATTATATACAAACCAATATAATAAAGTCAAAGAGACTTTTGTCTATTTAAGCGCGCTACTCCTTAAACTACCAGCCGAATTAGAAAAAATCAGTGTATGGGATAGCCAGATTCATCACAAATATAGTAGTAGTAGTTTTGGCCGAAGGGTGTCGTGTATCGACGATTTCGTGGAAGGATACCGATCTCGCAGCGGAACACGACGCCGTCACTTCGTGTACAATAGTTTATACGTTTAATAATAATTAGTTATAGTATCTTTTTTATGTATTAGTTTATTATTTTGTAAGATAATATTTTGTAAATTCTTTCTATGGGCCTTAGTTGCTTGATAATAAAGGATTATTATTATTATTATTATAATATTGACTACGAGTTGTAAGTCACGGGTTCAAACCCAGCTAGGCACATTACTTTGTGTAATTTATTTCATCACCACTGCTCTCAAACCGGTGAAGGAAAACAACGTGAGGAAACTGACATGTCTTAGCTAGAACCAAAAAATCGAAGACATGTGACATCCACCAACCCGCATTGGGCCCGCGTGGTGGATTACGGCCCATTCCCTTTCCCAGAGAGGAGGCCTGAGTCCCAACAGTGGGAATATTATAAGACCGACTCTGCTGTATATTGACTATTTAACATCACGCAATGATCCACGGACGCGTAAGAGTAACCAAAGATACGAAATAGAAATGCAGGAGACAGCTCATCTATAATAATACTTAAAAACTAACCAAAACTAAGATTATCTATCCATAACCAATCTATCTCAAACTTGTGAGAACCAGTCAAGTTACAATACAGTTGTAACAACAAGACCTCAGGGAAATGATCACTTGTATTTGTATTAGTGGCTTAGTTCAGACTTCTGCAATAATATCTTCCGAAACAAGCTTAGCGGTACCGAGACAGATACAACTGTTGAAGTAAAGTTGTAACAATTTGGAGAACATTTAAGTGCCAATCATGATGTTTGGCAGTTTGGATAAAGACTAATTGGGGTGCTAAATAATACATTCGAAATAAGAATAGTTCATTGTAAATAAGTTGGTCTGACTAGATCCACACAGCTCTTGACTCCTCGGTACACAAGGCTCTTCACAACGCTAGCGATGCTGCGAACAAGAGATGGAGGAATTGTATAAAAGTGATAAAGCAAGGAAGACACGTTCCTCAGCATCGAGGAATACGATGTAAGGAGCCAATACACAGCCGATTATTTTCAGAGAATTTAGTCTATGTACAACAATACAGTCAAAGGTCATACAGCGATATCTGCCAAGGCCATTTTCGGTATACGAGTATTACGACGCCGTCACTTCGTGTGCAATAGTTTATAGTTTAATATTAATTAGTTATAGTATCTTTTTTATGTATTAGTTTATTATTTTGTAAGATTATTTGTGTATTTTATCTATGGGCCTTAGTTGCCTGACAATAAAGGATTATTATTATTATTTTCATCTGTTTATATAATCTCAGGACCCTGAGGTCCTGGGCCTTTGAGAGGCGTACAAGGGGCCGAAGCCAACTCGCAGAGGCCCTTTTGGTTACTATAATGGAACGTGATACCAACCGACGATTATTCCTGTGCGCGCTATACTAGTGCACCCAAGGACAACCCTCGGTTTGAAAAACTATTGCGACATAATATGAAAAACAAAATAATAGGGCTATGATTTTTGGAGTCTTAAGTGGACTGGTAATATGGAGCTATGTTAAGACTATGGCCCCTGCCTGTCATTAATATCCATCGACAAAAGGCAGGGGGTGACTTGCACACTCAATAAATGGGCCCCCTTAAACGGCCGCTAGCACGAAGTGACGTAGCAACAAGAGGGCAACATATCCTGAGGCGCTTGAGGAGTGGAGAGGCATACCACGGATATCGGGACAATCCTGGAAGTACGGTCAAGATCCCTACCAGCACCTTACTGGATTATGCATCCATCTCCCGAGCATGTTTGCTCTTGCGACTCTCCACTCAAGCCAGCCAATAAAGGCAAGAGAGAGGTGGGAGCTCTGTTCCTCGTCAGTGTTCACTACGACTGGCCAATAAAGGCAAGCCGGAGATGAAGAACAGGAATTCTTCCGGGAGATCGGGTCCGTGGGGTCGCTAATACCCAACAGTTCGCCACAAAACTGCCCTGCGCATTGTATCTCTCTTAGTCTGGCCCCTCACCCTAGGTATGTTACGGTAAAGGAAATTCTACCGATACAGACCTAGGGCATGTTGGAGCACACAAGCCCCACCACGACGTCAACGTAGAGATACGACGATGGGGTTATTATTATTATTATTATTATAGCTATTAGAGAGAAGACCGCCATTGCATCGATAGGTTTAATTCTTTGCGTAAGAAGTAGTGTCGCTCTTTTGTACAATAAAGTTTATTCTATTTTAACTCAAAGGTTATGCACATCATCTTCTTCCTGTCCTTGTCATAAGTTACATAGAGTTGGCGCAATGCGTATTTATTTTAATTTTGTCCTGTCAACCGTCATGCTATTACCGACTCTTTTCTTTCATATCTCATACACAAACAATCTATTTTTTCTTTGGCCTCCCCAGGGTTTTTCTGTCCATCTGCATGTATAAATATACACAATTTTTTTTTAGTAATTTGCGTGTCATCATTAAGTAAATATAAATAGCTTCTGTCAGTGGTGGAAAGTAGATTTCTCCATACAAACTTTGTACCCATGTTTCATCCACTTAGGGGGTGTATTTTGAAAAATCCTCTTTTAGTGCTCGCCTACGTCATAAAAAGAAATCTTGTGCAAAATTTCATGCTTCTAGTCCCAATAGTTTCAACTGTGCGTTGATACTCAGTTTCTCTTTACATATATACTAGCTTTGCCCGCGCGGCTTCGCTCCCGCTCTTCCCTACTCCACCCTACTATACCCAACTCTACCCTACTCTACCCTACTCTACCCTACTCTACCCTACTCTACCCTACTCTACCCTACTCTACCCTACTCTACCCTACTCTACCCTACTCTACCCTAATCTACCCTACTCTACCCTACTCTACCCTACTCTACCCTACACTACTCTAATTTTTTTCCATAAGAACCTTCTCCTCACAATAACAATCACAACAAAAAAAAAATCAGCCAAATCGGTCAAGCCGTTTTCATTCCAAGTCGTGACAACGGAAAACGGGGGTCATTTTTATATATATAGATTTATGGATAAATAAACAAATGTTGATAGGACGCATGTCTTGTGAACCAACCCAGTAGATTCGCTATAAAAACCTTTATATAGAAATGAAACAACTTCTAAAACAAGCCAATAGTTAAACACGCCATCTGGCCGTCACGTCGGCGTCGCGTCGCCAAAATACAAACACTTTAAAAATACTATCGTTGTATCGCAAACTAGGAAATTGAATATCGAGTCCCACAGTCACGTTCCAGATATTTAGGGGGACCGTGAGTATGATTTGAGGAGGACTTTTTAGGAGTTTCCGCACATAATATTATAAAATCGAAACTTGAGGCGACTTGAGAACTTCTTATCTACGTGACTGTTTTAAGTTTGCTTTTGTTTTCTCTCTTATTTTGACAGTAATTGTCTGTACACAAATATACTTTTCATTACTCATATTCTGAAAGTAGGTCTGAAGTTGCCTGAGGAGCGGGTTGAAAAGTATCACACTTTTCATCCCTAGGGAGTTTTACTTTCAACTAACAGCTGTCAAATTATTAAAAAAAAAAACTAGGTCTATCTTCTTGTATTCGTAATGAAAAGCACAGTGCTTACTTCGGGGTTAAAGTTACTTATTTCGTCCCGAGAATTAGCGACCTCGTAACGACTAGTGTACTTCAAGCTTCATTTTGAGGCGGCTTCTAGCTTTTTTTGTGGCCGCTTTTAGCGTTTTTTTGTGGCGGCGTTTTTGTGAGGCCCGTGTGCAAGGAAAGTTAGACGTGGAATATTAAATACATCGTGGCAAGATTTAAAACTTGATCACTTCATAATACGATTGACCATTTCAAGAAATGGTGACTTTTCATGATATAGCCAACTATATATTCATAATTCTTGACATAGCCAGATTTTAAGATCTGGCCATGACATATACATGTAGATAGACATAATTCTAAATTCAAGCTCGTTATCAAATTTTAGAACAACTCTATGAAATACATCATCATTATCACAATTTTATCCGAATTATTGCCCTGGCAAGAAATTTAACTAGTTTTGCCATCGACACGCTGAGAAGAAGAACCAAATCTCTACTGCTGGAAAAGGGCTTCGCCAGTGTTGCTACAACGACTGGTCCTGTACGTCTCACCTACATCGAATTTCTTTATCCCTCACTTCGGTCTACCTTATGATGGCCATAAGGGAGGCCTTCAAGCACTACGTCTTCCGGTTCCCCGTTTTGCTATTCCAGAGGGCTTTTTTTTTTTGTCGACTCGGAAAATAATCTTTGACGAAAACCGCTCTTGGGTGGAGCGGGAGACAGTGTCAGACTCTTACTGACTAAAAACCCCGCGCCGTTCCTTCTAGCCTTCATACCTGGGCACGAGCTCCCTTTCGGACAACCCTGTCCCCAGTAGGCTTCGACCCAGCTGGGCCCCTCCTGCTGCTGATAACTCCTTGAGGCGCGCGGGAACAGTGCGCGCCGTCGACGTCTTGGACTCGGTCCATTACCGGACGATCGGACAGCGAACTACCCATGGCTCGCCGTCCGCGAGCCCGTGTCTACGGTGACCGGAAATCGGGATCGGAATCCCGGCGACGGTATTCAAGAGGGCTTAAGTCAAGTTGATAATCTACAATCTTTAACGCTTGTAGAAAACTTCAAATGTATGGGAATGACATCATCTCAACGTTAAGTCATGTGGTCAGAACAAAGGAATGGGAGGCGTTACCGACTGTAGAAAGATATTTGAAACAGTTATGCTAGAAACGTATCCTGCCAACTGCCATTCATTGCCATGACAAAGTTTAAACACCAAAGTAACCTATACTCATCGTTCCATTGTCGGACCACAAGACATACGGCGTTGCGTCACAGGTACATGGTTGACATCCCACCCATACGCACAAAGTGTTTTGGGAACACATTTATTGTGCGTACAGCCAAGGAGTAGAATCCCCTGCCGGAGTCTGTGTTTCCTGATAGCTACAACTTGGGGGTCTTTAAGTCAAGACTGAATAGGTTACTTCTAGGCAAGCGTGCTCCATTGTCGACCACATCATCGCTTACCATCAGGTGAGATGGTGGTCAAACGCGAGCCTATCAATAATAATAAAAAAAACTTTCTTGGATCTTCAAAAAATACTGTTACGCCGTTAAATTTCAACACGTCATATCTCCGACAAATTAAAGAGTGGCAACGAATAATTAAAACGCATTACTGTTCGAAAGCTCTAGAACCAAAGTACCTACCTAGCCTAGCAAGATCTGGAACATTCCGTCATAAGTACTCGTTGTACCTACTATTTAGTAGGTATTGCAGCATTATCATGTTGCTTAATTCGTTTAGCTAAATAAAAACTTTTTCGTTCGCGTTAGTTTACCTTTTTCTAATATTATTTTTTTTGATTTGAACTTAGAATAGGAAAATTTGGAGGTTTGACAAGGAAAAATTTTATTTGTCATTCGGCGACGAAATTTTCTGAGAAAAAGTGCTTGATGAACACGAATTAAAAAGGAAATGTGATTATAAGTAATGATCTAACTGCGAAATGTTTGGTGAAACTCGGTAGTAAATAAAAAACCGATAAGTGTTAGTCAATATAAAGAACCGATTATTTGTCAATCGGTTCTTGGAGTATTCTTCGAGTATTCTTGGAACATTCTTGGAGTATTCTTGGAGCTTTCTGGATATAGACATAGAAATTCACAGAAGTGGACAGTACAGCCCACTGCAATTCATAAATGCGTGCGCCAACTAGCGCATGACGATACAAGAGAAAACCCCGGTGGACATCGTGACGTCACTCCACGTGAAGTTTTCATGATCCCTATTTTTCCTTATTCTATAGCAGTAGCAAGTAATATTTGAGTAGTTTTTTTTTTTACGCTATCTGTTTTATATGTATAATCACAGCAATTCGTGTAAAAAGGTTGCGGAATGAACTGATTTCTTTGATAGTTTACGAGTCCGCGTCTGAGGTCCCGTGATTGCAATCCCGCACCTATAGGCACAACTTCCAAATTATAAATTTTTATTTTTTTTATATATATCCATCTCGCCACCTTACTTAAACCCTATTTTTATATATATAAAGTCGCCGAATTTTTTTATTTCCTTTTATAATTTTTTCTATGTTGTTTTTTTTTAAATGCAAAATTATACGTGTACAAGTGGTGATTTTCTTTTTTTTAACGCTACAGTATGTAATCTGTAGGTATCTGTAGGTGGATAAGGAAAATGGTACTGTCCGCCATTAACAATAGAGTCGAAATTCGCGTGAGTGACTCGCGAAGGACAAAGTAATAAAATTGATTTATGGCCCCGCGATGCGACTCTATTGTTCTGGATCTATCCTGAGACGTCAGTATCTAGAATTTTCTTTGCTCCGCGTATAAATACGAGCCCCCGAACGGAAGTGAATCAGTTTTGATTTCGACTGCGAACGAGAGCGATCTACCTAAGTGTGCGAAGTGATTTTATCTAACGACCGAGGCGATAGTATAACGGAACTCTAGTGCTTACTGTGATTTGGATTATTGTTGACTGGACAAATTGTTTGTGGTGAATAAAGGTCCCTCTTGGTAAATTGGCATTTAATTACCTACGTACGTAACAATACGAATGGTTAAGTAAAAATCAACTTAATATACACACAGCTAAAGTTGATACTCCAGTTGACGGCAGTTTTTATGATAGAACTTGGTGAAATAAATCCACAGCGAGTTCTGTAGTAAAACTTTGATTCGGCGAATATTATATTTAGAAAAAGACAAGTTATAATATTGTTAGATACAGAAAGGAGTGATATAACAGATTTTCTTGGAAATAAAATGTTTTCCAATATTTGTTGGTTTCCTTCACACATATCTGATTGAAGAAGTTGATAAATTTTGTATTGGTACCCGAAAAAGACCTTCGGACATTTTGTGTTGTTGAAGCCTTCCTGTAATCATAAATATATATTTTCTTATACGCCCTGTGTATCGAAGATCTATATATTTTAGTTTGTCTAGACTATTCTAGTAGCTTAATTTGAGTCGATTTTTTATTTTAGCGAATAAAATGTCACTGTAAAGTGACGAATTAGGGTTATTTGTAAAACACTAGCAACCTCTCAGGACTTTGTTGCTAACATCATAAATAACAACTTTTATTCTATGACTTTTAAAAATTTATCATATTTTAATTCATCAGATATAAAAATATTTAAGTTGTGCGTTCTAAATATTACGAAGTATATGCGAAGCAAGCGATAGTACAATATTGGAAAGGAGCGGGGATCGTGCGCGGAAGGCGTAGGTGGATACAGCAAAATACAGAGTTCAAATGTGTTACACAAAACAATGAAATCTTGAAGGTTTCTTTTTGGTAAATAAATTATGTTTTGTAACAAAAGTTGTTTATGATGTTAGTAATATAGTCCTGTAAGGTTGTTAGTGTTTTACAAATAAACTTGTATATGAGGGAAATTTTACATGTGTTACCGTGACCACAAAACAACAAAGGACCAAAAGAACAGAGGAGGTTTTTTTGTCAGTAAAAAAGGTCTGTCACGCCCTCTCACCCTAGGGCGGGGAAAGTCATTTAATGATTTCCCTCCTAAAAAAAGGGTGTCAATATTTTACCAATGTCCAAAATGAATCAAAAGATGTTCATATTATGTTAAACGGACATAGCACGAAGAATCACCAAACTTAAGTGGCAATGGGCAGGACACAGTACTCGCAGTACAGATGGCCGTTGGGGTCGAAAGGTTCCGGAGTAGCGACTGCGTACCGAAAGACGCAACCTTAGAAGGCCTCCTACAAGGTGGACCGACGACCTGGTGAAGGTTGCGGGAAACCGATGGATGTGAGACGCACAGGATTGTTCATTGTGGTGACACTTGGGGGAGGCCTATGTCCAACAGTGGATGTATATCAGCTGAAATGATGATGATGATTTATATTAACAAAAAAAAAATTACCTCATGTGCACGATATACAATTAAAACACATTTCATCAGGAGTTTTTGCACCATTTTCAAAATGTCCCAAAGAAATCAAATGCACACAAACCCTACAAAAACTGAAAATTGGTTGTTCTGCGCAACGAGTCGACATAAGCGCTTGTGTGGTTTTAAAGTAAAGATATTGGAACCAGCGCCACACTTTGAGATTCAATCATTGGACACGTGCCTCTGAATATAGAAGAACTTAATGATATTTTGATGTGCAGCTTTTTAACCAACATCTTGACCTTCTTTCCCACAAAAACAGTGTATACCTGTATGTCTCTAACATTCAACATACCTACTTTTTTAATGTATGAGTTTTGTGTATAGATAGATAGATGGTTTTCACATACGAACGTGAAGGAGATTAGGTCTCTAAAGGAACAGACAAAACTTACTTACTTATTTTGATGATAAAACTTCAATAAAGCAAATAATAAAAAAGTTAAAATCCAAATCACCATAATTTATCAAAAATATTGATTTTAAAAGATGTCCAAAAAATGTGTATAAATTATTAGTATTTCATTTACAAATACTAATAATTTATACACTTAAATTCGTTATATTATGCCATTAACGAAGCTCACAAACATAAGTCGAAATGATGTTGGCACGAAAGAGCTAAGTTTAACGCTTGATTTACTAAACATAATACAGATGCGCTAATAATTTGCCGCGGGTGAATTTTTACAAGACTCCAGCCTTAATGCTTGATTTTGTTATGTAATATATCGTATTTTTGTTTGTTTTCTTCTGATATTTCTGTGATTAACTCTCTCGCTCAAAACTGCCATTTGTCAATTTTATTCATAAGTTTATATGTATAAGTAGGTAATTGGCCTTCTTCTACACGTAACGTTTTTTACTCTAATTGCTACTAACGCGCGTTAGACGCATTTACAAGCACTATAGAAAAAATGCCAACGCGCTACTAGCGCGCTACAGCATCGCGACTGTTTCGCTGCGAACGTGCTACAGCATCGCTACCAAAAGTCACCGTGGGCTTGGGCCCTTAACTGTCATCATTTCCTGGAAACCAGTTTTGATATTCCCCTATTTTGTTTGCTTCATCTGTCTTCGCCTTTAACGCCTTTACCAACATTTCAGTACAAAACATTTTACGTTGAAAGTATATTAAATTCTTTGCAAATTGGGTATTAAAAAGATTAGGTGATGCGCCCGTGCCCCGGAATATATACCAAGCTAATGAACTGCCGCGTCCTTGGCTGTGTTTTGAACAACATTTTGTGTGTTTTTGAGTCATTTTTAGTTGGATGACGTGTTATGGGATAAGGGCCAAAAGCGATTGAATCAGGAATAAAGATATTCGCAGAAGAACCAAAGTTATTGAAATAGCCTGAAGAATTGGAAAACTTAAGTGGGTAGAGCACATTGCTTGCAGCAGAACCGATGATCCATGACGCAGAATTAAAAGGCATCACATGAGGTAGGCTGACGACTTGGTGAAGTTCGCAGGAATTTGATGGATGCGAGTCGGACATGAGTCGTTGTGGCGTCTTTCGGTAAAAAAGATTATGATGATACAGGGCTAAGGTTGAGCACTTAATGCGATCCATTTGACGACCTAAACTGAACTGCTATGGGATAGAGCTATATAGAGTGTATATCTCCGTCCCTTTCTCGCTTATGTGACTGACATTTTTACACGTCATGAAAAGGCCTCTGTTTGTGCTAACTATAACTCGCGACTTCGCAATGTTTTGTATTAAAAAAAATCACCCAACTGCGCCGCAGAAGGAGGGTTATATTTTTCAAGTGTAAATATATTTTTTAAATGAGTAACCATGGAGTTACTTACCGGTTCTTCTAAATAGGAAACGACCAATTTGGAACCATGCATTAGCTTCTGATGTTATGTGAAATAAAAACATTTTTAACTTTTTTAGCAGTAATTTGGCGAAACCGTGGGGAACAGAAGTAATTGTACATAACTACATCAACATACCAGTCTACGAACATACATAGTTGCTACTATGTATGTTCATCAAGTGAAACAAGACAAGCATTGTACCACTGACCCGTTTCCAGGTAATCTGTGCCATACGGTGAAGCCAGCGGACGGATCTCCCTCGAGAAATTATATGCGACCTACTCGTCATGTATAATGTACTATGTGTACATAGTTGTATGTGTAACTCAGGATACAATATACAGAGTGCGGTTTTGAAGAGGAAGTTTGGTGGGGCTGAAAAGAATGAGGATTAAGACGACTATGATCTTCAGCAGCAGGAGGGGCCCAGCTGGGTCGAAGCCTACTGGGGACAGGGTTGTCCGAAAGGGAGCTCGTGCCCCGGTATGAAGGCTAGAAGGAACGGCGCGGGGTTTTTAGTCAGTAAGAGTCTGACACTGTCTCCCGCTCCACCCAAGAGCGGGTTTCGTCAAAGATGATTTTCCCCGTCGAGAAAAAAAAAAGACGACTATGATCTGAAGTGTTTTTTTTAAGTAGAAAATCATCCAATGACTATGCTGGATGAAAACATATCAATACATCCCTGTATCGATATTTTTTCTCAGTAATTTTTTTTATAGTTACTTCGATTTTATTTTCGTTACCAGACAGATGCTGGTGTGCCTGAATTATAAATTGTTTTTCAAAATATGTATTAAAATTATTGTTATTTAGTTTAATAAGGATTCTCGTATATTAAAATAATGTACATTTTGTATAAAAATACTATTAAGTACCTTTTATTGAACTAGACTGAACTAAATAAATAATTTTAAATCCGAAAATCTGGGAAGTTTGATTGATTTATCGATATATCGATATCTACACTTAATATTATAAAGAAGTAAAGTTTTATAGGAGGTAATCTCTGCAAGTAATGGTCCGACCATTGCTAAAATTTTTACACCAATAGAGAGCTGCTTTATTCTTGAGTGACATAAGCTATATTTTATGTACGCATTCGAAGCTGCAGGCAAAAACTAGTGATATTAATATTTTTATGAATACCGATACATAGACATACCGATATTTTAAAATTATATTAAAATTATTGCTAAAAAATATCGTTTCTTGAAGGAGCGTCAAATATTATCCATCTCGAGTCATGTATTATCCTGAAGCCACTCTCAAATTTTACTCGACCATTTTTCTCTCAATCCGAACTTTGGCAGACTTATTTCAAAAATACACCCTGTATATATGTGTGTGAGTAGTTGTAAGGAGTTAGTCTGATTCGTTTTTAGTTTTTACGAGATCTTTGGGGAGTAGGGAAACTTCTTCGTTGGATGGGCATGAAATTGAAGTAAAATGTTAAGAAAAATAGACCCAAGAAGGAGTTTTGATGAAAATGGAAAAGTACTTATTAGGTTTGGAGATGATTGATGATTAGTTTTTGGTTTCTTCAAACTTCTGAGTCAACGCAATCTTTTTTTATGGTGGGCAAAAATCATCCTATGACCACCGCTCTTGGGCGGAGCGGGAGATAGTGTCAGACTCTTACTGACTAAAAACCCACCCCGTTCCTTCTAGCCTTCATACCGGAGCTCGACCTCCCGAGCCTGTAGGCTTCCACCCAGCTGGGCCCATGCTGTTGCTGACAACTCCTTGAGGCGCGCGGGAACAGTGCGCGCTGTCGACGTCTTGGGCTCGGTCCGCACAGTTACCGGAAGGCCAAAATCATCCAATGACATCCCCAGCTCTTGGGAGAAGCAGGAGATAGTGACAGACTTTTACTGACTAAAAACCCACTCCTGTTTCATCTTTGCCATTGCTCCAGGGGATCTCTTTCGGGCCCCTACGGTTGCTGATCCATAGACGTAACTTATTACTACTATTTTGGTGTACAGTAAAGTTTTAGTACATTGTTACACTAGGGGTAAAAGTTACTTATTTCGTCCTGAGAAGGAGTTGGCGGCCGAGCGTAGCGAGGTCGCTAATTCGAGGACTAAATAAGTAACTTTAACCCCGAGGTAAGCACTGTGCTTTTCATTACGAGTACAAGAAGATAGACATAGTTTTTTTTTTAATAATTTGACAGCTGTTAGTTGAAAGTAAAACTCCCTAGGGATGAAAAGTGTGATACGTTTCAGCCCGCTCCTCAGGCAACTTCAGACCTACTTTCAGATTATGAGTAATAAAAATTATATTTTTATATTATGTAATATATGTCTGTACATAGGTACTTGAAACTTAAAACAATAGCCCGCATGTTCCGCCACGTTCCAGCACATTACAGAACTTGATTCATAATTTAGAAGTTAAACGATTTAGCTTGAAACAGCGAGTATTAAACTTGTTCTGTGTTTGAGATATTCCTTGTGTACACACCATTAAGGAGGTCGGTGAAGATAGAGGGTCTGGTTGAAGGGTACATATGGGGGCACACTATTTTTTTCGCCATGAAAATGACTCATATGGAGTACCGATATGTTTATTCCTGTACTTTTTAGCACAATATATAAAGTACCTTTATATATAATATGATTATTTATCTATAAATAAACATATCTATACTTATAATAAATCTGTAGAGAGGTCAATTCTGTACATGAAATATATTTCCAAAATAACTATCAGGGGGTGATTAGTGATCGATACTGATGCCAAAAATGCAAACAGTAAAATTTTTGTCTGTCTGTCTGTCTGTCTGTATGTTCTTTATAGAAACAAAAACTACGTGATAGATTTTAACGAAACTTGGTACAATCATTCCTCATACTCCTGAGCAGGTTATAGTATACTTTTCATCACGCTACGATCAATGGGAGCAAAGCAGTGAAGGGAAATGTTGGGGAAACGAGAAAAATTACTCCATTTTTTAAGCTTCCGTCGCGTTTGAAGCCTTAATGGTTAAAGCTACACAGAAATCATGTATAACGGAAATGTTCTCCTTAAAATTTTATAAATAATATCCCAAGACATCATATGTCTATCTTTTATGGTTGACTCACAATAACACATGTAACTCCCGATAGCTTAGCAGTTCGGAGCTTTCTGTTTATTTTTGTCTATGGCACCATATCTAAGGTGGTACATACTGTCACGCGCGTAAGTGGAAGGGAGAGATCTGGAACGTCTCGAATCGTCTCGCGCATCACGTTGTTTTCCAGGCTCTTAGAATTCGACACCAGACGTTTCAGATCTTTGATTTTGACGACTCCGTTGTCGCTGGCATAAGCAACAGGATCCGCGTACGAAGTCGCTAGTAAATAAATAAATAAATAAAAACTTGCTTCTTAACCCTAGAAGCCCAATCATATCATTATGAAAACAATGATAGACCATTCTGACACTATTGTAATAGCAGACTTGAGGCCCAGACAAAATTGCCGCAGCCCCATCAAAACCCTAAACGCTTAAATTGGACTTAAAGATTTTAAAAGACATTTAAAAATGAAGAGTTCTATATCTCCAGGTAGATATTTTCTCGATTTTTCCTTGGTTACCCTTCAACCAAAACAACAACAAAGACATCATTTTCTACCATTTATTTCCACGTCACATACGCTTCACATACGCCACAGTGTCACAATAATCACAAGGCGTCAATAATATTCAGATCACGTGCATCGCATGGGAATCGAACGGCCGCCCTCAATGTTTATTTACCATTTTGGGTGTGGGGTTCTGCTATAAATCTAATTTGGTATGTATTATGATTTTTGATTATAGACAGATTTGTTTACGGTGAAGAAATATGTTTTTTTTGGTGGGTAAAAGTCATCCAAATAACATCCCAGCCCTTGGGCGAAACGGGAGATAGTTTCAGACTCTTATTGACTAAAAAACGCACCCTGATCCTTCTTGCCTTTCATACTGGGGCCGAGCTGTCGACGACTTGGGCTTGGTTCGGACAGTTACCAGACGATCGAGTAGCGAGCTACCCATAGCTCGCCGTCCGCAAGCTCGCGCCTACGGTGGCCGGAAATCGGAATCGTACTCCCGGCGGCGGCTGGGGCACTGTGAGCGCCGTTACCTGATGCGTTCGGCCTTCTCCTTTGCTAGCATTACTACTTCGCAGAAGAAGGCGACTTACACAAAGGCTTACTTTGATCATCTTTCTTAATAGATACTTTAAATAAAACACAAACAAAATTAGTTTCCGCAGCATCCCATTCTAGAACAAACAAAATCATTATAACATTGATTAATATTAAGTTGGAGGCGTCGTTAAAATTAATGATATTCAAAAACTCGGTCCGTTCCTCTCCGACTTGGTAATTTATTGGAAAACAGTGGAAACTTAATAATATCCCGGAATAAGCTTGTATTCTCTTGTTGAGATACAATTTGTAGCTTATTATCTGGAGGGTGAGGGCTAGGGATGAGGGTAGACCGAAGAATTTGTTTTGTGAAATTGTTGAAGGTGAATTGTTTGATTTGCATGGATTTTTTTAAGTTTGGAAATCATCTAATGACTTCTCTCGATCTAGGTCGAAGTAGGAGGATGTGTCAGACTTTTACTGACTTAAACTACACCTATGTTGCTTTTTTTAATGAATATAAACTAGTACTTAACTGCGATCCCACCTGATGGTAAGCAGTGATGCAATCGTTGATGGTGAGGCGCACTAGTTTATTAAGAGCCTATTTATTCACTCTAGCTAACCTTGAAGACATCTAAATTATAATCGGACGGGAAGAACGCAGCAAGCAAATTGTTCCAGTCCTTTGATGTACCTACGCGGTATAAACGACGAGGTTCAAAGTCTAGTTCGGCCCGTAGAGATTTCAATAACATAAGCGTGGATACTCGCCATACGTCGGGTTGCCGGATGGTAGAAATGAGATGGTGGAATCAAGGCAATTCTTGCGCACAATTGGTTCAGTTGTATTTTGCGTACTACTATACTTTTCTCTATGGCCCTAACAGGTATCAACACTGCTGAGCCTGCTAATTCGCTACGATTTGCATCAGTAAATTGTAGCATATTATTATGAACAACTCTTTTATGAACGCACACGGGTAAGTATAGCATAGCATAGTCAGCCTTACAATGTTCCCACTGTTGGGATTCAGGCCTTCACTCTAGGTGAGGGAATGGGCCATAATCCTCCACGCGAGCCCAGTTCGGCTTGGTGGACATCCACATGTCTTAAAATTTTTGGTTGTAGGACATGCCGGTTTCCTCACGATGTTTTCCTTCACCGTTTTGAGATCAGTGGTGATGAAATTACACAAAGCAATGCGCTTAGCTGGGTTTGAACCTGCGACCTACAACTTTTAAGTCAGGGCCGTTACCACTCGGCCACCACTGTTCTTCACACGGGTAAGTATCAGTCAATAAAAGTTTGCTTCATCCCCTTGCCCAGAATGGGAGAAGTTTTTTGATGACTTACCACCCCCTCCCCTCCCTTTAAAAGACGGCACAATTCTTAAGTCCCAAGAGAGTACAGAAAACAACAAGCAAATATTTACTCTATTAAAGTCGATACACGGGCTCTCAAACTTCTTCGATGAATTTCGAAACTTTAAATGATGCATCAAATCTAAGGACTTAAAACAAAAAATTCATAAATGTAACTAAAAATCAAAACCCCCTATGATAACAACAAAAATATGACAAAAAAAAAAAAAAATTATATGTTCTGGAGAGGGCCTGGTTGGTTAATGAAAACAGCTACACGGGATGATGTTCAAGGTTACGATGACCAGTACCAGGGTAGCTCGCAAGCGAAACAGTAATGCTAGCAAAGGAGGAGGCCGACTACAACAGGCAACGACGTTCCCGCCGCCGCCCCGCCGGGATTCCGATCCCGATTTCGGCCACCGTAGATACGGGCTTGCGGGTGGCGAGCCATGGGTAGCTCGCTGTCCGACCGTCCGGTAACTGTCCGGACCAAGCCCAAGACGTCGACGGCGCGCACCGTTCCCGCGCCGCCTCAAGGAGTTGTCAGCAACAGCAGGGGCCCAACTAGGTCAAAGCCTACTGGGGCAAAGTTTATCCGAAAGGAAACTCGAGCCCCGGTATGAAGAGGCTAGAAGGAACGGGGTGGGTTTTTAGTCAGTAAGAGTCTGACACTATCTCCAGCTCCACCCAAGAGCGGGGGTTGTCATAAGATGACTTTTGCCCAAGGTAAAAAAAAAGACCAGTACCAGGATAGCCCGCAAAATTAATAATAATAATAATAATAACCCCATCTTCGTATCTCTACGTTGACGTCGTGGTGGGGCTTGTGTGCTCCAACATGCCGTAGGTCTGTATCGGTAGAATTTTCTTTACCGTAACATACCTAGGGTGAGGGGCCAGACTAAGAGAGATACAATCCGCAGGGCAATTTTGTGGCGAACTGGTGGGTATTAGCGACCCGATCTCCCGGGAGAATTCCTGTTCTTCATCTCCGGCTTGCCTTTATTGGCCGGCCGTAGTGAACACTGACGAGGTACAGAGCTCCCACCTCTCTCTTGCCTTTATTGGCTGGCTTGAGTGGAGAGTCGCAAGAGCAAACATGCTCAGCGCTGGTAGGGATCTTGACCGTACTTCCGGGATTGTCCTGATAGCCGTGGTATGCCTCTCCACTCCTCAAGCGCCTCAGGATATGTCGCCCCCTTGTTGCTACGTCACTTTGTGCTAGTGGCCGTTTTAGGGGGCCCATTTATTGAGTGTGCAAGTCACCCCCTGCCTTTTATCGATGGATGGATAACATTGTTCAGGCAGGTGCCATAGTCTTAACATAGCTCCATATTACCAGTCCACTTAGGACTCCAAAAATCATAGCCCTATTATTTTGTTTTTCATATTATGTCGCAATAGTTTTTCAAACCGGGGGTTGTCCTTGGGTGCACTAGTATAGCGCCTACAGGGATAATGGTCGGTTGGTATCACGTTCCATTATAGTAACCAAAAGGGCCTCTGCGAGTTGGCTTCGGTCCCTTGTACGCCTCTCAAAGGCCCAGGACCTCAGGGTCATGAGATTAATAAAAACAATAATAATAACACAACTATAAATAATAATAATAATAATAAAATCACACAACGCCATCTAGTCCCAAGCTAAGCAGAGCTTGTATTAGGGGTACTAGACAACTGATAAACATACTTATATATTTCTAAATATGTATTATAGATAAATTACATCCAGACACAGAACAAATGATCATGCTCGTCACATAAACATTTGTCCTGGGTGGGAATCGAACTCACGACCTCCGGCATAGCAGTTAGTGTCACTAACCACTAGACCAACAGGCCAGTATAGTACTCGTATTAGTTTAGATCTCTCCATGATAAGTTGTTAAAACAGTTGATAATTTGTTATGAATAAATCGAAGAAATAAACCCTACATCGCACAAGTAAAGTTCTCCGCGTGGTTTGAATATATACGACAGCCCGAAATCAACTATCGGTCAATTGCCCACCAGACCATAACACCTGTCTGGTCGGAGGATCCTCCCTTTTCAAAGGAGGTATGCGGGACTTTACTCTCTGTTCCGCATACCTCCAAACTGGTGACACGGACGTGATCACCAGTTTGGCAAGAAAGGTATCAGTTATGTGGTGTCAAAGATGTCGCTACAGGACCAATACAGATACCTACACTATTTATTTCTATCTATCGTGACACCAAGACTTTCAAAAGAATGTATCATTACTCATCTCGCCCTTTTTTACGTGACCCAAAGTTTGACCTAAATATTACAATCCTACCAACTAAAACTCAAAACAATAATACAGAAACAGACATATTTCATTTATGTAACTGTAGGCGGACTGGGTGAACAGTTGGCAAGTCCTAAGTTAACCGCGAAACTACAACACTTGACAATAACTTAATACTAATAAGTTTTAGATGTTACGTTGGCGTTGGAAGGTATCCTTCGTACTGTGTGAGTGAGGAAATGCGAAGCTATACCATGCTATGTCTTTTCTTACTTGACTGGCCTTTTAGTCCTTTTACTACTTCTCACTGAGCAACCTCCCACACGATTTTGTTTTCAGGAAACGAAAAAAAAAATCGGCCTCTCCATACAAACTGTCCAATCTTGTTTATAATTTTGGAAAAAATTGCGGAAGGTTGTTCAGTTTCGTCTACTGAGCAAGCCCTTAAGTTTGCGGCTGGGGCTGCTCTCAAGCAGCTCCTGCCCAACCTTGGGGGTCCAGACGCCTCCTGCCGGAGGCTCTACGCGGGGATCGTTCGATCCATGGCCCTCTACGGGCGCCGGTGTGGGCGCCGTCGCTGGCAAAGCGACCGGCGTCCATACTGAACGCCTGCCAGAGGGTCATGGCAATACGGATGGTGCGGGGTTACCGCACGATCTCACGCGAAGCGTCGAGCCTTCTGGCTGGCCTACCACCGTGGGATCTGGAGGCAACAGTCCTTGCACACATGCACGACATGCGCGTGGAGATGCAACGCCGGGGTGAAAGTCCACTGCCGCAACATGTTAAAACATGGCGGACAGAGCTCCGGCGGGATCTCATGGTGAAATGGCGTCAACGGCTATCGCAACCCAGTGCTGGGCACGCCACGATTATGGCGGTAAGTCCCCTCTTTGAGGCGTGGCTGGAAAAACCTCACGGCGTCCTTACCTTCCGCATGACGCAGGTCCTCACCGGACATGGCAAGTTCGGGAGGTTCCTGTATCGGATTCAAGCGGAAGAGACGCCCGGGTGTCGCCACTGTGCGCAACGCCCGGAGGACACGGTGGAGCACACCGTCGAGGTGTGCCCTGCCTGGGCGGAGCATCGCCGTGCCCTCGTGGGGGCGATTGGCGGCGGAGACCTCTCACGCCGGGCCCTGGTCGAGGCCATGGTCCGGAGCGAGGAGGAATGGCAGGCGGTCGCCTCCTTCTGCGAAGCAGTAATGCTTGCAAATTAGGAGGCCGACCGCATCAGGCAACGGCGCCCTCGCCGCCGTCGCCAGGATTCCGATCCCGATTTCCGGCCACCGTAGACGCGGGCTCGCGGACGGCGAGCCATGGGTAGCTCGCTGTCCGATCGTACGGTAATGGACCGAGTCCAAGACGTCGACGGCGCGCACTGTTCCCGCGCGCCTCAAGGAGTTGTCAGCAGCAGGAGGGGCCCAGCTGGGTCGAAGCCTACTGGGGACAGGGTTGTCCGAAAGGGAGCTCGTGCCCTGGCGCCGTAGCCATGAAGGCTAGAAGGAACGGCGCGGGGTTTTTAGTCAGTAAGAGTCTGACACTGTCTCCCGCTCCACTCAAGAGCGGGTTTCGTCAAAGATGATTTTCCCTGTCGACAAAAAAAAAAAAAATAGCCCTTAAGTTTGCGGAGGGCTGTCCCTTACGCCCTGTATGTAAAGAATGTTTATCAACTGATTAGTACTATTAGTAGTGGTAGACAGTTGTCTAGTACCTACTCATAACACAAGCTCTGGTTAGCTTTTTTTTTGAAGTGGAAAGGCGTTGATATGTGAGCAAATGATGTTGTACTCTTTCATGAGTATGACGCGAATGAAGTCACAGGCACCAA